>OW386286.2:165418208-166018208 GCA_936432065.2 Rutpela maculata
AATAATAAGATTGTTACCTATAGTTTTTGTGACGTATAATCATCGATTTCTGACTATGCGCAAATACATCATGGAATACAACATGGTAAAAAATCGAACAAATATAATCCGAATTGCTCGTTATGAAACTGCAAAGATAACTAGAGGATGTCCAAACCTTCTTCATCAATTTGTTAAGAAAAACAATTAAGATTGGCCATTTTTAGACAATTGACGTTAACGTATATAATAATGTGTGTATTTTAACAAAACTTTAATCAAACATGCTTCTAATAGAGATAATCATCACGACCAATTTTGAGGTCGAAACATTTATAACGTGTAAAATAATTATTCTAAAACGTCTATTGTGTAAGTGCATCAACTTGTGAGTAGAACAACTGTTTTTAGAATGTAGCTTATTATTATTTGTATGTTAATAGACACATTTTTTAATACATTTTTTCACTTAAAAAGTATCATATTTCTGCTTTGAATTAACGTAGAAAAACCGTTTTCTTTAATTGTTTCTTCCTTGTAGTCGGAGTACGAGCAATGTCTAAGATGCACCCTCTATAACACTCGCGAACAGCCACCTAAAAAAAATTGATTCTTATGTAAATCGATCTGGCGGATCCGATTTTGGAGTTCGCCAGACAATCCGGAATTGCGAAACTGGTCAAAATCGGCAATTTCCGAAAAATCTCAAATTTTACGGAAATTTTTTAATTTTTACTTATCACCCTATATCTTCCTTAGTTTAAGTCTGATTGAATTGAAATTTTTAGGAGAACCAATTTAGATCTTTGTTATCATGACGGACATGACAGAAGTGCAAAAAAATGTACGTGTCACCAGTAATATATTTTTTAATAGTTGGTGACACGAAATTTGTTAAAAATGCAGCAACAAATACTCGATCGAGAAAACTTTTTTGTTTTTAAAGATAGATGTATATAGTAAGCTACAAAGTTGTAGCCAAAGAACCAAAGAAACTTTTTTATTTCAGTGATTTTTTTGATAACTAGCTTGGTTTTTAACATAACGGTGCCGCAATATAGAAAAGAACTATGCCGGCCGCGGCCGGTCACGTACTGCACTAGCGATAACGCCATGCGTAGCTTGAGAGCGCCAGGATTTTTACTGTACTAATAATAACCTATTTAATAATCGTTTATTCAGTAAATTTTAATTTTGAAAAAAGGAGCAAAATATAAAAAATAAAGTTTTAAATTTTGATAAAGGCAATTCAGACATACTCATTTTATTTCCACATTTAACTTCTACTCGTATAATTAAGCAACAATATTTAAGAGATAGTTAACACATTTGTATTTTTTTTATCGCAAATTATACAACGTTTTGAGCTTTCAACGGTCTTCCTTTTTTTATAACCAGTATTAGCCACATCTGTGCTTTCTGCTTTTTGCTTATAAGCTTTTCGGGTGTAATTTCTTCTGCATCTTGCATGATAGACAGGACATTTTGACAAAAATAAATCCCTTTTTTTGGTATAATATTTCAATTTAAGAGAGATATCATCCGACTTTATAGAAACTGCTTTAAATGCTTAGTCCAGTGCTTCTTCTGTAACACCCTGCACAGTTTCTTCACTATTTTGTTGGCAAAATATGCATTTCATAAAGTTTAACTCTGGGTTTAACTGGGAAGTCACTGTTAAAAAAAAGTTGAAAACGCTCACAAAACTGCTGACGTTAAAAAAATTGCTTAAAAGTTGTTCTTTGTTCAAATTAAATAATAAAACTAATTTTAAATGTCTGGAAAAGAAATTCCGTTACTTTAATATGCACTTTACCCTCTATAGCACTTTCCTAACGCAATAATAATTATTATTATAGCTGCAACTCATCAATTTTCAATAAGAATAAGCGCCATAAACCACACAGATGACAACTACTCCCGTCCATCGGTTAAAAACAACTAGTAAATAACTATACTAAACGTTTTATAATAGCTATTTATGTAACCAGTTACGAAAGACGTTATTCTGTGTAACGAGTGGAATTTGCGGGACGAGCGAAGCGAGATCCCGCAAAATAACACGAGTTACACAAGATTGTCTTTCGAAACGTGTTGCCCTACATGATTTTTTCTAATTTTAAAATTTTAAAAACAATTTGAACATAATAAATTAAATAGATTTATTTAAAGATCTTAAAAATTAAGTAATCTTTTTCATAGTTACCTTTGCTGCTATCACACATTATAATTTTAATGTCAAAATGGATAGACGTTATTTAGCCAAGTTACAATATTATTTGAAATCCTAATTTGATAACATAATTTAAGGTAAATCGTATTAATGAAAAAGTTTTGTTAGCGTATCTTGATTTTGAAGGAAAGAAGAATTTAGAAATTTCCACTTTATGGACTTAGTATTCCATTTTGTGTTGAATAAACATTGTTTCTTTATCTTTTTGAGAGTTGTTTATCTTTCCTGATTGATGACAACGAACTTTTCCTCACCAGTTACGTAAAATTTTACTTTTCATAACTAGGTAGTTTTCGTCATACTTCCCTCGAAAGTATACTCTAATTCCATTATTTTGTCGATCGTAAGTGACGCTTTGTGTACCAAATACTTGTTGCCATTGCCGACGAGTCGTTATTTTTCATAACGTCCCTTGGGAAAAAAGTAAATTTGGGAACATTTTTTTCTTTTATATAAAAGGTATTAAATTAAATGTTTTAACTTTTTTGGAAGTAAATCCAGACAAACCTTGGTTGCTATATTTTCTATATCTGACATTATTTTCAAAAATGTTCAGAGCTATTATTATAATAATATGATTTAATTTATCTTGGCAGTAGTTGTCATTTGAATAGAAGTCCCATACTAAATTTATTTTATTGACGGTTGCCATGGATATTCCAAGCATCGCTACCTTTACTATTTGCTTAGCAAATATGAAATCGTACTCAAATAATTATAGTTTTTCTCAAGATTTTTCTAGTTTAATGATTCATGGGTATGACGAAAAATATAATATGCACCGCGGGTCGTACATTGCGATTTTTTGGTCTCGAATACTTGCAAACCTCGACCCTACGGGCCTCGGATTGCAAACTGTATTCTCGACCAAAAAAGTGCACCTTACGACCCTTGGTACATAAATAACTATTAAAGTAGGACGTTTTGACACTTACGTCAGTTTTGAAAACTGTCATTTTATATGTCAAAATTAGAAAAACCAATATTCACAACTATGCATTATTTTATTCACATCGGGCGGGGCATCCTGAAAGACGAGAAATAAAGCCGCGGTATAAGCCAACCCAATCTTTTATCTTGCGACGCGACCCGGCAGTCAAATACTGCAGCACCGTTTTCTTGAAAACTAAGTAAATTATCAAAAAAATCACCGAAATAAAAAAGTTTCTTTAGTTCTTTGGCTACAACTTTGTAGCTTACTGTATACATCTATCTTTAAAAACAAAAAAGTTTTCTCGATCGAGCATTTGTTGCTGCATGTTTAACAAATTTCGTGTCACCAACTTTTTAAAAAAATATTACTGGTGACACGTAAACTTTTTTGCATTTCTGTCATGTCAGTCATGATAACAAAGGTCTAAATTGACTCTCCTAAAAATTTCAATTTAATTGGACTTAAACTAAAAGAGATAGAGGGTGATAAGTAAAAATTAAAAAATTTCAATAAGATTTGAGATTTTTCGGAAATTGCCGATTTTGACCAGTTTCGCAATTCCGGATTGTCTGGCGAATCCGCCAGGTCGATTTACATAAGAATCAATTTTCTTTAGGTGGTTGTTCGCGAGTGTTATAGAGGGTCCTTAAAATGCATCGTAGAGATCCCTCGTTCTCCGACTATTGCGTACGTTTAATGAAATCACGTTACGTATTTTATTATTATATTATTATTAAGAACGCGAGCGGATATTGAAATCCGCAGTACTCAGGCCTGTCGGCCCATTACACATTCGCGATGTGTAAGATCTCTCAGAAGAGACCAGTGCTTTCCACAAAAGACAGCAGTCTGTTCCAAGGTAGATCTCCCAGTTCCTCTGGATGCAAGAATTGCCAAGGTACGTATACCTTGATGCTCCTAGTGGAGCGCAACTGCATAGGATATGAGTGATAGTTTCATTCTCCACTCCACACGTCCGACGAATAGGATAATCTTTTGTATGTAGGTGTTTGTTCAGAGGACAGCGTCCTGTTATTAGGCCTACCATCCGTCTCGATTTTTTCTCTATCGAGCCCAAGCACCACTTTACGGTAGAGGCAGCTGATGTGGATCCTTGACTACCTCATTCCGGGGGAGTGAGCCCAATAGTTGTTGAACTGTGCCGCAGCCCAGTTTAGCAGTTCTGAATGAATCAGACTCCTTTGCAAACCGAAGGCTAGCTCAGGGCCGGGGAAGGGAGTTTTCGCTCCCTCTCCCGCCAGACGATCTGCTTCTTCGTTGCCTCTACACCACTATGTTCGGGCACCCATATGAGTTTAACCGAGTTGCGTTCACAGAGCTCAGTTGAAATATTTCGACAGTTCAGCACCAGCCTAGAGGTCACCTTGTTTGATGCAAGAAACCTCAGAGCCGGCTGCATATATAAATATGTTTGCCTGCGAAACCTCTGCTGAGATTTTCGCTTGCGTACAGTAGTATGGCACATACTTCTGCTTGGAACACACTGATGTACCTACCAAGTGGCACCGATATACGACCCTTGGCTTGCATCCCTATATACCTGGCGCCCATTTCCTCCTGAGTCTTGGATCCATCTGTATACCATTCCAGACCACCGGGACTCAGGAGATGCGTTTTATCGCGTTCCCAAACGTCTCGACTAGGGAACACGACAGTATATGGAATTATGAAAGAGTAGACGGGCAGACACTGGTCATCATCTGATTGAGCGATAACCTGGTTATAGATTTTAAATATCTTCAACTCTCCAGCATTATGGAAAAATTTTACATTACTTCTTAAGCGGCGAGAAATTATCGGCAATAGTTAGATGCTAAGGGCTTGATTTATTTGCACTGCGTATGCCTTTATCGTAATCCATCATGTTTTTTTTTTCTATAGACATGGCGCCAAAAGTTTGTTGATGTCCCTCTTCGATAACATTCGGAGGCTGTGGCTACAGGTGGTTTTCAGCCCTTAAGATCTTAAGAACTAACGATAATCAGGAGCTACTGCAGTGCCGTCACTCCCTTTGCCAATGACTGCAATGACCAAAGACTCTACAAGAAGTCTTCAGGTCTTAAGATCCTCAGCACTGACGATAACGACTAGAGGCTCACTTATTGGTCTCTCCCGATAGACATTTGCCATTTAAGTTATTTTCATCCTAGAATCCTCTTTGTGTATCTACTTCAGTATCTCTTTATGAAACTATGTTCCAACCCTCCAAGTTGTTTCAGTATATAGTGTGCATCAAAAAGTCTGCACCAAGAAATTCAGAATTTTTCCCAAATACTTACTTGGTCAAAAAATTACCGCTAATATTTCTTCAAAATTGGTGCATGCATATGGTTTTGAGAAAACTGACAAAAAAACAAGCAAATAAGATCACATTCTAAATTCATATATCGCTCCTTTCATTCAGGATTAAAAAGTACTAATTATTTGTGTTTGCTATAATTGTAAAGATTATACAGAGTGTTTCAAAAAATTGGGACAACGCTTAGCCGTAGATTCTTGACATCAAAACAAGTCGATTTAACTCAAAAAGTAGCGGCCTAACTTTTTGGTTTTCAAGTTACAGGGTGGCAAAGTAAAAAAAAATATTAGTAATTTGTCTCTATCTTGGAGACTATTATACGTATCTAGTTCAAAGTTGGTAACGACAGGTTCTTCAGGTCGCTAATTACAATGGTGATATTGCCGATGCCATATTTTATAGATGGCGCTAGTTACAGGACTTTTACATGATACTTTAAGCCGTAACTTTTTTGAGGTTAGGTTTTGGACATCGTTTTCTATCATAATTGAAACGCAATTTGGTTTCCTAAAGAAAAGGTGTACTTGCTTAAACGCGATAAAATGCACGCTTTCAAAGAAATACGAGATTTAAAACTTTATCACATGCCAGTTCGAGGAAATTCAAATTCAAATTCAATTGGTTTCTTATCTAGTAGGTGTACGTCAAGTATGATGTCTTGAAATCGTCAATAGTGCTTGTTGTAGATACGTATAATATTCTCCAAGATAGAGACAAAATACGAATACAATTTTTTTACTATACCACCCTGTATCTTGAAAACGAAAAGAGTTAGACCGCTACTTTTGGGGTTAAATCGACTTGTTTTGATGTCAAGAGTCTACGCTAAGCGTTGTCCCAATCGTTTCGAAACACCCGGGGTGTTGAATTTCTTCGAACTGGTGTGTGACAAAGTTGTAAATCGCGTATTTCTCTGAAAGAGTGCATTTTATCGCGTGTAAACGAGTATACCTTGTCTTTAGGAAGCCACATTGCGTTTCGATTATAATAGAAGACGATGTCCAAAACCTAACCTCAAAAAAGTTATGGCTTAAAGTGTCATGTAAAAGTCCTGTAACTAGCGCCATCTATAAAATACGGCGTCGGCAATATCACCATTGTATTTAGCAACCTGAAAAACATGTCATTACCAAATTTGAAGTAAATATGTAAAGTAGTTTCCAAGATAGAGACAAATTACGAATACATTTTTTTTTACTTTGCCACCCTGTATCTTGAAAACGGAAAGAGTTAGACCACTACTTTTTGAGTTAAATCGACTTGTTTTGATGTCAAGTATCTACGGCTAAGCGTTGTCCCAATCTTTTCGAAACACCCTGTATACTACCAGAAACACATTACAAATAACATCAGGTCTCTTATGGTGATCCATTTAGTTGTCTATGAGAACACACAATACACAACAAAATAAATAAAAAACAAACCACAGCAAACAGAACGTAATGCATACATGTAGTCAATATGACAATTATAGGTTGCTTCTATTTACCAGCAAAAATAGTGTAACTTCCGACCAGTCGAAGGATATACTCTGTTTTGACTAGCGACAAAAGAGTTACTGAGTTTTGTAGCACGCTGTGCTCAAAATTTGCACTTACTGCGTATGAAAGTCGTTTAATTTAAAAAATATATTTCAGTGTGGTTTATCTTGTAAGTCACACAGTGCAGTAGCGATCCTAATGCGTCCTCTTAAGACAATATTAGACACTGTGTTGTGTTATGGGACAACCAAAATGCTTCTGTTTAAAATATACACCAAACATAAACTTTTCGAAATACTACTCCTTCCGTTAACAACAGTTTTGGGATTAACCCGTGCCACTAGTGTCCCCTCAGTAAAATATATATTTTAAAAATCTGAATCGGTCAAACAATTGCTTTGGTCTCAATAAAGATATTTATAAGATGAGGTCATGAAATAGATATTTTAGCTTTTCATTTGATCTGCCGTCCGCTTTCTGTCAGCTTAGCCTTCGTCACTACACTATTAGTCCTCTAATTAAAATAAGAGTGTGTTACTGAGGCAGCTCCTCGGAGGCTGTTGACTTTTATTGAATTTACAGCTATTTTTCTACTAGATCGAATATTTATTGAAGTTGCAGATCATTTAAAGCTATCTGCACGAAAAGTTTAGCGATCTGTCACGTTGATTGTCAAATATATTAATCACCACACTATTGATTAACTTATTATGGTGCGGGAGCTAAGTGGCTTTTTCGGACTCTCATCGTTACAAGCATTTTTATGCGCTGATTAATTCTATCGAACTTAAATAACGACAAAATAGACTTCTGGCATATGTCAGCCCGTCGAGTTGGCCATGGTTCAAGATATAAAAATCAGTGAAATTATATCATCGTTACAAAGCCAATTTTTTTGTGTGTGTACACATTTTATGTTTAGAATGAATAAAATAAGATCGCCAGAAAGTGTGGGCCATCAGGGGCGCAACCAGAAAGGTCAAAGAGGTAAAAAAACCGGAGTTATATAACATAATCGTTACAAACTTTTTTAAGGTTGAGCATGTTTATTTAAATGTTTTGAACACAGAAAAAAATTCCCAGAAAGAAATTCCCGTCAGTAAGGCTAGCCAGAAAGAAAATGTTTAGGATTTTTGAAGAAAATTGGATTTTTTTTCGCATATTTCAGAACTCTAAACTCATCGTTACAAGTTCTGGCTCCTTTTTAGAACGTAAATATAAGCTCCTTGAACAATAGAATAGCCTCCCAGTAAAGTTCTTAGTGTCAACAAAAGTACCATAGTCTCTTAAATATACAGGAATTTAACACTTTCGGCTAACTCGACTCCGTACCGTTCCTCAGATGTACTGCATCATTATTACCTTTCTGGCTGCACCTCATAACGGCCCACACTTTCTGCCGATCTTATTTTATTCATTCTAAACATAAAATGTGTACATACAAAAAAATGAGCCTTGTAACGATGACATGATTTCACTGATTTTTAAACAATGTTCGTGACGCTCCTGACAGGAGGTTCCCCGCCAGAAGTCGATTTTATGAATCGTTATCATCCATTAAACCATAAAAATATCTCAAAGTTCATAAAACGATGCCGAAAGAGCCACCTAGCTCCCGCTCTATTACATGTTAGTCATACTACGGGAGCCCACCCTAAGTGTCCGTGCACCCCACCCGATCCTTGGGGACAATGTTTTTCATAAAGATTAAAGCCTAAAGAACAATTTAAGACATGTCCCCCCAAAAAAAATTGGCTGCACTTTCAAAATGGCGTCCGTTAAAAAAAAATTGCAAATGTTTGTTATTTTTGTCATTTAACACAAAAACTAAAAAAGATGGTGAAAAACTTTCTGCGTAAAAAACAAAGTGCATAAAATGTTCACTTATAATATCCCTAGAGCTTGAAAAATTTCCGGATATTAATTTAAGCTCGTGGGATATTCGGTAAGAAAATTTCACACCATTATTTTATAAATATTATGCCAAAATTGAATATTTTTATTACGAATGACAAAAATTCATCCATCATATTGAGCCATGGAATAGGTAACAACGAGTGGTTAATAAAATACGAAATTTCTTAGTGAAATAACATACCATTCTCCAAGTTTAGTTACATGAACTTTTTGTGTTAATAAAATTTATTAGTTTAACATATATTATTGTGATACTCACAACTTTATTTTTGTAAACAAAAAAATAAATATTAACATATTAATTTGTGTACTTATAATATCCTTGTGAATATCCTCCTTTGCGTCGCCAAATAAATTTAATTCTAAAAGCACTTCAACTCCCGCGTCTTTACTTTGACATTTTAAATGAAAAATGAAAAATTTCCACTTATTAATTTGACAGAATGTAAAAAATTTCCGGAAATTTTTTGGGTTGCCATGGTAACTTAACAAAAACAAGCCTCTGATTGGTTAAAAGTGTGGTGTGAAATTTTCTCTACAATTTTGTTCCTATACAATATTTGGATAGGAGTTATCATTTTCCAGTTAAATGATTCAACTCTTAAAATAAAATATAAAATCTAATATAAAACGTAATACTATGGGAGCCCACCCTAACTGTCCTTGGGGACAATGTTTTTTATAAAGATTAAAGCCTAAGGAACAATTTAAGACATATCCCCAAAAAGAAAAACTGGCTGTACTTTCAAAATGGTGTCCGTTTAAAAAAAAAATGCAAATATTGTTTTGGTCATTTAACACAAAAACTAAAAAAGATAGAGAAAAACTCTGCACAAAACACAAAGTGCATACAATTTTCTACAATTTTGTTCCTGTACAATATTTGGATATTTGTTACCATTTTCCAGACATCATTGTTACCGTTTTCTGCAAATTACAATATTATTATTGTTATTAATTTTTTTTAGTTTATTTTATTTTTTGTTATGTTAATAATATAAAGTTATATTATACGCCTTACAATAATTGTCACAGTTATTTCCTCTAAGTGATTTACCGATATATGATTTTCCATGTTTTCTTAATTTTGGACTCATTTATCTGGAAAATGGTAACTACTATCAAAATATTGTATAGAAACAAAATTGTAGAAAATTTTATGCACGTTGTTTTTTTGTGAAAAAAGTTTTTGTCCATCTTTTTTAATTTTTGTGTTAAATGACAAAAACAACATTGGCAACAGTTTTTTTTAACATATGGCCACCATTTTGAAAGTACAGCCAGTTTTTTATTTTAGGACATGTCTTAAATTGTTCCTTAGGCTTTAATATTTACGAAAAATACTGTCCCCGAAGATCGGGAGAGGGGTGCACGTACAGCTAGGGAAGGCTCTCCGACTAACAGATATATTTTTCTACATCATATTTGAGGTGTTGAATTTCCAATTGTTCAGTGTTCACAGAAATCAATGGCGAAATTCAATATGAAAATCAGATACTATTATGTCTGCAAGTTAAATAAATATTCACTAAACACACTAATGAGACGTAATCTAATATTATTTCTCTATGAGAAGAATGTTGTTTTTCAAAATAGCTGGAAAACTGATTTTTTACATAACAAAACTTATTTATCAATACAAATTGCATAGACAAGAATACGCCATCCAGGTATTAGTACTAACAAATCTTAATAGTCTGCGGTAAAGTCGTGAAATTAAATGCTTGGGCACACTCTGAAACCTATAAATTAAATTTTTGGTTTGGTCTCATTATATTTACTCACGAAGTTAAATAATTATCTTTTAAAGAAATATATAAATATTTTTATTAAGCGTCTGGGAAAAAAAATAATTATACTATGAAACAAAATTAGAAGCTGAAAACTTTCATAATTAAGTTTCCAAGAACATTCAAAATTAATGTGGCAGAAGGTCCTCCAGGTATAAATTTAATAATGGTGAACATAAAATTTAATAAAAGTCCTGGCCCATATACTGAAACATTACCAACATCTCAACCTATTCCAAAATGTTAAGTTTACTTTAACTGACAGTTGAGAGCAGGTGGTAACTCGGAAGACTATTAGATTCCGTATAAGCCGGAAGGGAAATGGAACAGCTGGCTAATTTTTTTTGCAAATGAAATCTGTCTGGGAACATATAAAAGAGTATTCTAATAGTTAATTTTAAAGTATTATCTTACTGCATCAAATTAAAGTCAGATTAAACTATAACTTTTAATTATCTGCAAGTGACAAAGGGCGAATGCATTTAGCTGTATTGCCAACATTTTAAACTTTAAATTAAATAATAGTAAAATATAGATCACAGACAAGTAGGAGAATATAGATATAAAAATACAAAATTTTAAATCGGGCGGTAGATTTCATTTATTCCTTGCATATTCAAATAAACCTATTTTATTTTCCACACTACACAAAAGCATTTCAATTTCTCTAAGACAAATATAGTACAGTCGATGAGTAGATTTTTAGTCCGAATAAGTGCGGGAGTTTTGAAACTTTCGGAATTTGTAGATTTCGATGCCCTGAATGAAATAAGAAAAAATGCAAAGTGTGATCTCAGTCGCCGGCGCCGCCATATTGAAAAAATGGCGCACAAAAAAGTTTCTTTTAAATATCTCGCTTCTGGTGCCTCATACGGCAAAAAATATTCTTATGAACATAAAAGAGCATTCAATTTTCTACAAAACATGTCCTATACATTTTTTCGTTAAACCGAATAGTTTCGGTGCAGTAGCCGATCGAAGTCAAGCATTCTTGGCAAAATTATGATTTTTTATAAGTTCTCAGTTTGGTGCGACTTTTATGAAGCAGTGTTTTTGTTGAGAAAAAATTTGTTTTCATATCTGAATATTCTCAAATATAGTTGATTTTACTTGTCTGGTACGCATAGCTCAATGTTCAATACTCGTTTCCACACCACCTTGAGGTAGAGTATATGGCGCGTTTCTTTTTAAGTGGTTGTCCCCTATAGGTCTAATCCACGACTAGCGTGCTTCTTGAGGCGTGTTAGGTGCTTGATGTCGAAGGTCCAGGTTCGTTGTAGTCTTCAACAATACTTTCTTCGGAAATTGCTTCCGTTGTGCTTTCCACTGATTCTACGTATTGGTTGTTCTCCATACTTGCGAAAAATGTTTCGACTGGAGAGTCGACTTACTCGTCGTCATGAAGCTTGTAGACTGTTGCTGGCGCAGTTCGAGCAACGAGGAGCAGCAGTAGGCTTTCAACGAGCATCTGAAGATGACAGATGGGATTCTGCCGAAACGTCGTTTAGACAACAACGGCTCCAGCAGGAGCCTATCAACTACGTGGGAAAACACCCGGAAGTACACCAACACTTTATATTTATAAGGGTCTTTAGTAGGTAGCTTCTCTACCATATTGGATCAAAAGCTATCTAGTTGTAAAATAAAAGCGCAGGCCAAATTTTGTTACCGGATTTCACTTACTTTGAAAAAAATTATTTTTAATAAGAAATAAACTTTTTTCACCTCTTTTTACTTCACGTAGTGGAGTGGAAGTATAGTAGCGGTAAAAAAAAATTAAAATTTTCTTTTGTTCAAATAGACTTAGAATGCCATGAAACATCGAGATTTTAAGTTTCAACAAAAAAAATTCTGTGTGTCGTTCTGTGTATCTGTAACATTTTTGTGCGCACGATTACTCTGAAAATGTTTATGATATTGACTTGAAATCGACTTGAAACAAGGTACACTTGTGTATTACGCCGTGATCTAGAACTAGATTAGATTATATTTTGATCTTATAAACCTGATTGCATGTTACTTAGAACCATGGCAAATACAAGACATTAGTTTATATAATATACAGGGATATGATATATTATATAATCAAGGTACCTTTAACCAGAATGATGGCACTATTATTTACATTAAATCGGAATTAGATTATACATATGATATAGTAACACTATCAAATAATAACAATATATTATTTACTAAAATCAACTATCTTAATAAAAAAATTAACACAATTGGAGCATATAGAACTCCGTTGTCATGCCCAAACGAATTTATCGAAAATATTAGAAACTACTTTCTGAACATCAATAATAATATCAACGCCCCAGATTATTTCCTATTTATTGGATATATCAACATAGATATCTCAAAAAGCTCTAATATCACCGCAGAATATTTGAATTTGGGTTTATTTCGGCAATAAATGATTATACCAGATGCAAAGAAAATAGCAGCTCCTGCATTGACTATATATTTATAAAAACAAACACTGATTCAGAATTAATATTACCTATAATAATTAAAACTACAGTAACGGACCATTACTTTATATATTTAAAAATTGTTCTAGATAACAAGCCTTATGAAGATCATAAAAATAGTAATAAAATTATTAAAATAAATAATAATAAATTAAATTAGCGCCTTCAGCAAGTAAACTGGAATATACTGTACCATATCGAATCTGTAACAGATAAATTTATCGATATAATACAAAAAGAGATAGCAGAATGCACCTTAATTATTTTAATAATTATTTATTTTATTATAATATTTTAATCATTGTATTTATACAAAAATAATAATTGTATTTATACAAAAATAGAAAACGTAAAGTCTGGATAACAAACGGTATCCTAACATCCATTAATAAACGCGATAAAATGTATCAACAATTACTTAGGAACCCTAACAATATGACATTAAAAGATGAATATATACGGTATAGAAATAGATTAAACATTTTGATTAGAATGACAAAAATTCACTACTTTAAAAATAAAATCAATAAATCGACAGATAATAATAAAAACATGTGGGATACTATAAACTAAATCTGCAATAAAACTAAAACTACGAAAGTCATTGAAGCTATTAATAATAATAATGGGGAAATGGTGGATGACATTAAAACTATGACTAACTTATTCAATGATCACTATGTCACTAGAGGTAACAAATTAGCAGATAAAATAAAACAAAACCCCAATCCTATTAAGCCAAAAAAAGTACGTCGCCTACTACAGTCCTTCTTCCTAACCGCCACAGATGCTACAGAAGTTAGTGGTGTAATATCATCCTTAAAAAATAAGAAATCGGCTGGGTTAGATGGCATGAAATCCGAGTTAATTAAAACATTAGCACCAGAGGTGGAACACCTTGAGCGTATATTAAAAATAAAAGTTTATAAAAGAGAAAGGACAGTATCCGTCTGCGCTCAAAAAAACAATTGTACTCCCAATATATAAAAGTGGAGATAGTAAAGAAGTAATTAACTACAGACCAATTTCTATAACCACCACTTTTTCAAAAATATTCGAAAAAATAGTTAAGAAAAGACTATGTGATTACCTTAATAGAAATCGAATTATATCGGACAGGCAATATGAATTGTACACAAGATGCGATACTACATCTAACCTCAGCTCTAGATAATAATAAGCCGGCATTGTGTGTATTCATCGATCTGTCAAAAGCATTCGATACTGTCAGCCATGCTCTACTTATGGAATCATTAGAAAGCATTGGTATCAGGGGCATGCCACTTAATTTTATAAATACTTACCTCTCAGGCAGATCTCAATGTGTTAAGTTAAATGAAAACCTTAGTGAGTTTAGACAGATAGAATATGGCGTACCGCAAGGCACAGTGATGGGGCCTATTTTATTCAATATATATCTAAATGATCTGTTCTCAGTTGAAAGCAAAGGCGAAATAGTGTCATACGCTGACGATACAGCAATATTCTGTGAAGCTGAAAACTGGGAATCATTAAAACTTTTGGTAGAAAGAGATATAAAAAATATTAACAGTAAATTTTACCAAAACGTACTTAAGTACCAACAAGAACACACTCCCGCAATTTCGCAATCTAACCATATCAGACGAATTTAAAATAAGCAGCACTACAGAAATCAAGTATTTAGGAATTCAAACTGATAGACACCTAAAATGGGATAAGCACATAAATTATGTTACCAAAAAAATACAATATCTCATCTATAAATTTAAAATACTTAGATATATTTTGGATATTCGATCATTAACAACTATATATTACCCATTGGTTGAATCTCACCTTATATATGGTATATTAGCTTGGGGGTAGAGTAGGAAAAACTATATTGAATAATTTAGTTATCGTGCAGAAAAAAATTTTAAAAATAATTTTAAAAAAAGCACTCTATAAAGAAACAGGTTTAATGGACCCACGACAATTATTCTTCTTTCATTTAAATATAAATCAGCAGAAAACAAAAGAAAAACTGAAAAACAATGATCATAAGTACAACACAAGAAATAAAAAAACACACATAACTACCTCCTCGCATGAATAAATCTATCGGACAAAAAAGTTATACTTATATGGGCTCTAGACTGTATAATCATTTACCCAATGAGATAAGAAACATTCTTAGTCCACTTTCCTTTAAAAAAAAAACTTAAAAAATTTGTACATTCGTTACCAAGGGAAGTAATACCTGATATGGTAGAGTTAAAAATATAGCCGTTTCTGTCGTCGATGATTCCCAAAAATATTTTAATAAATAATATAGTAATAAAAAAATACATATATGTTTTCTTCCGTTCTTCACAATTTATAATTCTATGGAAAATTTTTTCTATGAAATATTGCCAGGTTGAAATAGGGCATTCCACATAGGGCTCTATGTGCCGCCTGTCGGTGAAGGTCTTAAATAGACCGATCTAGATATGAATGCACAAATAAGAGTACTATGTACTGTGCTTTCAACCTTCAATTATTGTTCCTATCTGTCCTTTCCAGATCCTTTTTGTTGTTACGCTACGCTGATGAGGAACAATAATTCCGAAACACGTGTCCGTAGCTGCTTCGTGTTTCCTTTTTGGGGTATAAGGCGTTATTTTTCTCACTATTTTTTTTTACCCTATTAATTCCTTCCTATTAAATTATGTGTCAAAGTACCAAGATAATGATTATATCATTTTTCATTTATCACCACCCCTTTAGAACCCTTTATGGTTTTTAGGATATTATATAACGTGTAGGTAATGTATATGTGAGAAGGTAAACGTGTTTGTGTATTTTGTATTTTAAATGTGTCTTCGTATTATTGTATCATTCTATTATTATATAGCTATATAATTTTCACCCCACGTGCAGGCTATGCCTTTAGTGGTTGTTCTACTTTTATTTACGAAATGTTACATTTTCAATTTGTAAAAAAATTGTAAACTGCAAATTGTAAATAAAAACTTATCATATATATATATATATATATATATATATATATATATATATATATATATATATATATATATATATATATATATATATATATATATATTATGTTTGATATATATATATATATATTTATACTCTGTGGCTCCGACACTCACAGAGGGGAGCTGGTAGTACCGGCAGCCACTCCCCACGTCCGTGGGGTGAGTGACTACTGGGTCCGAGAATCGTGTGCCCTGAGTAGACGTAATGAGCCGAGGATAATGGCCTTCTGCATCCTGCCGGCTAAGATCTCTGCCGAATTTCGGCATGCCGGTATGATCTTTAGTTCTGAAAGCAGTGTGTGTCTCGTTCCACCGAGGGCTCCTATGATCAGGACCACTAGCTTAACAGTATGGCCAGGGTAAAGCCTTATTATTATTATTATTATTATTATTATTCCGTTGAATGATTGACAGGGGCAAATGGTGGCAAATGGTGGTAAAAGGGGGTAAATAGGTAAGGCAAGCGCAAGTCAGAGTCCAAAAAATTGAGATTTAGTGTATGTACGAGAGGCCAAGATCTCGATTTCTATTTGGTATCAGCCACCCCCCATTATCACCCCCATTAGCACGGTTTGGGGGTGGTAAAACTTTTTTAATACTGAGTGGATAAAAAAAATAAAATTGTGATTTAGTGTGTATAGCCAAAGGCCTCAATTTTTTTTTGGCATGTGATTTTAATTTTTCACCCCCTTTTTTACCCCAGTACCACCCCCACCTCATTACTAAAGGGGGTGAAACATTTTTTTATACAGTATGTGTATAAGAACCAAAGGCTTCAGTTAAAAAAATATCCTACATAAAAAACACAATCCATAATGTTCGATACGTCTTGGATGAGATCAAAACAAGTAGTTACCTTGCTGATGTAGTTCATAGAAATCTGGTATATTCAAATATTTAAAGAAATGCATACTTTGTGTATTCAGAAAATAGTTTTTTAGCGATGCTACGAGATTAAAGATAGCACGTAAGAGAATTGGCTATTAGAATAATTGTCAAATCGAAGGAAACGAAAATGGTGACAAATATTCTTCAACTCAAAATTTCAATTTTGACGCTGACGAATAATATAAATTAGTAAATTGGAATGACAATTTAGAAATAACTAAACCCCCTCTTGCAAAAATATACAATAAAGAAAATTTGAAACAAATAATTGTTTCAGGGTGACACTACCCTATCTTACTTATTGAAACCTTGGGAGTAATTGCAACGGCACGTCCTTATGGTGGATTAGAGTTTTCTTCAATTCCTCTATAGAGTCAAACATCGTATGTGTATGCAGTTTCATTATTTGTTAAACTTTACTGATATAACAAAGATATAACAGAGATTTATTAAAATTTGAGTTTTTCTTATTTCTGTAACGCATTGCAAGATATTTTGTAAAACAATGAAACTTAATATCCACTAAAGCGAAGGAAATTCGTTGAATGCCAAGATCAATTACTTAAACAGATTTATAATTTATTTTTAATCCATTGGCCAACCGAAGTTGTTTTTAAGACAGTGATATATCTTCTAATAATTCATTATTTATTAAGTAGTTTATTATACGTATTTGCCATTTTTATCTTAATATAAAATCGAAATAAGTCCTGAGAATAAAAACTTTTCACATTATAATGGCATGAAGGATTTAGAACTTGTATATCCATAAGATAAAGCAAAACTTTAACAATTAGTAATGATATCATTTTGCCGTGTCCTTTTCTCTACTTTCAAAGCTTTGGATACTTTGTGCCAGAACTTGTACAGCTTTATTATCCCTCTTGTTATAAAAATACATCTAAAGATAAAAGCAAACGGAACACTTCAAGAGAAGTTTGAAATAAACAAAATTACCTTTTTATGTTGGTGGATATGATACAAACATACCTGAAACAAATAAAATGCAATTTTAAAAATGGATGACTACAATTTAAATAAAAGAGAAAAGTTGAAAGTTTAAAATTCTACAGGGAATAAGGGTACAATAGAGCACAATATTTGAAAATATATATTTGTAAATACTGAAAAATGTTACTTTTGATATAAAACAGAACTATTATATTTTATATGAATAGTTATCATAAATAAAATATATAGCCTATGGCATTTTAATAATAATAATAAATAAACGTGTAGTCGACACACGAAGCATTCACACGTCATGGACTCAGTGCTTGTTTGTAAGCTGAAACTTACCAAAATCTATTTGTAATATGGCATTGTTTAGTTAAATCTAAATATATGTATTATATTTCTAGGTGCATCAAACATCCATGGTTTAATTCTTTTTTTTTTAATGAATGGAGACTGTTCAGCATTTTAATGCGGAGTACATTTTGGAGCAAACATCTCTGACCCACTGTTTTCGTGCATTTTATGGTTCTAGAAATAGACGCAGTTTTTGACCTGGTGATATATTGATGTTCGGAAAAAGGAGAGGTATCGATAAACTAAGAAAATTGACCCCAAAATATGACAAAAAATTTAACTATATCTTTTTTTATATTTCTCATTATTTTAGTAAAATACAGGACACTAACTTAACGCTACAATAAATTAAAAGTAAAAATGACTATGTTTTCGTCACGAGAAAGATCGACAAACTGAGGTCAAAATGGCTTTTTTTTGTAAAATTGTACCCTTTTTTTACTATATCGAGTTTTTTTACACATGAGAGCATTTTTTTAGCATGGTGATTTTTTTACATGTTGTTCTTTAGACGTCAACAAATATAAAAAACAAAAATTAAACTGCTAAAAAAATGCGCTCATGTCTAAAGAAACTCGATATAGTAAAAAAAAGGTGCAATTTTGCAAAAAAGTCATTTTGACCTCAGTTTGTCGATTTTTCTCGTGAAGAAAACGTAGTCATTTTTTTTTAAATCTATTGTAGCGTATTAGTATAGTGTCCTGTATTTTACTAAAATAATGAGAAATATAAAAAAATATAGTTAAATTTTTTGTCATATTGGGGTCAATTTTCTTAGCTCTATCATTTAGAAGTTTTTTGTTTTTAAATATTTCAGTACACATGGCTAAACCAAACAACTGACGCACATCCAGCACTTTTGCTTCTTTATACAATAAATCAGACGCGTACATATATTTTCTTTTCAAAATTATTTTTAGACAATATTTTTGCATTACATCTAATGAGTGTAAGTAGTTCTTATTAACTCCCCCCCCCCCCAGCTAAAATTGCGTAATTTATATGGCTTTGAATTAGAGAAAAATATATTGTTCTAAGGTCGCGAAATTCTAGAAAGTCGGTTAGATATTTTATTTTTGAGATAATGCCCCTGGCTTTTTTACAATGAAGTTTATTTGTTTATCCCATATTAAATGACAATCTATAATGATACCTAGGTATTTGACGTTATCACTTTCTTTCAGGCTTCATGATTTATTTGTACCGATATGGATTTATATTGTGGTAAACCGACTTTGTATGAACTGAATGCTACGTATTTTGTTTTGTCCGAGTTTAGTGTTAAGGTGTTATTGTTAAACCATGTTATTATTTTGGAAGTTTTTAAGTACATCAGCCCGTAAGGAATCCCATGTTTTACCTTAATATAATATAACCGTGTCATCGGCGAAGCTTGTTATTTTCCCCAAACTGTTCAAACTCAGTAGGTCATTGATATATACCGTAAATAGCAATGGTCCCAGTACGGTTCCCTGTGGGACTCCATACCAGACTGTTTTGGGATTACTATGTATCTCTTGTATTGAAACATAATTAGTTCTGTTTTCTAGATAACTTTTTAGAAGTTGAAGAGCTGATACCGATAGCATAAAGTTTTTAGAGTAGCTTATCATAGCACATGGTGTCAAACGCCTTTGCAAGGCGAACAAAGGCTGCCAAGACTCGTTCGCTCTTATCGAAAGACTCTTAGATTTTAGAGGTTAAATCACATATCGCATCTTGGGTAGACCTATTTTCCCTAAACCCATATTGTTTATCTGAAATTATTTTATACCTGTTTAGGAAGCTCAATAATCTTTGTTTTAATAATTTTTTCGAAAATTTTTGCAAAATTATATACAGTGTGTCCCAGGATAGATGTAACAAGAGGTGTAATGGACCAAAAATTTTGGAATTTTGGAATGGTATTTGAGGATTGAGTCCTGCTTGTTGTAAAACTAAAATATACCAAAAATGACTTGATTTGGTGTTCTACAGGGTGTTTTATAAGCAAAGTTGTAAAAATCACCACTAATAAAGTACCTTTATTTTTCAAAATATGAAGAAATTCCACGAAAAAAAGTTATTTAGAATGCAATTTTATACTTCTATACCAAATTTCAGGAATATAAAATTATTTTTTTGAAACTTCCCATTTTTTCAATAAATTAGTATTTTATTTTGAACCATTCAATTAAAACTGGATAGAAATTATTTTTTGTGAATTAATATTTAAAGTTATGTAGAAGCTAAAAGTAGGCTATGAAAAAAGCAGTGGATACACATTTATCATTTATTATTGACATATCTGTCAAACGTAGTCAATATTATCCTTAATTTCTGTTTCAAATTAACGAACCAAGCATAAAAAATTAAGTGAAAATGGTACTCACGGTGCGTGAAAAAATTTATACTATGCAATGCTACGGAATTGGCGGTGAAAACTCGCTAAGAGAAGTGGTAAGCCAATTTAATTTGAAATTTCCAAACACTGCTTTGTCACGTACTCAGGCTATGAGAATAATTAGAAAGTTTCTGGCTACTGGTAGTGTTCTAACATGAAAAGAAAAATAAAAGCATATGATGAAGACAATGTTGGGGCTATTATGGCTCATTCCTCTTTATAGAAAATCCTAGGATGCCACTAAGAGAGAGATCAGCTCTTATTAATATTAGCAAGTCTGAACTCCAAAGAATTTACAAGGCAAAGAAAATTAGAGCATATAAAGCAAATTATAAACATACGCTTGAAGAGTGAGATGACGGCCGTAGGTTGGATTTTTGTTTGACCATTGGAGAAAAAAATCATGGAAGAGAGATTTTTTCATCATTTCATAATTTTCTCAGATGAATCCACATTCACAACCAATGGTGTTGTTTCGTCTCAAAATTGTGGTTTTTGGGCTTCTGAAAATCCAAATTTTAGAATTCATTGTAGAAGACAATATTATAAAAAAGTGAATGTGTGGGGTGCCGTTTCTTATCACGTTGCAGTTATTGGACCTTTTTTCATTGAGGGAAGGTTAAACCAGCACACTTATTTACAGCTTCTTGAAAGATTTTCTGAAGAACATTTAAATATTTTAAGAGATATGCCTTTAGTTCATTTTCAACATGATGGTTTCCCTGGCCACTCCACAGAAATGGTTAATCGGTGGTTGAATTTAATTGGAGAAAATTGGATTGCCAGGAATGGAACGATCAAGTGGCCGGCGAGATCCCCAGACCTATCAATATTGAATTTCTTTTTATGGGGTCGCCTCAAGCAGTTGGTTTACGCTGAACCACTTCCTAACGATGTAGCAGTATTGAAGCAGATAATTACAAATGCCGTAAACTCCATACCGTTAGATCATATTCGAAACAGTTTTAAGGACTTCAGGCGAAGGATCGAATTGTATGTGGATGTGGGTGGTAGCTACGTCGAATAATAAAAAAATTGTAAACATTGTTTTGTATTGGTCAATAATTAATTTGTTTGTGAATCTGTTATATTTTTGACATTTATTACTTGTTATAATTTTCAAACCTCATTAATCTTCTGTTAGTAATTGTTTCTTGTTTTGCAATTAGTTCGATTAACATTATACCTTCTTACACCTCGTATATTTAATTTTTTATTTACCAATAGCCTACTTTTTGAGATGATTAACATTTGCTCCTACACAACTTTAAATATGAATTCAACTCTTAACTCGCAAAAAATGGGATATTTCAAAAAAAAATTTATATTCCTGAAATTTGGTATAGAGATATAAAATTGCATTCTAAATAACTTTTCTTAGTGGAATTTTTTCATATTTTGAAAAATAAAGGTACTTTATTAGTGGTGATTTTTACAACTTTGCTTATAAAACACCCTGTAGAACACCAAATCAAGTCATTTTTGGAATACTTTAGTTCTACAACAAGCGGAACTCAATCCCCAAATACCATTCCAAAATTCCAAAATTTTTGGTCCATTACACCTCTTGTTGCATCTATCCTGGGACACACTGTATAAGGGTTATAGGTCTATAATTACTTATCTCATCTTTTGCTCCGTTTTTATAGAGTGTAGTAACAATTCCAACCTTAAATACTGATGGTACTCTGCCTTCGTTAATTGCCTTATTGATTAGGTGAATAAATGGTTTTATTATTAACGCACTAATTTTTTTTTTATTATTTCAGATTTTATGCCGTCGGAGTTTATTATTTTTCAGTTCTTTAATAGCTTGATTAACCTCCAAAGTAGTTACCTCAATGAAATATATGGAGTTTTTATTATATGATAACTGTAATGGTCGTGTGAATATAAGATTTTTTCCTAAATTTGTACAATGGTCATTAAAACTATTTGCAATGTCAACTGGATTATTTATTATAATGTCGTCTTTTTTAATAGATGGAATCACTTCATGGTTTTTGTTTTCAATGTAGATAGTTTTAATAGTTTTTCGTAAGTTTACTTTTCAATAATATTTACGTCATGGAATGTATCAAATGTTACTAAAAACTAATTAAACCAACGGTTGTTAATCATTTACACATTTATTTATTTATTTATGTACAACAAAATTTTCCGAGTCTCCATCTGTTGTAACTTTTTCTATGGAGAAGTATAATGAATCATAAGAATCACCAAGTGAAAATTGTGCAACGGATTGCAAACCTAACCATTCTATACCTTGAACAAAAAGTATTGGCAGTGGAGGAATGTGAGTTGGCATCTTAGAAGTGTAGCGACACGCCCGCCTGGTGGCCATGCGCAGTACCATACACATCCTAAAGCACGTGCCGATCAACTTTTAAGATCTTCAACTAGCATTCCTTCACTGTCAATACTTTTCGCTCGAGGTATAGTTCCTACACGGTGGCACCGTACATCGTCTATACCAAATCGGATGTTTTTGAAATAATTTTATCATCGATTTGGGTTACATTAGTAATAGGATACTTAATTAAGTGTCGACACTGTTGTGTCGCCTGTTGCTATCCGAGTGTTTTCGTGGGATGCTCATTCGAATAATTTTTTCTAATGATACGAATTGAACCCATCTCTACATCAATCCAGCGATATTGCGTAACGTCTTTGAAAATTTATAGAAGGGAATACGTTTAGAGAATGGGGGCAACATTTTCAGCAATTGTTATGATTTATTTAGTGCTTACATTTAATAAACAAATATATTCGTTTTATGTTCATGACACAATATCATCCATATTATTTTCCTAACTTAAGCTTACTTTAACTTTTAATCTGACATATCAATGAAATCACAGTTTAATCAAAAGCATATATTCAAAAATTCATGCGTGCCTTAGTGGCGGTTTTAGCTGATCTAAAAACAATAAATCGAATAATAGCACAAGATAAAAATGAAAAACAAATCTTATACAGTTCATCTCAAACTTGTAGCAACATGAGGCTCAGTGTTTCAATGCAAAGTTAAGCACTTTATCCTACAAATAAATTAGCTTAAGTTTAGAATATTCTTTTATTAAATACTTTAATATTGCAACGTCATATTCTAAACTTCTAGCTAATTTATTTGTAGGATAAAATGCTTAACTTTGCATTGAAATACTGGGCCTCATGTTGCTATAAGTTTGAGATGAACTGTATAGAGGTACTTTTATATTCGTTTATCTACTAAAAATATTGTGGTGTGTCTTAATTTACAATTATAAAATTCAGGCGATATAAAATGTTCAAGAAAGCAGAGGTGGCGATAAGGCCCTTTTTTGGAAAAGATTTTAGAACATATTTAAAAATCTTTGCTGTGCTTTCTTGTGTAAAACAACCAACCAAATGCACAAAAAAATGGTGATTTTCACGTATTATGGATCTATATGTTAATTTCCATAAAAAAATTGATATCTTAAAGAATGGACATACATTAAAGGGCAGTTCTGTCTCCATATCAAGTGACTTTAAAAGAGGATAGAGAGAAACAAGCAGTATTCAGAAAACATCAAAAACAAGCCAAAGACCAGCAGTTGGACGCCAAAATTAGAAACAGCAAACTCATCATAAACAACATCGCCTATATCGTTGAGGATCTAAAAAGTCTTGAAGAGAAAACTGGAACGAACACTTTAGAGGAGGAAGCTACAATAAATGATGACAAGAGTCAATCACTTATTCAAACCCCAAAAATAGTACACCAAAAGAAAGAGATAAATAAAATACCCAGCAAAACACCAAATTCGAGTAAACGGAGTGAGATCAACTACAGCTTACACAGTGTGGCAGGTAACGCGAGAGGCTCCATAGGACCAGCTACGTCAGGAAAATTCAAACGTAAATAATATTTTTAGAAATCTATAGATTATTTTGTTATTATTTTTTAATCTTATTTTTTATCCCGTTTCTTCTTTCTTTATAAATAACTAAGACTTATGGATTCTTTTATAAGAGATTTCCGTGGAAACCATAAGGAGACTTTTATTCACGATGAAATTATTAATTGTGAAAATGCATTACGTAGTTTTAATGGTTTTAGAGTTATTCATAATAATATACGTAGTATAGCAAAAAATTTTGATGATTTTCAAATCCTACTAAATGAATTTAAATAAGATTTTGATTGTATTGTTCTGACCGAAACCTGGCATATATACAATACCGCCTTATTTAATATCGATGGATATGACATAATATACAGCGAAAGTAAATTAAACCAAAATGATGGTGTGGTGGCATATATAAAAAGTAAGCACAATTATACATATGAAATTTTAAAAATTAATGAAGTATCTGTAATTAAAATCACTATTAAATCACTCGATAAAAATCTAATCATAAACTGCCTATACAGATCTCCCTCATTATGCCCGTATACCTTCAATACTCATCTAAAGGAATATATACAACTACACCTGAGAGGCAACGAACAGTGCATTTTCATAGGAGATATCAATATAAATATTTTAGCTGAATCTGATTTCTGTCAAGATTACTTAAATATCTTAAGTGAGGAGGGGTTTATATCTACCATAAACGAGAATACCCGGGTACAAGGAGAATCTAAGTCATGTCTAGATCACATATTTGTAAAAAATATATGTACAAGTCAAATACCAATCATTCTTAAAACTTTAATAACAGACCATTATACTACTATATATCAGTTTAAAATAGAGGATACTGTAAAAGATTCCAGCTACATGGAAACTAGACATATTATTGACTATAATAAGCTAATCAAGAAATTTCGTTTGGAAACATGGAATGATATTAACTTTAAAACTGATGACATTCATCTATTAACAAAAAAATTCGTAGAAAAAATTAAAAATCTCATTTCCGACTGTACTGTTGAATTCA
The DNA here is from genome assembly GCA_936432065.2 of Rutpela maculata. Lineage (NCBI taxonomy): Eukaryota > Metazoa > Arthropoda > Insecta > Coleoptera > Cerambycidae > Rutpela > Rutpela maculata. Next base: position 165,443,835 of record OW386286.2, read on the forward strand.
AAAACGAGGCACAAAGAAAAAGAAAAAAGTGGATAACAACTTCCTTAATTAGATCCATAAATTACAGAAATAAATTATATAAAATGTGTCAACGAAATCCAGAAGACACAGATCTGCGCAAAAATTTTAAAAATTATAGAAATATTTTAAATAATTTAATAAAAGAAACTAAAAATAAACATTACAAAAGTGTCATTGAAGAAAACAAGTACAGCTCAAAACATCTTTGGCAAACCTTAAATGAATTATGCCCTAAAAAAAGTTACGAAAAAAATTGTATTAAGGAAATTAAAATAGACGATCGAATCATCAATGATCCTAAACAAATAGCAAATTCTTTTGTTAAATATTATTCTGAACTAGGCCCAACTCTAGCAAACAAAATTAAAAAGCCAAAGAATTTTAATGAACATAAAAATCGCTTGAGTAACTCCTTTTATCTCTCCGAAATTAATGAAAGTGAAATTAAGACAATTATTTTGAACCTTAAACTAAATAAGGCACCAGGTGATGACAAAATATCTTCCAAAACGCTCAAAATGATTGTAGATTATATCTCAAAACCTCTCTGCCTACTGTTTAATAATATTATTAGAATAGGTACATGGCCATCCGTATTTAAATCAGCCTTGATTAAACCTTTGTATAAGGGTGGGGAAAAAACCGAATGTTCAAATTATCGGCCTATTTCCTTAATTTCCAACTTTACTAAAATATTAGAAACATTAATAAAAAATCGATTAGTTAATTACCTTAATAAGTACAAGATTTTATCAGATGCTCAATTTGGTTTTCAAGAAGGCAAATCTACGCAAGATGCAATTATGTAGCTTACGTCAAATGCATATAAGGCCCTCAATGGAGGTAAACCTGCACTTTGTATCTTCGTAGATCTTGCGAAAGCATTTGATACAGTGGATCATGGTATACTGCTAGATACTCTCGAAGACTAGGGAATTCGTGGAAAAAGCTTGCATCTTTTTAAAAATTACTTGTCCCAAAGAACTCAGAGGGTCTCTATAAATGACACAATAAGTGATGAAAGGTTTGTACTTTGTGGAGTTCCTCAAGGCACGGTGCTTGGCCCGATATTATTCAATATATATGTTAATAATCTATTTCTGCAGAGTTCCAGAGGGCAAGTAATAAGCTTCGCAGACGATACAGCCATTTTTTATTATGATAATACCTGGGAAACCCTCCTAGAGAAGGTGGCAGCTGACTTTAAAAATATAAAAAAATGGTTCGACTCTCGACTGCTTACTATAAATTTTAATAAAACAAAGTATTTACCATTTGCCATAAATAAAACTAAAATCCCTGATCTTCCCGCACTTAAAATCGACTGCGAGGATGTTTCTGTTGAGATTCCACAAACTTTAGATATCAAATATCTAGGTATCGTAATTGATTACAACTTAAAATGGGACAAACACATAAACACCTTAGTACAAAAAGTTAGAAGTCTCCTATCCCAATTTAAACAGTTTAGGCAAATACTAGATTTGAAACAAATGAAAACAATATACTATGCACTTGTCGAATCCCAACTAAGATATGGGATAATCGCCTGGGGAGGAGCTTACAATGTACACATCAAGAACTTAGAGACTATTCAAAAATGGATTCTAAAAATAATATTTTCTAAAAATTTATTATATCCTAGTGATTCACTCTACTCTTTGACACAAATATTAGATATCAAACAACTTTACTGCTCTTCTTTAATCTTGGAACAGAAAAAATCTAAATCAAAAATTAGTATTACGCACTCTTATTCAACAAGGTATAGACAAGGCTCTTTTGTAATACCAAAAGTAACAAAAACGATAGCCCAGCGATGCTTTTACTTTCTAGGTCCGAAAGTATACAACCAAGTACCACTTAGCTTAAGACTATTAAATTCCAATTCCATGTTTAAATCTAAAATCAAATCATGGTTATTATCAAAAACTAGAATATTTTCGCACAAGTTAATTGATATGAAAAACAATTATAATGAATAAATTAAAAAAAGTAAATAAAAAAATATATATTAACTGCCTTAAATTACTGTTCCGGAAAAAAAAAATAAAATAAAATAAAAATAATATTAATTTAAATAATAAACTACTTAATATATGTCACCTCACCAAAAATTCATCACCCAGTATCAAACTACCATTAAATATCAGTAATGCATTTTATATGTACTTTAATAAAACTATATTAATATCAAAGATTGTAAATTTATAAGTTAGGTTAATAAACCCACCACAAGATTTTCTTTTGTGGGTTGTTTCTACCTGTTTATTTACGAAGTTCACTATATGTAAATCATTACTATTAGGTACCCATATTTTACAATTCCAATTTTAGTTGATTTTGAACAACACTTTTGATATTATTTTTATACTATATTTTTTTTCTCTATTTGTAATTACTACTTACCTTATGTACAATCCGATTTTGTTTTTTATTGATGGTAAATAAACATTATTATTATTATTATATTATTATTATTATATTATTATTATTATTATATCGATGGTAAAAATTCGAACTACGTAAAATGTATATTGTTCGTAGTATCTTCAAATGTTGAAGTTTGAAGAAATAGTATTTTTTTTTTGTCTTGCCTCGTATTTAAAAGAAAGTGTTGTTGTGGGGGCCGGATAATAGGTCAGGCTGGATAAGTGCCAGAATTAAAAAAAATAATAATAATTCGTTACAGCAAGCAAGGGTGAAATGGGGTGGGTTTTTAGGGGTGAAAAATGGTTTTTTGCGATTTATGGCTTAACTGCGCATCCTATCAAAAAAAGTTAAATGTAAATGTTGTAGGTAATAAAAATATCTACAACTTGTGTGGAGAGCATTTTTATCCTAACCTCAAAATTTTTCGAGATACACGCAAGAAAACCCCTTTTCGGTTTTTTATTTTTTTCTTCCACAAAAATAATTCGATTCAGCTCAAACTTGGTGAAAGTATACCTTTTGGTGTCCCACATAAGCACTACTTTTTTGGGGGTAAAATATTTAACGGGTGTTGTTTAATACAATTTAAAGAAAAAAAAGTGACATTTTCAACTGCGATTCCTCATAAAAGTACTTGTCCGATAAAGTTCGGACACGGCTCATTTTTTTTTGTTTTTATGTCTACTTTCAATAAATAAAAAAAAGATATATAGTGCAATGGAAAAAATTGCCGGAAAATCGAAAATTCCGAAAAAATGCCCTTTCTCGTTGTATGCTTTTTAATTATTATCAAAAATTTGTTATTATTTATTACAATTAATATCATTTTGTAATATCAATGTATGTTACAAACAATAAGTAAAATAATTAATAATTAGTTTCATTTCTCAACCACGTTTGAATTGTTAAACAAACAAAAAAGTATGATCCTGATTTCTATGCCTTCTATTGTAACCGTATTGGTACGGAGTATAAATGACCGCATTTTTATTTATTTGATAATCTACATATATTTTCCTTTCCTTTTAAATTGATAAAAATTGCTTTGTTAATTTTTATCATTAAACATAATATAAATAATTTTTTGTAAAAATAATAAATGTACTTTTTAAAACTAAAGACTAAGAAAAGGCAAATATGTGTATATATACCCACATACACATACATCCGCACATATAAAACCAATTGCTATCTTATAAAATTTGGAGAGAGAGGAAATGAGATTTAATCGTTTTGCGAAATTTATTTACAGAAGTTGTTTTCAGTTGGTCATCTATATTATTGTAGATCGAGATTGCGTTATATACAAATGACTGTACTTTTTGAGTTTAAATACAAATCTGCAACAGCTACTTTGCATATTTTGCAAACGATATTGCGTAATCTTATCAAGACATGGAGAGTATACTATATTGCAATAATTTAAAATGGGCCCAAGATTTTCACACAATTTTTTTCTTACTTTAAAATTTAAACTACTTATATTAAAATATAACATTTTTAATGAGTATTATGCTTTTTTTAATAAAACTGCCACGTGCTACGTGAAACGCATCTTATAGTCAAAAATAAGACCTAAATTTTTTGCTTCATTTAGAATGGGCAAGTATTGCCCATTGATAGCGATCTTTAGATTTGTTTTCGTGTATTCCCGTGTTTTATAAGAAGTGAAGCACAATACTGCACTTTTGGTGCCATTTAGTTTAATACTGTTTTGATTAGCATAATTATGAATAGAGTCTAAGTCAGAATTAATTAAATCACGAATATTTATTGTGTTTTCAGAAGGAAATTTATAAAACAATTGAGTATCATCGGCATAACATTGGACTTTACCATAATTGATATTGTTATGAATTTGTTAATTTTAATTTTTTTTTTAAGATACACATTTATTAATTGACATAAACTCTGCGCACATAAATTATTATAATGTAAAAGGTTAAGTTGAGTAGCTATTAAGCTAGACTTCGCCTTAGTTTAGAAATATGATATAAATTTAATTATAAATAAAGCCATTTTATTGTTATTATTATGATTATATAGACTTAACAGCGGCACACTTTCTCAGCCGTAGCTATTATTATTATTATTATTATTATTATTATTTTTATTTTTTTTTTTTTTTTTTCGGGTAGCCCGCTGCCGGACAGAACTTCCGTGGCCTCCGACACCTCACGGTAGCCGCGCCGGCAAATTCCTTACAGCCACTCTCCACAACCTGCGGAGTTAGTGACTGCAAATACCTACTGAGCGGATCCGAGCTCCTGAGGATGTTACATGCCATACTCAGTACTACTCTGCCATGCATACACTCCAGACCCAAGAGTCCTCGGCCCCCCCGATGACGTGGGAGGTAAACACGAGGAACGGACGATCTAGGATGAATACTCCTATGGATGTTCATCATCTTGCGGGTGTCTCTGTCTAGTTGGCGCAGCTCATCTACCGTCCATTTTATTACTCCAAAGGAGTAGAGCAGAACAGGAACGGCAAGCATGTTAGTAGCAGACGCCTTATTCTTCCCCGAAAGTTCGGACGACCAAATCTTTCGGAGTAGGCGTCTGTACTTGCCGCGGAGAGATTCCTTGATTTGTTGCACATCCTGGATGTGATGTTGTTGCACACCCAGGTATGTGTAGGTCTCTCCGGCATCCAGATGTCTTAGGATGCTTCCGTCTGCGAGCTGCGCGTCCTCAGAAAATTCCCCGCATCGCCCTCTCTTGAGGTGGACGACCGCGCACTTGTCCAACCCGAACTCCATACCAATGGCCCGCGTGTACTCCTCGACCACCCTTAGAGCATTTTGAAGTTCACGCTCTCCGGAGGCATACAGTTTCAGGTCATCCATATAGAATAAATGGGTGACCTTATGCCTCCGATTGCTGGGTGGTCCACAGTGGTACCCGCGAGTTTGGCGGAGTTCAACAGATAACGGCAGCAGTGAGATGCAAAAGAGGAGGGGACTCAGAGAATCTCCCTGGAATACTCCTCTTCTGAATGCCACCTGCTCTGTCGTAACCCGCTGTGCACCTGATGTTATGGTGAAGCGGGTCCTCCAGAGTGGCAGCAGTTGTTCTATGCATCTCACTAGTGGCTCTGCTACCGCAAGACATTTGAGCAAATGTAACAAAAGTTCATGTGATGTTGTGTCAAATGCCTTACGATAGTCAATCCAGGCCATCGATAGATTCCGCTTGTACTGCACAGAGTCCTGCGTAATACAGCGGTCTACCAGCAGGCTGTCCTTGCAACCTGCCATGCCCTTCTTGGCGCCACGCTGCTCGTATATCTGCTGGAAGACCGGATCAACCTGCCGTAGGGTCCGAGCATACAAGATACGAGTAAATAGCTTGTAGCAGGAGTTCAGACAGGTGATTGGTCTATAATTCCTTGGGTCAGACAGATCACCCTTTTTAGGGATGAGCACAGTACGTCCCTCGACAAACCATTCCGGAATCTGCTGCCCCTCGTTCAACCACTTGTTGAAAACTCGGGCCAGACGACGGTGGGTGGAAGGAAATTTTTTCCACCACCAGTTATTTATGCCGTCTGGCCCCGGAGCAGCGAAGTTCTTGGTGCCAACAGGAGCTTGTTGGACTTCCTCCGGACTGATTGCCGGGCACACTTCTTCCGGCTCTTCAAAGGTTCTGTGGCACAGAGCCTCGAAGTGTGCTATTGCTGGAGTGTTGCTATCGAACGGACGTGTCGTTTCGTAGATTCCTTTCCAGAAGCTTTCGACATCGGCTACAGTTGGTGGATTATCGACAACACGCTGTGGCTCTTGAAATAGGCGGGAGGGATTCGTACGGAACAACGTATTTTGCTCCATACTTCGTACCCGCCTATTTAGCTTCTTCTTGATAGCCATAAGCGCTCGAATCCTATCTAAACAGTGCTGCTTAATAGTGAGCATCACTGTCAGATTTAGAGTGTGGTGTTGGCGTCTGAGTCCGGCTGCTGTTCGCCGGACTTTAGGCGTAAATGCCTTGCCAGTGGTTACGTATTCCACCACACTCTGGATTCGAGAAGCGTGTTGTCTGGCCAACTATATTTTGCCTTCGATCTTTTGTACACGCCGCTTAGCCTTTTCAATACCGCTCGAGGGGTTGGTACTCTCGCGGGGCACGAGTTGGCTAGCAGCGTTGTACACGGCACAGTTGATCTGCCAAATGTCGGCGTCTTCTGGTAATTCCTCATCGATAACAGCGTCCATCCGAGCCAGGTCTTGTGGCTTTAGCCCTGCTGTTAAGGCTAACCCTCGTCCTTAAGTTGACTTCGGCGTACCTTCTAGGATGTTTCCCGTCAGCTCTTTGCCGCGGTGGCAGTGCGGCTGGCACTTCTTCCTGCTGGCGGGGTGCCCTTACGTAACCTGTCCTGCGCAGGTAGGATACTTGATCTCTGAGCTGTTGCTCAGAGAAGGCGCGATGCTCTGGATGCGTGTCGCACCAGATTTCGTGCAATCGCGCCATGTACCCCCTGCGCGCAGGTTCGCTGCTCTCATAGCAGGTCAGCAAGTCATCTCGAAGTTCCCTCGTCCACTTAAAGCGTCCATGGTCATAGCGTGTGTTGTCATCATTGAGACCGTCCGGTATGGCCCCTCCAACTTGTCTCTGACCCCCATCCGGTTGGGGTCGATTGTGAGGGGCCCTTCCTCTGTGTTGTAGAACCAGAGAAGTGGATCTCAGAGTGGTTAGCCCTGAGATCCACGTCCGACATCTGTCAGGCAGAGTTGCCTCTGCCTGTCCAGGTACACCGCGTGGAGGCTGCCGGTCCGTTTTCCGTACCCTTATTATTATTTTTTTTTTTTTTTTTTTTTTTTTTTTTTTTAACGAGCTAAAAACCAGTCACCCTTCTCTGTGGCTCCGACCCTCACAGAGGGGAGCTGGTAGTACCGGTAGCCACTCCCCACGCCCGTGGGGTAAGTGACTACTGGGTCCGGGAATCGTGTGCCCTGAGCAGACGTAATGAACCAAGAATGACGGCCTTCTGCATTCTGCCGGCTAAGATCTCTGCCGAGTTTCGGCATGCCGGTATGATCTTGAGTTCCGAAAGCAGTGTGTGTCTCGTTCCACCGAGGGCTCCTATAATCAGTACCACTATCTTAACAGTATGGTCTGGATACAGTCTGCGGAGTTCGAAGAGCAGATCTCGATATTTTGTCCGTTTTTTCCTCCTCCTTCAAGACAATGTTGTTCTCCGCGGGAGCCGAGAACTCCACGACGAACATTGTCTTGAGTTGATGGTCGAGGAGTACTACGTCAGGCTTGTTGGCTTGTATTTGCCTGACGGTGGGAAAAGAGTAGTTCCAATAAATTAGACACTTCTCGTTTCCCACAACGGACTCAATATCCCCCGGAGCGTAAGGCAGCACTGGTGTCTCGTCTATCCCATACGAGTGCCTTAGGTGATAATAAAGCACTCGTAATGCTCCGTCGTGCCTCTGGATATAGGCCGAGACTGCATATGTCGGACAAGCCGACAACAGGTGCATTAAAGTCTCTGGCGCCCTGCGGCAGGCCCTGCAGCTGACATCAGGGACCTCTATACCCATGACACGACTACGATAGACGAGGGTATTAAATACACCATCCTGGCAAGCCATTATGAATCCCTCGGTCTCAGACTTCAGCCCGGCTGACCTTAAGAAGGCAAAGGTCAGCCTTTCGGATAAGCCAAGGTTCTCTATATTTTTATAGAAAACTCCATGCATTGGCTTATCCGTGTGAAGCTGCAGAAAGATGTTGTGTTCTGCAGCTTTAATTTGGGCTTTTCGTCGAGCAGGTTCCAACTCGGTGACAGAGTCGGGATTTACCCGCTCGACGTCGAAGGAGAGACCAAGTTCATCGGCTGCTCTTTGTGCTGCCTTAAACAAAAAGGCTCCTATTCCTGCACTTTCATGGTCTCGGATCATGCAGAGGAGGGGATCCGAACTCCTGATGACCTTACAGGCTCCATCCAGAACCATCCTATTATGGAGACTCTCCAAACTCAAGAGTCCACGGCCTCCCCGATGTCGTGGGAGGTATAGCCGTGGAACGGACGATTTAGGATGCAAACTTCTATTGAGATGCATCTTCTTGCGGGTTCCTACGTCGAGTTGACGCAACTCCTCTCGAGTCCATTTCACTACTCCAAAGGAGTAGAGTAGGATCGGAACGGCAAGTATGTTAGTAGCAGACACCTTGTTCTTCCCCGACAGTTCTGAGGACCAGATCTGTCGGAGTCGGTGCTGATACTTGCCGCGGAGAGCGTTTTTCACTACACTCACTTCTTGGGTGGAGCGTTGCTCGACACCCAAGTAAGTGTACGACTCTCCGGCATCTAGATGATGTAAGATGCTTCCGTCAACGAGTTGCGCGTCCTCTCCGTAGTTCCCGCATCGTCCTCTCTTGAGATGGACCAGTGCACATTTGTCCAACCCGAACTCCATACCGACAGCCTGCGTGTACTCCTGTACCACCCTGAGGGACTGGTGTAGGTCCCTCTCTCCGGAGGCATAAAGTTTAAGGTCATCCATGTAAAACAGATGGGTGACCTTATGCCTCCTATCGCCGGGGGTACCGCAGTTGTATCCACGGGTTTTCCGGAGCGAAACGGATAATGGCACTAGTGAGATGCAAAACAGAAGGGGGCTGAGGGAGTCTCCCTGAAATACTCCCCTTCTGAATGTTACCGACTCCGTCTGGACTCTATCGTTACCCGATGTAATGGTAAAGCGAGTCCTCCAGAGCGGCATCAGTTCTTCGATGCATCTCACTACGGGACCGGGTACCGCAAGACATCGGAGCAAGTGAACAATAAGCTCATGTGATGCCATATCAAATGCCTTGCGGTAGTCGATCCAGGCCATGGAGAGGTTCCGCTTATACTGCACGGAGTCCTGCGTGACACATCTGTCAATCAACAGGTTCTCCTTGCAGCCAGCGACACCTTTCTTCGACCCTCGTTGCTCATATATCCGTTCGTAAACCGGTTCAACTGCGTGGAGCACTCGCATGTACAAGATGCGCGTAAACACCTTGTAACATGCGTTTAAACAGGTTATCGGTCGGTAGTTCCTTGGGTTGGACAAATCTCCGTTCTTAGGGATCAGCACTGTCCGCCCTTCAACCACCCAAGAAGGAATTTGCTGCTCCCCATTTAGCCAGGCATTAAAAATTCTGGCCAAATGGTGGTGGGTGCTCGGTAACTTTTTCCACCACCACCTTTATTATTATTATTATTATTATTATTATTATTATTATTATTATTATTATTATTATTATTAATTGTATGTTTACTGCAAAATGTAAATATATTAGAATCATGTATTAAAAAGTACATTTATTATTTTTACAAAAAATTATTTATATTATGTTTAATAATTAAAATTAACAAAGCAATTTTTGTCAATTTTTACAATTTAAAAGATATTAACAATCAAAATTAAAAGTAAATATATTTAGATTATTAAATAAATAAAAATGCGGTCATTTATACACCGCGCCGTACCAATACCGTTCAAATAGAAGGCATAGAAATCAGGATCATACTTTTTTGTTTGTTTAATAATTCAAACGTGGTTGAGAAATGAAACTAATTATTAATTATTTTACTTATTGTTTGTAGCATACATTGATATTACAAAATTATATTAATTTTAATAAATAATAACAAATTTTTGACAATAATTAAAATACATACAACGAAAAAAGGCATTTTTTCGGAATTTTCGATTTTCCGGCAATTTTTTCCATTGCACTATATATATATATATATATATATATATATATATATATATATATATATATATATATATATATATATATATATATATATATATTTTTTTTTTTTTCATTTATTGAAAGTAGACATAAAAACAAAAAAAATGAGCCCTGTCCGAACTCTATCGGACAAGTACTTTTATGAGGAATCGCAGTTAAAAATTTCACTTTTTTTTTTAAATTGAATTAAACAACAACTGTTAAATATTTTGCTTCAAAAAATGCTTATGTGGGACACCAAAAGGTATACTTTCACCAAGTTTGAGCTAAATCGAATTATTTTTGTGGAAGAAAAATTAAAAAACCGAAAAGGGGTTTTTTGCGTGTATCTCGAAAAATTTTGAGGTTAGGATAAAAATGCTTTCCACATAAGTTGTAGATTTCTTTATTACCTACAACTTTTATGATCAACTTTTTTCGATAGGATGCGTAATTAACCCAGAAATCGCAAGAAACCGTTTTTCACCCCTAAAAACTCACCCCATTTCACCCCAGATAACCTCAGGTGGTTCGAATTATTTTTTCTTCTTTAGTTGTGATATGTTCTGAAATATTCTGCTATCAGTTTGCTGTAACGAATTATTTTGTTGTTCAACCCTTATCTAGCCTGGCCTATAAGGGCCTTATCGCCACTCCTCTTTTATAATCTAACTTCGAGATCAGTGAATTTGTTACCGATTTGGTTAGTCAGTCCCAGACATGCGAACACTTGTTTCTCATGTATTTTTGGTCGCAGAAAGAGAATTTAATGCCAGAATCGGCTGATTGGCTCTTTTTCTTTTCTCCAAAAACATATTCTTATTTTGTAATGTACTATCGTAAGAATAATTGACTCGTTATTGATCATGCGCAGCTTTCGGAATGTCTACCGAGATAAAACTTTGCTAAAAACGTTCTCGACAAGCTTTTCTTTCAAATAAATGGAGAACTAAGTTTTAATTTAAATGACTGGCGCATTCGCCAGAAATTAGAAAAATACTGGTAATAATTAGAAAATATTTAATAGTTAGTTACTGGTAATAATATTACACAAGCACACAAAAAAAAATTGAAGAAAGAAAAAGCCAATCTGCCAATTCCGATATTAAATCAGTTTCAATCACAAAAAATACATGGGAAACAAGTGTTCGCATGTCTGGGACTGAAAATTTTGTTTTTTGTGTGCCTGTGTAATCTGCGTGAGGAACGACTTTTTGTTGCCATGAAATTGCATAATACCGTAATATATATTTAATAATTGAAAATCAGTATTATTTTAAATGGAATATGGATTGAATTGGCTTACAATGATCTGAAGTCTCAAGAATGAATAAAAATAATTTTTCTTGTACGTTTCTGTAGCACAGAAGTTTTTTCAGCGTCAGTAGTTACCCCAGAAGATAATTCCATAATAAGTGTGTAATATGCATTTACCTACGATCACTACTGAACGCACGTAAACAAAACGCACGTAAACAAAACGCACGGGACACGCAAATATAGGTGGCTTAGTTCGCTGATGCGGGGTTTAAAAAAACAAATGCGCCTACGTAATTTTCAAACGCTGTCAAAACTGACATAATATTTGTTGAATAATATTGTTGACTAGTAAACTAAATTCAAATTTTACTAAATAAATAAATATGATCGTATGTAAAGTATAGTACATAATTCGAGTTGTAAAGCAATTACGCACTCATGGAAATACGCACACGCGGTATCGTGCGTAACTTTTCCATTCGTGCGTAATATGCGTCTTACAACACTCATTACGTAATATACTATTATCTACGGCGATCGTATAATATTTGCATAATACATGTAACAACTGACGAATAGCGATAGTCATAATTCCAACTTAACGTATAATGAACATAATCTTATTATAACGTACCATTGACCAATCTGGAACTAGTAATTTTCATTATAATGTACCTTTAACCAATCAGTAACTAGCATTCAACGAGCGAGTCTATTTTTTCCAAGGGAGAGTCCATGTTTTCGTTTGACATTTAAAATGTCAAACATAGTTTGACTAACTTTATTTTTTCACATCACCCTCACAAGTAATAGCCATCATTATACGCTCGTTGAATAATATACAATTAACAGTTTTTCAATATTCACCAATTATGTAAATTGGCGTAAAATATGGATATGTCCTGACGTTTCGCTAGACAGCTATTACATACTCTTTACCCTTTTACGTAAAAATAATTATTTATGGAAGAAAATCAGATTTTTAGTTGCACCTATGTTGAGTTTAAGCACATTATCATTATGCCAATATTCGATAATATTTTGAGTTTCATTTCATACATTTTAGATCCTCCATATCTTTGCATTTATTGATTAGAATTATGTCGTATGCATAAATTATGAGGTAAAAGACAAAAAACTAGTCTTTAACAAATATAATAAATAATCTTTAACAAATATAACTAGAGGAAGCATTATACTCTTCGCCGATTTACTGAGCTTTTTATATAATTGTTACACATTCTATAGGATACTCTTCGCATTTTTCTTGAAAATAATGTTAGTTTTTGGACATTCCAAATTTTGTGATACCAACTTTGTTGTGGAAAAAAAATATATCAAAAAAAAAATCACCATGTGAGGGATCGAACACGAGACCTTTGGATTGCAAGGCAACAACAACAACAATAACAATTTATTAAACATTTGTATATACATTTATGCGCCTTGCCGGAACCTGTCCCGGAGCCAGCCAGACAACCACGGTGCTGAGTGCCGTGGTGATTGCAGAGCTGGGCGAGGCAGGTCCGGTTTGGCTTAATGACGGATGTCTTAGTTAGTACTCCTGTCTGGAGAGGTTGCCGGAAAATAGGCAACGCCTGGTATGGTAGGGGGTGTCGGATATCGAAAGGGATTGCATTATGCTGTCTGATTCGGGTTATGTTGCGGGTTAGCGGACTATCGCCCAGTTTGAATTCGTAGAATTTTTGAGAAATTTCTTGGACGTAGTCCGCTAGTGGGGTTATGTCGTGGCAACGATCATATAAATCTCTGAGGGAGGTGTATCTGTCCGAACAAGAGATGAGGCGCATAAATTTATGTTCGAGAACTCGAAGTTTTCTCATTGTCGTGGCCGGTATGCTGCACCACACCGGCGCCGCGTATGTGATGGCCGGCCTGATCACCATCGTGTACAACAATTTTTTATTTATCCTGTTGAGTCCGCTACCCCTTGCCAGGAGCGGATACAGTTTGTCCAAGTTAACCCCCAAATACTTCACGCACTGTTTGATTGGAATTTCTTGACCCCTGATCGAGATTGGTGTTAATATTCGATTCTCTGTGAACCGGCGCGTGAAGATAATCGACTTGGACTTCTCGGCGTTGATCCGAATCTTCCACTTGTCGTAATACGCCGAGGAGCGGGCCATGTGCGCTTTCAGTAGCATATTTGCCGCTTGTGCATTGTGCGAATGCGCATACATGGCCGTGTCGTCGGCATACTTGGCAAGATTCGTATTTGGGAACTCCGGAAAGTCAGAGACATACAAGTTGTACAACTTTGGCGACAGGCACGACCCCTGGGGGACTCCCGCGCGAATATCCCGCCGAGTTGATAGTTTGTTATTCACCCTGACCTGCAGCGATCTACCTGTCAGGAAAGAGTGAATAAGTTTCGTTATGTATTTGGGAAAGTCCAGTGAGTTTAGTTTGTGGAGCAGCCCCGGGATCCATACGGTATCGAAGGCTTTCTCAATATCGAGGAGCACCATGACGGTGCTCTTCCCGAGGTTGTATTGCACCTTGACGTCATTCACGATCCTGACGACCTGCTGCACAGTGCTCCTGCTCCGCCTGAAGCCGAACTGGCACTCGTCATCGATGTGAAGTTCATCCTGAGCAGCGTCTAGTCTGATAAGGATGACCTTCTCCACCAACTTGGAGATCGCCGACAGCAACGAGATCTGTCGATAACTGCCAACGAGCTTCGCGTTCTTATTCGATTTCAGAATTGGCACGACCACGGCGCATTTCCACTGGCTGGGCCAGTATTGCAGTCGCAGGATCGCGTTGACAATGTATGTCAATTGTACAATACCTTTCCTCGGGAGATATTTGAGCAGCTTGTAATCGATGGCGTCTGAACCTGGGGCTTTGTCATTCGGTAATGTCCGGACAATGCCAGCCACCTCCGAGGGTTTGGCCATGACTTTTAGGAATTCGCGTCGCGTCAATTGGACGTCATGGCTAATTAATTCGTTAATGTTATTTTCTATGCGGTCGTGATCGATGTTATTCGGTATTTGTACGTTATGTATGTCAGCAAAGTGATTAGCTAAGTCGTTCGCTTTCTGCGAGTCCGTCAGTGCCGTCTGTCCGTTTGCTTTTGTCAGCGCGGGTATAGCCTCTCGCGTATTCTTCATGGCCCTCGACAGTTTCCACAGCGAGTTATCTTGAGGATTCAACGCTTCCAGCCTATCCCGCCATTTTCGGTTTTTTGCGGTGTCGATGGCGGTCCTGATCTGCCGTTGCAGTCTGCCCATCTCAGCCTTAGCGTCGACATCGCGATTTCGCTGCCAAAGCCGTCTCAGTCTGTTCTTTTCGCGTATGTCTTGTATGACCGCTGCGTCGAGTCGGTCTCTGTACGGGTTTATCGTTATTGTAGTGGCAACACGCTGTTTGGCGTCCTGCAGCACCCTTGTGAACTCACCCACCACATTTTCCAGTTCGGCGTCTGTGGTGATATCGTTTGCAAGTGTTAAGTGTGTGTTTATGTGTGTCTTATAGAGTCGCCAGTCGGCGTCTCTGTAGGAAGTGATTTTTCGTGTTATATCTTCCCTCGACATGTCATCCAATTCTAGAAGAATTGGATTGTGATCGGATGTGAGTTCCTCCAGTGCCACGGGTGGTGTGGAGTTCCTCACACCCTTATTGACCACAATGTCGAGGGTGGTAGGTGTTGTACCGTTGTCCGGAAAATGTGTAGGATCGTCCGGATACTGCAACACGACATTACGATTACTTACGTAATCGTACAGGGTGTTGCCGTTCGCGTTGTTGTGATGGCAGTTCCATGCGTAATATCGCGCGTTAAGGTCGCCTATGAGCAAACAGCGCGGGCTTGCGTTCAGCAAATTCTCGAGACAACCTGCCGTGAACCTGTTCAAGGGTCGGTTATACGCGGCGACAATGCTCATGCCGCCATCTAGCGTCACACACACGTTCTCCACGGAAGTGTTCCGCAGAGTACGATGTGTGTGTGCAATATCAGACTTTATGAGCACGGCCACACCACCGCCCCAGTTAATGTCTGCCCTATCTTTTCTGATTGTCGTATACCCTCGAACGCGTAGCTTGTCTCGTCGGTTGAGTTTCGTCTCATTCAGAAGCATAATATCAATTTTGTGCCTCATTAAGTAATTTATTAAAAAAGGAATTTTGTTACCAATACCGTTGGCGTTCCAGGAAGAAAGTTTCAATCTAAAAGGCATCGTCAGGAAGACCTTGGAAGAAGGAAACCACTACCTGGAATTTCCCCAAGGAGGAGGTACACTTCTCGAGCTCCTCGCAGAGTTTTGTCATCCGTGCCATTATCACATCTAAATTTACCAAAGAGGTCAATCTCTTCGTTGTTTGGTGCAAATTTTGGAGCTGGGCCATTCCCGATTCCAATGAGCTTAATGGTTGGCTCCGCTGGCTTGTTGTTGGTGGAGGTGACCTCTCTGGATTTCTTACTGTCGGTCCTTTCTGTTGGGGCTCTTGTCGTTGCGTCTGATTTTGGACGCGTTGTGTCCACGCGTTAGTTTTCGGCGGTGGCGCCGCCACGTACTTCATTTGCGGGGGTGGTGGAATCCTCGCCGTCCGTTGGTCTATTTGCCGCATGCGCCTCCTGTACACGATACATGTCACGCTGTTGGCAGTGTGCGCTTCGTCGCAGTTGCAGCATTTTGCCGGTTCGTCCTTTGACTTGACGCATGCCTTCGTTAAGTGGGAGCCGGTGCATTTGACGCAGCGAGGGGTTGCGTGGCAATTCGAAGTCGCGTGCCCCCACTGCTAGCATCTGTGGCATTGGATTATGCCTTTTGAATTTATTTGCCGTTCCCACTGAACGGAGGTATGGTCAAGGCAACGGACCCGTGACTGCAACTCCTTCAGCGTGACCTCGTTTGACATAATTATCATGTAAAGGGGGAAGCGTGTTCCCCTCATTGTGTACACATCTCGGACGGCGATTTTGTGCACCTGTTCTAGTTCTTCTTTGAGTTCCTTTACGTCCACGTCGTGGTATACACCCCGAAGAACGAAGGCGTGGGACTTTTCATCCTTTGGAGTGTATGTGTGGTATTCCACCTTCCCCTCATTGAAATAGTCGTTCATTGTAGTCCAGTCGCCTTTGTTGGTCAATTGGAGCATTGTTGAATTTGCCGAATGTTTCCAGGTGTAGTCTCCATGCAGCCTGCTCTTTAGGAATGTATTGATCCGTTTGTGATCATTCAGCCTACCGTGGATCACTATTGGCGAGGGTTTCTTATTAGCAGGCTGGGGAAGTACGGCCACTTCCTGCTCCGGTTCGACGACTGGCTGTGGCGGCACCACCTCCATGTCCTGATCGAGAATGGCTCTGCCCTCATGTCGATTTGATGTTTTAATTGGCGCCGTCGGTGGTGGCATTATAGTTTGCCTTGACGTCCCCGGGTGGGTAAATGATGGGTCTCCCTCATCAGTCAATCTTCGCTTTTTTGGCTGCAATTTAAAAAGTGTTGCTATGTCCGTTTTGGGGAGATCTTCCGTTTTGTTTTGTTGCTTCCGAAGCGTCACTGGTTTTGGGGGCGTCGGAGGCGTCAAGCGCGTCGGCGCCGCTTTAATGCTATTTTGGCTGTCAGAGCCACTGTTGTTCGACGTTCTGGTTCCCTGCTCTCTCGCTCTTTTCACTGCGTTTCTGGTCGGCGTTCTCCTTCCGAGACTGTAGCAGGATGCATCGCTCTCTGAGCGAGAATAGTTCACTAAATTCTCCGGGAGGGCTGGCCATTCCTGTGAATATCCATCGGATTCGCACTGCTCATTTTGTTCATCCATAATTAAATGTCTTTTGGATTCAATTTTGAGCCTCGACCGGTTTCAACCAAAACCGGTCGGGGGAAAAAGTCTTTGAAACGAAAAAACTGTTGACTTTGATGGATTTGCAAGGCAAATGCTTTAGCCATTGGGCTATCTTATCTTACCAGAAAACTTGAATAAATGTCATTCAAAAATTATAATTCAACGGATTAGATACATTATTATGAAATAAATATATTGGTAAAATGTAAAAACAAAAAAATTTATAGAGAATAACATTTCGAAAGATTTCTATTTATGTACAAATCACAGAAATGTTGAAAAAATTTTTTTTTATTTAAATGATTAATAACTTTTTTATTTATTGATTGATTTTTTTCAAAAACAATAGGGTTCCTCCTCTAGCTAACGCTAACTTACTTTCTAAATTTCAATACAATCGGACTTTTCTTTCTTAAGTTATCGTGCTTACAAGAAACGTGACGGACGGACAGACGGACAGACGGACAGACGGACAGACGGACAGACGGACAGACGGACATTTTGAAAGTTGTTCAGAATTCGTTCGCTAACACAATGATATGAAATTTTTTTCTCTACGAACGATATTTCCGGTTTTAGAAATGTGCCGATCAAATGCAATATACTCTTCGTTTTTGCGAAGAGTATAATAAATAACAGAGGCACTTCATGTCGTAGGGTTTTAAAATTTTATATATTATTGAGTATTGAGTACATGTAATTAGATAGAAAATTTTTAGCTCAAATAGCAATCGTATTAAATTCGTCCATTTTTAATCACGTGTGCTGAAACAATCAATCAGAACAGAATTACATTGAAAAGATCCCTGAGGGATCTTTTCACTTATGTCATTCAGTTTGACAGTAATGACAGTTCAATAATTTAAAATTTATTTTTGACAATATCGATTTGGAACTGCAAATAATGATTTAATGAATATAATAATGGAGGAAACCACACCAAATAATAATAATATAATAATAACTTTATTTAAATAATTATAATAATAGTTACATTAAATTATATATAGTGCGCAATACAATAATGTAATACATAATACATAATCTACATTTAATTCTACAAATTGCTCTTTTAATAATTATGTTTTTAATAAATAATTTTGAACAAATAAATAAAATAGATTGCAAAAAATTTTCTATGCGAATACCCCTCGAACGTTGATAAATAGCTCATAATTTTATCACAACTTCCTCAAGCACGTTGCTTTTAGGTAATATCCCTCCGCCTACGGCGTCGGGATATTACCAAGCAAGTGCTTTCGGAAACTGTGATAAAATTATTTCGTATTATCAACGTCCTTGGGATATTATAGCTGATAAGATCTAAAGTTTTAAAGAAGTATCGTAATGCTGCAGAAAATATGACTTCTTCAAAACCTTTTAGGTACAACTTTTTTCGGTATTCATTTCGGAATTTTCACCAAATTCAAATAGGCATTTCTGTAGCAATAACTATAAATGCTTCTTTTCTAATGTGAAGTAAACAACGTTCCCAGACACTGGTATAATGGATATTGAACAATAGTTGTTAAGAGTGTTAAAATTTCCTTTTCCAAAAACACGCATATTTCTTTATAATTTAAGAATATTAAAAAAAGGAAACTTGACTAAAACAGAAATATGTATAGCATGTGTGCTAAAAATTAAAAAAGATATTTAAAGCACGTTTAATTATTTTACCTCCTAAATCATAAATGTTTAAACTGTTAGTGTTTTTTAGTTCATGTATACTGATTCAGGAAAGAAGAAAACATGTATTTATGAAACACAGATACCTGGAACTGTTGAGGTTTTAGTAATTCAGGACGAGATCGTTTTTGTGAATTTCTCTCAGTATATGACCTCACAAGCTAGCAGATACAAAAATAGAGTAATGTGTTTCCTTATTTGACTGTTTCATTAACTCATGTTAATTTATTTCATAAGTAGTATCGTGTGTACTTGGTTCTTGTCTACATTTTCTAATTATAGGCAATTACTGCACTACTGAATTTCCACATTTTTAGTATTACAAGAGTGGCTTGGGTGCCGCCATATAAGGATGAAGGTAGCTACCGAACATATGTCACTATTGCAAGTAAATAATAGTTTATATATTTTAATAGGCTCAAAAAGCGCCAAATTCAAAACAACCCACTTAGGCCACTCTGGCAGTAAACGCTTCATTTCTCCTATTATATTTTTTCCCATATCACGGAGAGTGAATGTTACATCATATGGTGAAATATTATAAATTTACGTGCATAAATAACATGGTATGGGGCTCGATACATTTTGTGCCATAATAGAGTTAATTATAAATAATGGCGAATGCGCTAGTAATACCCACACAGATAATAGCATAAGCGAACTCCCGCCTTCCCCTTTAGGTGCTAATTCGCCATGCAAAAATAGTAAGAAAACTTTCTATAAACATGTGTCCGGAAATGCTTCCTAAGGGAGCTACGGCCCTCTAAGGATGGCGCAAAAATAGGTGTTTTTACTAATTATCTCGGAAATGATTTGGGACAACTTTATGAAACTTGGTTAACTCTTTTAGAATAATTCATTATTTGAGCTGAGTAAACAGGATCTTTTAAGGCATACGAAGTAGCTACAATATAATGAACAGAGACACATAGTGGAGAATTTTCCCGAATGGATGACCAAAATTCATAATATTCAGCACGTACACTAAAATTAACATCTGTCAGTTCTTGGACTAGCTGATTACGAATTCAATGCTACAATTTGCAAAGACAAGGGTATGTAATCAATGAAGTGGATTGAAACCATAAGAAATTCTTTAAAAAATCTGAATAAAATTGGTTCAATTCATTATCTCTTTAGTTAAGAATTTAATAAGATTATTTTGAAATATAAAATACCAGCTTCAGAATGTTTTTTAATTTGCTATAGTGCCCATAATATTGAATCGCCATTTTGTTTTAGAAAATTAAAATATCAACTTTTTAACTAAAGGGGCATATTTATAGCATTTTTTTTCAAATTTGTTTGAAATCTTTGTAAGGTTTCGATATGACTAACCAGTCATATCGAATCCACTATCAAATTTCAGCTTTGAATTCATAATCAGTGAGTTCAAAAACTTACAGATAGGTATTAATTTTAGCGTAAACACTGATTATAGTGGAGGTCAGGAAGACAAAGAAGAGAAGATTATTTGCTGCAGAGACGAAACCTACTTAACCCCCCCCCCCCAGTTTTCAAGGGTTCTGAATAAAAAAAATAGTAGGAGAAGTTTTGAACCACCCCTTTAAACAGCCAAAACCACCCCTTTTCGCCATTTTCCATGGTGGAATGATTATGCGTGTTTGGGAATGTCACTATTTAGCCTTTTTTATTATTTAATTTTTAACTGTTAATTATTTTTCTATAACTATAACTATGTACCGCTAACTTTAAGTAAAAATAAAATACACTCCGCTGTCGTTCATTTTGGCTCACCCTGTAGCTTTCCGCGCTAACAAAAAGAGATTTTTTGTGATACCTAACCATTAATTCGCTGTTCAACCTCGTGTCACCGCAGACAAGTGTCTTGTATCGCAAAAATAATAATTATTAACTACCCGCTTTGTGTTCCATTTTCTTGGAAGTGAACATTTAATCCTAGAATACTACATTGATTGCTGGATTCCCTATCTGGAGGCCTCCGGAAGCTGGTGACTGGATTCGGAGAGAATTCAAGGTAGGATCCATACAAATCTCTTTTTCTATACCGCGACAGTCCACTATCTCTCTCGCTCTCATTATTATTATAATTTTATTTTAATAAACATAAACTTTTTTACCACCGCCCAAGTTCGCGGATTGATCTCAGTTCGCTAACAGGGCAGGAAGTTTTTATGAAGGCTTATTGACAATGGACGGTCTGAGGGTCTGAGGGAGGGTGAAGGATGGTAGCAGCCCTAGGGGTGGGAAATTGTTTTTTTTTCTTTTTTAGTTTTAATACTTATTCTCCCGTTTTCGAGGGCGCTGAACTCAAAACAAAATAGTCGATTACTTCTTCAGCCCTTCCTAACCTCTCAAACGGGCAAAAACCACCCATTTCTTGGTTTTTGCTCTAGAAAATGTTGGTTCTTTTAATAAACAATGTAAATATAATATTTTAGTAGCAGTAAAATGAAATATTTTTTATACTACAGCTAGTTAATGTAATCTAGGTCGCTTACAAATAGAATTACATTCTTGATACTCCTCAAAATGCACAACATATTCAAGACTCGTCTTCTCTTTTATCACATTCATAGCTCGTTTCCGTATCAGAATCGTACATATTAATTTGAGGGATGAAATCTAAGTAATTATGGTCATTAGCATCATCAGGCGTGTTTGATTCTGTACGTAAGTTATCATCTTCTTCCTCTGGAGTACAATTTTCACAATCTCGACCTCGACAATTCTTCCAGAAAATACTACATGGTATACCCAATTTTACACAACCACATCGTTTCGAACGGCCGCTCTTACAACTACAATTATAATCCTTAAAAAAGAATTCTAGAATCTATTTATTTTGGTTCTAGATAATTGATTCGTGCTATCCATCCCCACTCGATGAGATTCAATTCATTTGAGAGCCAGGCTTGACATAAAAACTTCATTGCTTTCCTTCCCAAACATCATAATCATCCCACACTAACGGAAAACAGCGAAAAGGGGTGATTTTTGCCCGTTTGAGGGGTTGGGAAGAGTTGAAGGCGTAATCGACTATTTTCTTCGAGTTTCGCGAAAACGGGAGGATAAGCATTAAAACTAAAAGAGAAAAAAGTCAGTTTCCCACCCATTGGAAAGGTTGTAACAACGCCCTGGGGCTGCTACCTGCCTTCACCCTGCTTCAAATCCTCAAACCTTTCCTTGCCAATAAATCGTAATAAAAACTACATAGATTTTCTTCCTAAACACGCATAATCATCCCACGATCGAAAAATGGCCAAAAGGTCGTTTAAAGAAGTGGGGGTGGTTAAAAACTTCTCCCACTATTTTTTTTATTTAGTAGCCTCGAAGACGGGGATAAGTAAGTTTTGTCGCTGCTGCAAATAGTCGACCAAAGACGGCGAAATTTGGCTTCGGGACCTCCACTATTATGAAATTTTGACCAGCTAAATTTTGGCCAGCTACACTGTGAGATGTTGAACTCGTATCGAAAAGGTCGAAGCATACTTAAAGCAGTCCTACTTGTGGCTAAAAGTTAAAGAACTATCTCTTGACAAAAACATGAGAGTCCATGTGAGAAGCTACTTGGAGGCTGAAGAATTTGCTTCTCGATTTCGTTGTTTTGAAAATTGGCGATGAGTAGATTGAAGGAATAAAATTGAGCTCCTTCACAGTTTGTGTGGTGTGGTTGAGATATTAAGGCATTGTCCAAAAAGACATATCCTGATATCGAGAGAATAAAAAGTAAATAAACTTCGTGATTAAAGAAGCGTGACATATTGACTCCTATAAGCGATAAACCTACGGTAATTAAATTTTCCTTTTGGAGAAGTTGTAATGATATACAACTTCATAGGCTCAATGGTGGAGGTGAAAGATACGGTGTACTACCCAGTACAGTTTCTGTGCATCTTGAATCTCCAGAGCTCCCTCCTTATATATTCTTCTTTGCAGTAGAAATACCTAAGCTCTTAAGAAACTTCAGCCCAACATTAAAAATGAAACACTCTAGGTGATGATCCTTCATAGGAATATGATAACATTGGCTTTGGACAGGTAGAAACCGTATTTATGACACTCGACCCTTTTATCTCGTCTGACTATCCCTTTAAGTTCAAGTAAAAATAGTTTCCATCGAAGTATGTTTTGTTATGATTCTAAAAAATAAGGATTAGGCCTTGGAAACCGGGATGGAATTTTATTTAGGTCTCTCATGGGCAGCTAACCATGCTACAATCTGTAGGTGAAATATACCACATACAAATGTTGTATGCAACAAAATGCTAGAGACATGAGGTATGTACCGGGTGGCCACGAGTCAATGTACGTCCCCAATTTTGTTGCTCTTTTTTAATTTAAAAATTTCGTTTTTAATACATATAAATTAGACAAAAGTGGACTTATTAAACTTAATTCTAAATAGGACAGTTTTTCCGATTTAAAAAATTCCAAAAAAACAAGTGAGATACGAACAACTTTTAATTTTTTTTTAAAATATCATCATCAGATGAACGCGACGTAAGAAAATTACTAAGTGGGCTATGGAAATTATTAGTAAGTAATTAAAATTATCTGTTGGCGCTTACTTTTTAAAAATACTTTTGTTATTACGAAGGATATCGTTAAGAAATCATTAATGACAAAAAAAATTAAAATTTATGAATCATTATTTCTAATTAATCATTATTTCTAATTAAAAAATTTTCCATGAAAATGGAAATTAAATTTCGTCTTTTAAGAAAAACCTAAAAATAGTCATATTAATGGAGTTGCTAAGCATAACAATCATTCACTTTATGATACGAACTTGGCGAACAAAATGTGATATAGTACCAAGCGGAAAATTTTTTTTCGTCGGCCATCTTGAAAAAAATAATTTTGCGGACAGTTTTTTGGGATTATCTTGAAAACCGTGTACTTATGACAAAAAAGCTCCTAAGTAAAATTGAAGAACACAAAATTCACTACAAAATAACGTTTATATTTTATTGCCATAGACCAAACGGTTTTCCTACAATTAGGCCAAATGACCGGCGGTACGATTGTCAAGCATTATTTAATATGATGTCGCGCAGATCGTTTAGTATGTTACCTACAGTATTATTGTTGTGAGTAATATCATACATAAGAATAATACATTAGTAACAACAATAATAATAATAATAATAATCATCCAGATCCTGATTCTTGGGGGTGAAGTTTACCACCCTCTTTGGACCACATCTCCAGAAGTTACTTCAGCTTGTTAGGAGCTGGTTTCTTGTAAATGTCGAGTTATATGTAGTAAAAAATGTTCATAGTCCAGTCAACGAATGACCTAAAGGGTGACGTAGAGTGCGTGAGCAGGGACCTAAGCGATTACTTTAAAAAGTTGTTCAGGGTGTTTAGGGAGTGAACATACTGAAAGTCCTGACGTCTAGGAGGTGAGCCGAAGGGGGAGGGGGGCACAAAGAAAGTCCCAGTATTGGTTTTTTCGCTTAATCTTTAAAATAGTGCATCATTTCATGAAAGCTCATGAAATTCTCTACAACTTTCATTTTATATACTTTTTTCGAATTCGCAACCGTTTTCGAACTGCACGCTCCGGAAAAGTGAAAATTTTCGAAAAACAGATTTTTACCTCTTCAACTTTAAGGAAAAGCAAGGTGGGCTTCTCAAAATTCATCAAGGAAGCGACCGTGATCTTTTACAACGCCTCCTCCACTCAAGGCGAGGTTGAACAGGCTGGGAAGATTTGCTTCCTCAAATGGTATGGCGCACCAGCAAGACAGACCTCCCTCAACCAGTACCGCTTCCAGTTGTTCATGAGGTCAGTGGCAATATTAAGCCTGACATCGAATTCGAAAAAAATATATGAAATGAAAGTTGTAGAGAATTTCATGACCTTTCATTTGGTATCAGAATTTTTCGAGATATAAGCGAAAAAACCCAAAGTGGGACTTTCTTTGTGCCCCCCTCCGGCTCACCTCCTAGACGTCAGGACTTTCAGTATGTTCACCCCCTAAGCGCCCTGAACAACTTTGTAAAGGAATCGCTTAGGTCCCTGCTACCGCACTCTACACCTTCTTTATTGACTGGAGTATCATGCGCTCCTGCAGATTTAAAATGTACGGTACTGTGTTTATGTGATGCAGACTGCTGTGAAGTCGACAGCGACAGAAAATTTTAACTTTTAGGCATTCGTTTCTTTGCGATTTTATAAAAAATCACTAGAGTAGAAATATTTAGTTAAAATAAAGCTTACAAAAAACATTATTTAGGTACTTTTTATTAAAAATAGAATTATATTACAGCTTCCTCAAATGGTATGGCGCACCAGCAAGACAGACCTCCCTCAATCAGTACCGCTTCCAGTTGTTCATGAGGTCAGTAGCAATATTAAGCCTGACATCAGCTCCCTCCCACCAACTGAGAGCGCAGCTAAACAGCATTCCGGCGCACCTACCACCAAGTGCAGCAGTGGCTCGGAAATGAGCTCCTCCCTCAAGAGTGGGTGTGGAAACATGTAGGAGACATCCTGGTGCCAATTACAGGCACCGGAGGTCCTACTTTTTTTTTATCATCTTTAAAATACAATTTTCTACTTTTTAGGTAAAAATCTGTTTTTCGAAAATTTTCACCATTCCGGAGCGTGTAGCTCGAAAACGGTTGTGAATTCGAAAAAAATATATGAAATGAAAGTTGTAGAGAATTTCATGACCTTTCATTTGGTATCAGAATTTTTCCCTGCAACGAGATATAAGCGAAAAAACCAAAAGTGGGACTTTCTTTGTGCCCCCCTCCGGCTCACCTCCTAGACGTCAGGACTTTCAGTATGTTCACCCCCTAAGCGCCCTGAACAACTTTGTAAAGGAATCGCTTAGGTCCCTGATACCGCACTCTACACCTTCTTTATTGACTGGAGTATCATGCGCTCCTGCAGATTTAAAATGTACGGTACTGTGTTTATGTGATGCAGACTGCTGTGAAGTCGACAGCGACAGAAAATTTTAACTTTTAGGCATTCGTTTCTTTGCGATTTTATAAAAAATCACTAGAGTAGAAATATTTAGTTAAAATAAAGCTTACAAAAAACATTATTTAGGTACTTTTTATTAAAAATAGAATTATATTACAGCTATACTTAAATATATAATTTCCCCGCCACTAATGGAGTCACAAAAAAACTTATTACACGATTTTTGTAGAAAATTTAGTTTATTTTAGTTTGTGTGATCACAAAAATATTGATAAAATTCGCCGTTTTCGAGATAATGTCGAAGCACCTATTTTTCTGACGATTTTGAGGTTATAACGGCCGAATCAATTTTTTTTCTTAGTGGCAATATATCCATTTTGTTCGTCTCAAGAAAGTGTCTATGCTCACCCAATTTCAGGTTAGTATCACAATCTGAACGATTCTTAAGAAAATTCGAATTAAGCAACTCTAC
The DNA here is from genome assembly GCA_936432065.2 of Rutpela maculata. Classification (NCBI taxonomy): domain Eukaryota; kingdom Metazoa; phylum Arthropoda; class Insecta; order Coleoptera; family Cerambycidae; genus Rutpela; species Rutpela maculata. The sequence continues at coordinate 165,470,200 of OW386286.2, forward strand.
TATATCAATCAGTAATTTAAATAACTAATTTGTTCTTTACAGACAATCTTACTAATAATTTACATAGCCTACTTAGTAATTTTCTTACGTCGCGTTCATTTGACGAGGCCATTTTGAAAAAAAAAAAAATTGTTCGTACTCACTTATTTTTTTGAATTTTTTAAATCGGAAAAACCTGTTGTAGTTAGAATTTTATTCTTAATAAGAAACCACCAAAAAAATATAGTCATTATATTTAAGAAAAAAAAGTTGATGTCACTTCCGGTTCAACTGGGAGCGATATTTTCATTCCTGTTAGTATAAAAGTAGCTCACTTTTGTCTAATTTATGTGTACCGAAAACGAAATTTTTAAATTTAAAAACAATAAAAAAATGGGGGCGTACATTGACTCGTAGCCTCGTGGTATATTCCTAAACCCTTACGAACCAAGTGTATATTGCTACTAATTTTATATTAGTGTTAATCATATTAGTAGAAATGTTGGTACTATTTCACAATCTATTTTAATTTGGTGAACAGCATTTTCATATAATTTTTTTTCTTGACAAATATTTTATATTTGATATGATATAACACCCTAAAACATCCCTACGCAACTTTTGTCCTTGATTGGGGATATATTTTTTACTGAAAGCTAAAGCCAAAACGTTTTACATGAACATCATATTATGCAACAAAGAGAGACAATTTGACAGAAGAAAGTTAGCAAAGCTTTATTGAGATGAAAATGAAAATAACATAATTATACTGAAGGAGCTGTAATAAGAAATGAAAGGGTAAATTTTGTACAGATGGTAATTAAATATAAACTCCGGAATATTAAATTGAGAGGGAAAGTAATTAAAGAGGAACTTTGTGACTTAATTAATATTATATTGTTTGTTTATATGAAATAATAAATTTTACTAATCACAACATAAACGCATAGTAATTGCAGAAAAAAAATAATAAATAATTTTTCATTGATTTTACTATTTTGACATTGACGTGTACACGGACATCTTTAATAAATTAGAAAAATTCAATTTTAACACAATTTGAGGCAAAGAGAACATTAAGAAACATATATATCTCACCGTCAAAATATTAGTAATTCATTGCAAAGCGATAATTTACAAATTCCAATATGTCTTTAAATATTCTGATACTTTGAAACCACTGAACTCTACTATATAAATAGAAGGTCAATATTCGTACCAATTTTTACGTGAAATTGAACCTCGCGCAAGTATGGCGACCGTAAAGCGGAGCGCAATCGCACTACAAAATACGCCAGAGCCGGTCTTATTGTTACTGCAACTGTTTAAAACTCGGGACTGCAACGATTCTTGCAACACAGTACCATACAAGATTGCACCATATTGTCTCTAATTAACTGTTTATAACAGTCACAAGATATATTTCACAAAATAATCAATTTATAACAACTTTACATAAATGACAGAAATAAACAAAGAATAAAATGAGTGACACCGACTCTGGAAATTTCATCTAATCCAAGACTTACGCTACGGAATCTATGGGAAACGAATAAAACACAGACTCGCGTCAGCGCATAACTTGCGTAGGCAGCCGTTTGATCCAAGCACAGACATCAATTTCTCTACTGCGTCGACGCGTGGCTTTATATTTTGAGTTTTGATCTGTGGCGTAATTGCCGTATTTTGTTCACGCGCATGTACCTATATTGGCCTTCCATTTATAATAGTAGAGTTCAGTGTTTGAAACCTGATGATTCAAATTGTACGTATCGTCTAAGTGTCTTAGTAAACTAAGTCACAAATCCAATGAATTTGTTACAGGCTCGGTGGTGCAGTGTTTAAGGTGCTAGGCTTGCGACCACGGGGTCCCAGGTTCGAATCCAGGCTAGGGTATGGATATTGATTTTTCATGTGTTTCCGAGACGGCAGCAGGGGGTAGACTGCGGTTGTGGCTCTCCTCTCCTGAGTTCCAGTCTCAGCTGCAGCAGATGGCAATGTCGCAGGGAATGGATGCTGTGATGTTGTCTATGTGTGTGTGTGTGTGTGTGTGTGTGTATGTATGTGTGTGTGTCCTGGTTGAGTGGTAGAATAGCCTACATCTAAACTGCGCCAGAACATTAATATAAATAAGACGAGAAAAAAAAAATCGTTCGAATCAGCCGATATGTGAATAAATTTTTTTAATATCTCGCATATAATGGCAAAAGTACGAGCCTCTTGAAGCGAGTCTCTCTGAACGAACCTAAAATGTAATTTCGATTAAGTTTCGAATAACATGAAATTTAAATCAAATTTTACAGAGAACATTAAATAACATGTACCTTAGTTTGTTATTAGGCCTTTTCCTCAAAAGTTATTAAAATTATGGAAGATATTCTTCACAATTTTTAAAGTGTCATTATGGCTGCTCTTTCTTGGATTTTTTCTAGGTTTGTACTTTTCAACAAAAACTTATATTTGCCAACTTAAATTAATTACAAACGGAACTCACTAAATTTGAAATTTGAATTTAAAAATGAAAATAATAAAATAATTAGCAACTATCTGTAAGTGATAACTAAATTTTCTGCTTTACCTGTAAATAATACTTTAAATAATGAAATGTATTTTAGCCTACAAATTGTTCCCTTTTAGTGAACCAAAAGAAAATGAAATTTGGGAAGAAAATTTCTACAACCTTTCTTTGAGCTCTTGATATGATTTAGAGTTATTGTTTTCATACTAAGAGGAATAGGAAACAGACTGAAGCTCAACACTCTTAAAATAAAATATTTATTATTAATGTAGGTATTACTGGTTGCATACTCAAGTGGATATTTTTATATTATTCCACCAAACAATGAATAAATTGGGTTAGAAATCTTGTTATACAGTGGCTCAAAAAGTAACTATTAACTTTAGCAAAATAATAATACTAAACATTTGCTTGCCAATATATTTATATATTTTTACATTAAACATCATTTTTATTCAAAAAGTATTTTTCATGACAATATATTTGATTAAATTTTTGAGCATTCAAATCATAAAATAGACCACTTCTCCACATGTTTAAATTCCCCCGAGAAATGCAATTCTTTTATTGTCTATAATCATTTATTTGTGGTATATTCTATTGTTTTATATAACAGATGATATCTTTAAAATGAAATGAAGTACAGAAGTATAGGAAATAGATAATCTGTTCCATTGTTTTTAAAATGTCGTATTATGATTGGTCTGTCTTGATGTATTATATTTTCGACGAAGTTTTCGATGCATCCACAACACAATCAATAACTGTTAATAGGAATTAAGTCATGCGGTGCTATTTCATAAAAGCCAGCAATATCACCACGAAGGTGGCTCTTGAACTTGGTTAGAGTAAAAAAAACCGCTGCCCAAGGAATCACTACTTCCACATCCAGATTTGCTACCAGGTCTCTCACAACGAACAAATTTTGTATGTGGAACTAATTGTTTATGGAACTTTAATAATTAATATTTGAAATCGTATATCCCAAAAACCTATAAAACGATATCCCACATCGGTAGTGAGTGGAGGTAGTAATAGGGGGTGGTAGAGGGGATAGATGAAGTAAAAAAAAAATATTTTGATGGGATTTTAGCTTCAAAACAATATTCGTCAAATAACTCAAAAAGTATTACATTGAGCGAAAACATGCTAGAGACAAATGAGAACGCTGCTAAATTGAGGATAAATTTAATTTTTTTTTTTTCTAATTTCTGTAGAGTTAGTGGTTTCGGAGATCTGGAAGTATAAATGTGGCGTCCGAATATCTATAAGACGAATTATTTAGTTTAAATGTTAAATATTTCAGAAACTATGAATGACATTTACGTCAAAAGCGCTAACAACCGAAATGACTTAGGTTTTCAAATAATTTTGTTTCTATTTTTATAGCATAAATAACACAGACGTTATGACAGAAATAATGTACTTTTTCAATTTTTTTTAATACAAATGTCGCTATTTTGTTAATGTAAGTAGTCAGTAATTAAAATAACATATTCTCATATACTGTTTTTCATTAATATATAGTGTGACCTAGATGCTCAAATTTTTTCGTCCACTTATAGTGCTTGCTTTAGAAAAAAAATGCATTTTAATCTATAAAGGAATTTTAGAGACAACGTAACATTTTTGTTTCTCTGCAAATATCTTAATAAATACTAGTTTTAGAGAAAATATAGTGGACATCAAATATGAAGCTTATAAACTGAGAAAGAATGTGTTTGTTCATATATTTATGTAGGATTGATAGTTTTAGAGATATTTAATTTTATAGATGGCATCCGACCGTATTCAGCATGTAGTATTTAGTTTGAAGTGTTGAATATCTTAGAAACTGTGACACTTCCATCAAACATTTTGAGGAACAAAATTAAAGATAATTAATCAATCTTTGAAATGATTTCTTGTTTGTCTCTACATCACAAAAAATAAAGAAGTAATGGCCGATTAAATGTGCGTTTTCACATTTTTTTTTAACAAAATGTCGTCATTGAACATTCAGCTTTTATATTAGTTGTTTATTTCTTTTTATTTTGTATTTTTTCGTTATTTATTTTTTGTGTGACTTGTATTGTAAAAAAACCGCTGCCCAAGGAATCACTACTTCCACATCCAGATTCTCTATCCAAGTCACTCACAACGAAAAAACTTTGTATGTGAAAATAATTGTTTATGGAACTTTAATAATATAATATTTGAAATCCTCTACCTCAAAAACCCATAAAACGATACCCCACATCGGTAGAGGGGGTGGGGGGTAGTGATAGGGGGGTGATAGTGGGGGGGTGGATGAAGTAAAAAGAAGAAGAGGTTTCTGGTTCCTGTACAAACACTAAATCACAATTTTTTTTCATCCCCTTTAATAAGGGGCTAATGCCAAAAATTTTTTTGAGACCTTAGCTTCTCTTGTATATACTAAATACCAATTTTATGGACTCTTACCTGCTTGATTGACCTATTTACCCCAAATTTACCCCAATTTACCCCCAACCCTTCGACGGAACTAGACGAAAATATAATCTAGTTCTAGATCTCGTTAAAGTACATATGTGTACCAAATTTCAGGTCAATATCTTAAACGGTTCCAGAGTAAACGTGCGCACAAAAAAAAGTTACAGACAGACCGACAGACAGACAGACCGACCGACAGACAGGCAGACCGACAGACAGACAGACAGACCGACAGACCGACAGACAGACCGACAGACAGACCGACAGACAGGCCGACAGACAGACCGACAGACAGACCGACAGACAGACATAAATTTTTTTTTTCGCTGAAACTTAAAATCTCGACGTTTCATGACATTTTAAGCCTATTTGGACAATAAAAATTTTTAAAATTTTTTTTGTCGTTACTATACTTCCACTGGACGTGGAAGTAATATATTACCGGTGCCAAGAAGCGAAGTGACTTTTGAATAAGCCACTTAAAATATACAATTGTATAAAATATATAAAATATTTGTATAAAGTATACAGCGTGATCTACCATGATATGTGGAAAATAAAATGGTGTAATAGTCTTCAATGTGGGAAAGCCCCTGCAAAATTTTAGTGTTCTGAGGTAATTGAGCATTTTAATTTATTAGTAAATTTGCGAAGATACACTGCTGTTATTGAAAAGGTCAGTATGAGGGCGACGAACTTACTTGTGAAAGAACATATTGGAGTTGTTTACATTTCCTTAATTGGTAAAAAAAGTGCGAGTACGGTCAAAGTGCCGCGTTTTTTGCTTTCGGTCTAACAATTAGGACACCGGCGTGTTATTGACGGATTTAACTAAATATCTCTTTTATCTACTTGTTGTTTCAGCATAGGGTCAATGTTTTTTCGACTCATAACCAAAAAGTCACTTCTACCCTCTCCAGATTTGCTGTCAATAGTGCAAATCCCAAGTCTGATAAAGTGACATGGTTGTACCGCGTTACGTCAGATTGGTTAAAGTCATTGACGGCGCATTTCTACAAAAAAATAAGGTCATTTTTGTGGCCATTTTTTTTAATTTTCCGTTTTTTGAACTCCTTTCGGTGGGGACAACCTACTGTTAAATTTTCCGCATGTCATCGTAGATCACGTTGTATACAATTCGAGGCTGCCTCAACTTATAGCGTATTCCATTTGTCATAGTCCGTCAAAGAAGTTGTAATTGTGATCAAATTATTCTGTTTGTGTAATACCTTCCGATTTTATTAAGTGAAATATCCAAAATAATTTGTAATCGTAATGCTTGTTTTAAGAAATAATACTATAAAATACAATATTTCATGTACATATAATACGCTATGTTTAACGAATTTTTAAAATACAAGGCGAACTTCTGTCACGCTCACTCTAAATTTCAGCAGTATTACTTCAGTAAATTTATGCAAATAGCTTGTGAGTGTCCATTATATCCTATACTATACGCTGTCGTATGTAATTTTTCAGGCACAGTATTCATATCAAATTATTTGAATTTAAATTCGTTTTTCCTGAATAAGCAGTTTTTCAATTCTCTTTCTTCTTCCAGATACCCATAAATGCATTAATTCCCCTTCTAGACGAAAGACATTAAACCTTGATTATGTTACAAAAGAGATTATATCTAACATAGGTACGTAGCCAGAGGAAAGCTGTAGGGGATGGTCATGGGATTTTAGGGGAGACCAATATAACTTTTAGGTCACATGGTCACAAACTCAAATGCTGCCTTGAATATGTTAAAGATATTATGAATATAACAAAACATAAATGCAGATCAAGTATTATAAAATTTCGTCCTTATTCCCAACAACGGGCTGAATAAACTAAACCAAATATACTTGAATCTATTAAACATAATAGAACATTTAGAAAATTAATTTCACTATTTATTGGAAACCACCCTCGAAATTATCCAGATTAATGAGTCATTTCCATTAAAAACGGAAACGGTTCAAAATAGTAATAAAAACAAAAAATGGTTTAATCATTAACTAAAAGTATTAAGAGGTAATATGAATCTCTTTGCACAATCATCGAGACAAAATCAGAATGACATTTAACTTCGTAACTATGCTACTGTATCACTTACAATTATTATTAACAAATGCTTTCTCAAGAGGCAGTTCCCATCGAATTTTAAAATTTCTAAGATAACACCTATTTATAAAAAAATGATCTAAAACTTGTATGAATAATCATCGTCTTCTTCTATAATACCAATTGAAGTAGAATTTAATGGTAGACTAATAAGTTATCTGGAAAAACATAAAATAGTTATTGTTAATCAGTACAGCTTTAAAAAAAAATCTTCGACTATAAAACCATTAATTACATTGACACATATCCACACTGCACTCGAGATGGGTGAAATAGTTTCTTCTCTCTCTCGAAGGGGTTTGATTGGGTTTTATCGGAAAAATTAAGTGAATACGGAATTAAGGAATTGCGCAATTTAACTACATCATAACAAATAACAGATTGTAATGGAATGATGTCGACTGCACTGACAGTAAAAGCAGGTGCGCCCCAGGGATCTATTCGGGGACGATCATTATTGTTTATACTCTACGAGAACGACTTACTTTCTTATCCACAAATCACCAACATAATAAATTATGCAGACGACATCACTCTATATAACATCGATAATAATTTGAATTGTATTAGTCAAGAAGTGCAATATGCAGCAAAAGAATGGTTCACCTGTAATAAACTCTCTGTAAATATAAATAAGACCATCCATATTAAATTTTCCCTAAAATATATTTTCAGTGAATTCAGTTTTTCCCCTCGCTTTTATTTCCCAGTATGTTTGGTCCTTTCCCAGTTTGTTCATGATCTTCTCGATTGTTGTTTTCCACGTGTAACCTGGTCTCCCATTTTTAGTGTAGAATTTAATTTAGAATTTTTCATTTATTAACGAGCGTTTTTGGTCTGGAGAACCTCACTTAATAATTCACCTAAGAAAATATTATGACTATACTTTAAGAGTAATGCATTTGATTATTACGGGTTTAATTTATGTTAAATTCGTTTGAGTATTTTTAATAATTATGGAGGAAGATTAACATAAAAAATTATATGACCATACTTTGCGAACAATACGTTATTGATTATTTCGGGTAAAAAGTCATTTCAATATTTTTATAACGGTTAAAAAATAATTTACTTGAAGGTTTACAGAGGGATATTATACTTCAATAATTTATTGCTCCCATAAATTTGTCGACAAATGTCGATTTTTCAAGGGTTTGATGGGCCTAAACACTTCGATTTCTTAGAAATTAAATTAATTATTTTCAAATATTAATTCAATTTCAACTATGTTCTTCTGCTATGACGCATCGATTTACGGAGAATTTTTTGAGCTACAATTCATCTAGGCTTTATCAAATTTAAGGGAGTTTTACCCGGTATTATTGCGTTTTTAAGTGGGAACATTTCAGACACAACCACTCGCTTGGAAGACGCAATTCGAACCTTCAGAAATCAATTACAATTTATATAATTAAAAATAATTGCGGCTAGATTTTGCTCGGCAACCCGGCTGTAATGTATTATGTTATCATTAATCTCTCATTTAAATTAAATTTTATTAAAATAAACAGATATCTGCACGAATAAGTTTCCGGTTTTTAGACTATAAGTAAATATCTGTGATTGAGAAATATGGAAACTTTTGCTTTTGCTTTTGCTTTTGCCCAAGCAGTGGAATGCCCCTAAAGATATTTTTTAATATTATTTTGACTCAAAGAACCAAACTACATGCTCTATTTTATCACACCCTGCATCAGCTCAGATAATAACTATAGTAGATTGTAATACAAGTGTGGCAAGGGCTTTAAATAAAATCATCTAGCGTTGACAGGCAGCAAATTTAAAATTTTAGAAAGACTTTAAAAAAGGGAAATAACTTCACAACCGTAGAAAAAATAGTATGTAACACACATGTGGCAAGCTTCATTGCAAAACTCGAATGATAGGAACACTCGCTGCGCTCGTGTTCCTACTTTCATACATCGTTTTGCAATGAAGCTTGCCACATGTGTGTTACATACTATTTTTTCTATGGTTGTGAAGTTATTTCCCTGTTTTAAAGTCTTTCCAAAATTTTAAATTTGCTGCCTGTCAGATTTTATTTAAAGTGACATTTTCCGCAGTCATTCTGAAGTTAGAAAATTTTACTTTGTAATTGCAATTCATGTGTAATTAATGTACATTTATGAATTTAATTGTTATTACCTACCAATAAGTAATATAAAAAATTCTTTAAGGTAAACACACTAGTTTATAACGGTGTGTGAAGATGTAATCAAGGCGTGTGGCAAATTCTTTGCTGCACGGCGTGCGGCAAAGTGATATTTTCTGCAGTCATTTTGAAGTTAGAAAATTTGACTTTCAGCACAATCGTAGAAAAAACATATTGACGCTCATGGCCTAAATATTGACTTAATATCTGGTTTGAAAAGTCCATTCTGTAGAGTTTATATTTTCAATATGCTACTCTATTCCAGATATTTCAGCATTATGTCGTTTTAAGTTTAGTATTATTTTACTAAAAAATATAATTATCATGTTTAATAACATTTATAATAAATCACTTTGTGGTAGTTATATAATGTTACTAATTTTCAGAAGATAATAGTTTGTTATTAAAAGGCCCGTCTATATTAGGTCATCATTTCACACACAAAAAAGCACTGTGTAAATTTTATCCATTGTTTGTGGTCAAGGGATATTAGAGTAAAGAGGAAAATCTGTAATGGCTTTGAAGCCAAATACTAAACGATTTTTTAGTGGAAGTTTCTTTGCATGCTCAAAAATGTATTTTTTGTCGTATGGTGTGAATTATTTAAATTGCGGTTTAGATAATATGACAAAGGATCTCTTTTATAACACCATAAAAAACTGTACGCATACATGCGAGAGTATACGTAGAATGAATATAACATTCATATGTTAAAAAGCTACGCTTACGTTCACCCGTTTTATAAAGCACTTTCAGCCATATTTATTTTGTTCCCGCCTATACGCTTTCTTCAAAAGAAAATAGGAGTCTCTCTAAGAAATGTGAACAAAACGTAACACGAGAATGAGATTCTCCTCTATGTTTTTTAAAGAAATTTAGATTTTCTTCTGTATTGTTATTTTACCATAATGGAAACGCGGAATTTGCAGCAATCAATCATTACTTAATTACGTTCGATTCTCTCCCTTAAATTGTACCATGAGATTGAGAAAGTTGCAATTTTAAATAAAATCTGAACGAACTTAGTTTGGAAAGTTTCACAGTGGCATTCGACGATACAGATTTAAATGTCTCTTCTAAACTTTAGTCAACGCTAAATGTTAAACCTGGCGAACCTTCGATCCTCAACGAATATTTTATTCTGTTTCAGAGTTTCCTTTTTGGATAAATGAACCAATTCTTTTCTAATTCTGAAGTGAAAATCAATTCAGGTATTGTTTTAAACTAAAACGTATTGATTCCAGCTTTGTTAATATTTATTACGGACATGCTTGGATTTTAATTTTTTTTTAATTATTTTCAATTATTAACGCGCTTGTTTAAACTTTTATTTACTTTCGAATACCTACGTATACAGAGGTGTAGCTAGGCTACATGGGACCCTGGGGCGATATACATTTGGGGCCCCTATAGACAATAGTGATACGCAAAAAAACAAAAGATATAAGTTTTTTTTTTTAAAGTATCAATTTGAAATCGGTGCAACAATATCTAATTTCAACAATACGTTTTGCACCGATTCCAAATTGATATTAGGTATTAAGGTACACTTCCTTGCCACTTTCCACAAATAGATATACATATATTAGTAAAACTGAGAGAAATTTTATTTCTTACTGTTTAGTGATATTTTTTAGGATTAATTGAAGGCGGTTCAAATAAAAAAAAAATTCTTTTCAACCTTTTTAATAGCCTCTATTATTTATTTAACTTCTATATAGTGAAGGAAACTATTGTGAAATTCTCTTTATGTTGGGCACCATGTGAATGTTACCAGGAAAATGTGCTAATAGGGAACGTGAGCAGGCTCACTATGGTCCCAAAGTATAATTTCTACTAGAATTTTCAAATTAAAATACCAGACAGAGAGGACTGGAAAAACGGTCCTCCAATATCGGCACAAATGATCTGGTATATGGACGGCTCCAAGACAGAACAGGGAGTCGGAGCTGGGATTTATGGGACAATGTCGAAAACGAAAATCCCGATAAGTCTAGGAATACACGCCACAATATTTCAGGCTGAAGTGGCCACTGTACAGTCGTGTGTAAGGGAAATAATGAGGCAAGGAACTGTAAACCAGTCAATTGCCATTTTTTCCGATAGCCAAGCAGCGCTAAAGGCACTCGATTCCATGCAGGTCGATTCAAGACTAGTATGGGATTGTATAAATGCCCTTACAGACCTAGGGTCAGAACAAAGTGACCGTGGTATGGGTATCAGGACACGAGGGACATAGGGGAAATGAGGAGCCTGATGAACTGGCCCGGGAAGGCACATCTAAGGCCCTAATAGGACCTGAATCCTTTTGCGGTGTGGCTAAGCCACGCATACGAACATCCATTAACGAATGGGTACAAAATAAATCTCTAGAGTGGTGGGAGAATTTCCCACAACAGAGACAGGCCAAAAATTTAATTAAAGAACGATCGGCCAAATTCACGGAAGACCTACTAAGCCAAAATAGAAAGGCCATTAGAATAATGGTAGGTCTTTTAACTGGGCATTGCAGGCTTAATAGACATTTGAGTCTAATGGGCCTGGCAAAGAATGCAATATGTGGATTCTGTCAAGAGGAAGAGGAAACCTCAGTACATGTGCTGTGTCATTGCGAAGGCCTAGCCAGACTGAGGGTCCAACTACTTGCCAAAGAGAAACCAAGGGGAAATGGTCAGATAGCTATATCAAGGAGCCTTTATTCACTTTGTTTTACCATTTTGATAATTCTGATATCAAATTCGGAATTTTCATAGAAAATTGATGATAAAATATTTATTGATTTGCAGTCACAGTTATGCAGTTTCTAAACACTATTTGTTCTTGTGAAAAAAGAAAACATTAATTCAAGTTACACTTGATGAAAATCACTGTGCATATAATTGTAAATAACTCAGAAGTTTCACCCAAAAATCCATTGATTAGATAGAATCAGCCAAATTTCACTATTGGGACTAAATTGTATCAAATTTTAGTAACGAGTGTAGGATATTTTCGAAATTGACAAGTTGGTAATGAAATAGTATATTGTGCAACGATTGTTGAAAATAGCATGTTTCACGCGAGTATGAAAAGTGATTTTCATACGTGTTGCACACTATATTTTTTTTACGCCTGCCCTTAGTTTCCATATTTAAATAAATAAGGGACAATGTTAAAAATAGGTAGCTGATTTTTGGCCCCCATCGCGGAACGCCTAAGACCCAGAGAAAATGATTGGATAAAGCTCAAAATTAATAAAAATACGATTTCGTGGCATCAAAAGGCTGGGGAAAATCCTATTTCACCCCTAAAAATATAAAATTAACCCCCAAAATTACTTTGAATAATAGCTTATACTGAACTAGCTGATGCCCGCGACTTCGTGAAACTTCGTCCGCATCTAATTGGGAACATTGACATACTAACCCACTGCACGTTCATCGCACTTAAGGAAACCCACTACGCATCCATAGTGCTCGAGAAAACCCACTGCGTATCCTTAGTACTTGGGGAAACCCACTGCGCATCCACGGTACTCGAGAAAACCCACTGCGCATCCATAGTGCTCGGGGAAGCCCACTGCGCATCCATAGTACTCGAGGAAGCCCACTGTGCATCCATAGTACTCGAGGAAACCTACTGCGTATCTTTAGTATCGCAATTTGTCTATTTTTGTGTTAGAGCGAGTTAAACGAAAAAAATATTTTAATCGACAAGAGAGCACATGGGCGGGTATGTGTCAAATTTAATGCTTAAAAATATCCCTCTCCCTGTTCGCCCGTTCGGGGTCGTGGGAATCTCTTTTTGAAAACCGTCGAATACGTGTCCTTATTTCATCAGGAGAGTCCGTCGCTGGAATATCACGTTTCTGACGCGATTTCATAGATACGGGTACCCTTTAGACCATCTACCACCCCCGTTTTCACCCCTTCAAAAAGTGAAAATCGAAATTTCGTCTTGCTCCTATCTAATAGATTAAAATAAAGAGTATTTCTGGCAAATTTCATGCTTCTAGGTCTAACCTTTCTGAAAAGCTTAGAAAACCCCTGTCCGTTCACCCGTTTGGGAGGTCTCTTTTTGAAAACTATCGAATATGTGTCTCCTTATTTCCTCAGAAGAGCCCGTCACTGGAATATCACGTTTCTGACTTACGCTGTTTCAGAGGTACGGGTACCGTTTACACCAACTACCACCGTTTTCACCCTTTCAAAAAGTGAAAATCGAAATTTCGTCTTACTCGTGTCTAATAGATTACAATAAAGAGTATTTCTGCCAAATTTTACGCTTCTAGGTCTAATCGTTTCCGTTTCCGTTCACCCGTTTGGGGGGTCCCTTTTTGAAAACCATCGAATATGTGTCTCCTTATTTTCTCAAAAGATCCCGTCACTCTGACTTACGCGATTTCAGAGATACGGATACCTCAGCTCATGTGGAGTAATTGTCGCCCTCACTGTTATGGGACATAATTAAAAATTCGTTCCAATGGCCTAACACAAAGCTGACTATTTGTTTACTAACCTTGTGAGCCGTATATTAAGAATGAAAATGTACGGAATAAACAGGCTCCGTCGCCTACAATTGGAACAACAGTATGTTGTACAACTTCTCCATTAATACTTAGATTTTCTTTAGCCATTTCGTTAAAAAAAGTAAAAGTTCACAGATTTCCCAATCCTTGCAACCATTGGAGACATTGGAAATGATAACACCATATATGAAACAATAATAATAATTGCACCCCCGAATAGGGTAGTTTGGTGGTTTCCGGGATCGCTAACTAAAGCGCTTTTTTGTAATAATATTCGTGAATATTATATCATACCCTTATAAGGGCTGTTTTTGAAAATGGGGATGCTGAGCTCAGAATCAGTTGAAGGTATAGCTTAACTAGTAAAAAATCGTTTTATACATTTTTAATCAACTTGATACTTATTTTTTTATTATTAGGTGCTGTGAATAAGGTGTGAATATGGGTAGTTTTTACACTTTTGTTATCTCTATTGAATCGATACCAAAGAGTTATCATAAAATAAATATAATTTGCATATTCAGTATAAGCTATTATTCAAAGCAATTTTAGGGATTCCTTTTATGTTTAGGGGTGAAATTGAATTTTCCCTAGCCTTTTGATACCACGAAGACGTATTTTTATTAATTTTGAACATTTTCCAACCATTTTCTCAGTGTCTTATGCGTTCCGCGATGGGGGCCAAAAATCAGCTATTTTTAACATTGTCCTTTCAGAATTAACTTGAACTTCAAAATATATCTATAATTTGACGTTACTAAAAAGAATATCGGGAACAATTTCAATTGTTTTTAATGCACATTTGTTATAAAAGCATACAAGAAGTGTGTGAAAAGTTACTTTTCACGCCCCATTAGCGTTTGCTAAGGATTTATCACACGCTGTGAAATAGATAATTTTCAAGCTTAGGTAGCAGTGCGTTTTTAAATACTTTTCAAAGCAGTCGTAGAAAGAAGAATTTTGTTTTGCTTTTACTTTGAACCTTTCTTTATTATAGCTATAACAATATATAACATCTCATTATTTTCAATTATTTTTTTGTTAATCTGATTGATAACTACAAGTTGGAAATGCCGTACCAGTTCTTAGATAATGTATGATTATGCTTATTGTAATGGAAGCGAAAGAACTATTGTGTGAGAATATCATAGACGTTTTCGAAAAAGTAGGATATCAAATATCCAAACATTCTGTAAAGTCGTTTGTTATACTTACCCGACAAATGTAGCTGTTGAATATGTTGCACTGGAACAGCAGATTCTGAATATGAAATTCGAGATATACAAGCAGAATAAGTAATGTGACTGATGCCATTTTAGATGAAATTTAAAGGAAAATCGATGCAACAGCATTACACTCAACAAGCGAAACTAGAAGCACAGAGTGACGTATGGGATAAACAACTGACAACTACCGGAACACATCTGTAAAAATTCACATTTTTTGCGATATTTTGGGCAGGTCGTGGGTGAGGGGGGAGGGATTGTCGTTTTATTTTCAATTCTGCGATAAAAACTCTTCTTAGATTTTTTATAGCGTATTTCTTCTCTTCTCTTTCTCCATAAGATTGTGGATTTTTCCACTTTTCAGTCAAGTTTGTACTTGATGATACCCTCTGAATGTGTGCATTTGAGGCATTTTGCGTGGGAGATAAATATATAAACTAATTGCACTCTTACTCTTAGATTAGATTAGATTGAAGGGAGGAGCTGGCCGCTTAGCCTTGGCCACCGCGACCCCTTTGGATCTATTGTGGCGCTCCTAATCTAATTCATTTAGAGTTCCCCATCCAGCTTTGTCTTTTGTACCAGACTCCATAGCCTTAATAGGGGCTCCTTAGTATAGCTATCCGCTCTTGGTTTTTCCTCACCAAGTATTTGGAATCTCAGTCTGGCTAGGCCTTCACAATGGCACAGCACATGTACTGAGGTTTCCTCTTCCTCTTGACAGAATCTACATGTTGCATCATCTGCCAGGCCCATTAGACTCATATGCCTATTGAGCCTACAATGTCCAGTTAGAAGACCCACTATTATCCTAATGGCCTTTCTACTTTGGCCTAGTAGATCTTCCGTGAATTTGGCCGACCGTTCTTTGATGAACTTTTTGGCCTGTCTCTGTCGCGGGAAACTCTTTCACCATTCTAGAGATTTGTCCTGTACCCATTTATTAATGGATTCTCGTT
This sequence comes from Rutpela maculata, assembly GCA_936432065.2. Lineage (NCBI taxonomy): Eukaryota > Metazoa > Arthropoda > Insecta > Coleoptera > Cerambycidae > Rutpela > Rutpela maculata. The sequence goes on from OW386286.2 coordinate 165,486,104, forward strand.
TGCATGGCTTAGCCATGCCACAAAAGGGTTCGGGGCCTACCAGGGCATTAGATGCGCCTTCCCGAGCCAGCTCATCAGCCTTTTCATTTCCCCTGTGTCCCTCATGTCCTGGTACCCATGCCACGGTCACTTTGTTCTGACTTCCTAAGTCCATAAGGGCGTTAATACAATCCCATACTAGTCTTGAGTCGACCTGCATGGAATCGATTACCTTTAGCGCCGCTTGGCTGTCGGAAAAAATGGCAATTGACTGGTTGACAGTTCCTTGCCTCATTATTTCCCTTGCACACCACTGTATAGCGGTCACCTCTGCCTGAAATACTGTGGCATGTATTCCTAGACTTATCGGGATTTCCGTTTTCGACCTTATCCCGTAAATCCCAGCTCCTACTCCATGTTCTGTCTTGGAGCCGTCCGTGTACCAGACTATTTGTGCTGATATCGGAAGGCCATTCTTCCAGTCCCCTCTGTCTGGTATCTTGATTTGAAAGTTTTTATAGAAGTTATACTTTGGGACCATGCTGTCCGTGGGCATTCCCGGAATGGGGTCTGCCTTCAGCTCTGAGTATAACTTTTGGTGCTCTGTACCGTGTTGCTGCCTTATGGGCGTTGTACCTTGCATTAGCCTGTGCAACACCGAACGAGCTTCCCCCTGGATAAAAATGTGTAGTGGTGGCAAATCTAGAAGGACCTCCAAAGCCGCCGTGGGAGCAGATTTTATGGCCCCCGTGGCGCACAGGCAAGCAAGCCTTTGTGCGCCACTTAATAGCCTTACTGCTCCCGGCTGTAATGTCTTGGTCTACCATACCACCGATCCATAGGTTATCATGGGTCTAACGACCCTAGTATATAACCATAGGGACATCTTGGGGTTTAATCCCCAGTTTTTTCCACACATCTGCCTGCACCTTCCCAGGGTAATCGTTGCTTTTTGTGTGACTTTTTGGATGTGGGTATTCCATGTCAGTTTTTGGTCAAAAATGACTCCTAGGTATTTAGCCTCACTGGCAAATGGAATTTCCACTCCATTGAGCCTTGGGGGTTTTAGACCTCCCAAGGATCTTTTTCGTGTGAAAGTGACCACTGTGGTTTTGTGAGGATTTATGGATAGTCCTTCCTCACTACACCACCTGTCAGCAATGTTTATGGCTCTTTGCGAACGCTCTGATATGGTGTTCGCAAATCGCCCCTTGACTACTATTGCTAGGTCGTCAGCGTATCCTAGGCAATAAAAAGCGCACCTGAGGTCCTTCCAGTGGAATCCTCTCATAAGCCTTCATTATGAAGCTTTGGACGGCTTTCAGCCTTTCCGGCTCCATTGTTTCCAATGGGAAACCATCCTGCACCACAGCGACCTTCTCGGCAGATAGGGCCTCCTTGAAGGATAAATCCTCCAATTTGGCGTTTTTCTTACGTCGCTGGCCACTGGGGGGCGTGACGGTTTCTTGGCGGGGCCTTTTTTGGGCCTCATGTCGGCCTTCTTGGCTCTCCTTTTTTTCCCCTTTGGGCCTTTGTTTGGCCTTCCTGGGGACTTTAGCCTGTAATTGGCCTTTTTGGAATCTGACCAAGTTCTCTTTGATTACGGCCCTTTTGGCCTGTATGTAATCATGACCTGCCTTGGTCCGATCCTGGAGCTTCTTTCTGGCGGCTCCTGACAGACGCGCGAAGTGAACTTCGTCGTCTGACATTAGGTCAACCTCTTCAAGCGAGTTGACCCTGAGGCTACCCTTGGATCGAGATGTGCTTGGCTCTTCAGCCTTAGCACTGTGTTGATCTTTGGGTTTGGTGATTTCCGGGCTGTTGGCCTTCGGCACGACCGTTTGGCCTTCTGATTGCGCTTTTGGCTCTACAGCCTGCGCAGCCATCTGGCCTTCTGGTTGTGCTTCTGGCCTTTTAGCCTGCACTACCTTGTTTTTTTATTTTTATTTGAACTTTCCATTTAGTTCCCACGAGTAGCTAGGGAAGTATAGGTCCACTCGGTCAGAGCCTCGCATGACCGTGTAAGGCGTGGGATACAGGGGGTTCCGCCTGGTGCCTCCAGGAAAACGTTTGCGACCGCATTTAACCCTGCGGCCATTCAGCCCTCGGCACGTTATCTTCCACCTTGGCTTGGGTTGAGTCGTCCTTAGTTTTCGCCGCTCATCTTTGACCTTACCGGCATGGGTGACCCTACCAGGAGTATCAGACTCCCGCCGGTATCGCTCTCAAAATCATTGCGGTTACTTAAGCCCCTCCACCACGACAAGGTCACACGACTCCTCGGAAGGGACTCTTACCCTTACTGAAGACGTCGGACAAATGACAACACCACCCAAGAACGGAAACTTTAGTTTTATACTCACGACCGACCACCCTACGAAACAAAAGAAAATTGCTACATATCCAAAAAATGCACGATTGCCCATCTTTCAACACCAGATTAACTACACTACCGGTATATTAGAGAAAGTTTCAGAGTATTATACGTTTTTTCAACATCAACATTATTCCTAAATAGTTAGAAAGCATCTAATTGATATGTGGATAGACATAGGAGGTCACGTCGCTTGGCCAGCTGGCATAAATTCATGGGTTTATTTTTTGTGGGGCACCTGAAAAATATGTTATATAGCGAGGGAATTAACAGCAGGGGAACAATTCATTAACCAGATAAATTAATGTATCCAGCACATTTGACGCCAGATTTCCCATATTGAGAGAAAGGCTGAAGGGCACGTGATTGTGCGTTCGAGGAAACGTAAAGAAAATAGAAGTAGATATTTCCAGAAAATGGTTTACTTCAGACTTCTTAATTCTCATGTACGTCTATTCTTAGATAAGTAGTTTTGGGTTATATATAAGTCATATTAGTTAGTGCTATTATTTTATCAATATATTTTTCCTTCATAATTTCAATTATTCAAGAACAAGCAGTTTTTAAAACTTGTATTGTGGTAATCAAATACATTTTTATATTCTAATTAATTGTCAAAGGGAAATCCGATTTGTTGTTGCTATAAAATTAAAAAAAATACATATTAAAATTATCTAATACATATAAAATTTGAGGGTTTGTATTCACCCTTAATATTAAGAAACCGATGAGTCCCTAACTGCAAAGGATACATATTAAAATTATCTAAGACTTTCTGATATTTCTACGAAAAAATAGATTAACAAAAAAATTAGGGAGCCAATGAAAATTTGAGGGTTTGTATTCACCCTTAATATTAAGAAACCAATGAGTCCCTAACTTCAAAGGATGTAGAAGGGCGTTTTCTAGGAGATATAAGAGGGTGAAGAATGCGGTTTTGAAAAATGTCTCGGAAAATATTATTTTTTAAAAAATATCTCTTTTTGCTGATAGCTGACTCAAATATCTTCAATTTAATTTTTCCTGACTTCTGTACGATAGAAATTGACAGAGATACAAAGAATTGAAGGTGGGAACTTTTACATTCCCATTAAAATCTATGTGTTTTAGCGATTTGAGAGTATGGTGAGTATGTACGCGTGTGCGTGCGTGATTGCATGTACGTGTGTGCGCGCGAGTCTGTGTGTATGTCGTTTATAAAAATATTAATAATGTATGATATATCAAAAAAGTAGGACATATTTGTATGTATGAAATTTTATCATAATTATTTTGAAAGTATTTATTTATTTAGAAATATTTAATATAGTTAAAAATATAAATAATTGTATTCTTCACGTCACTGTTACGTTCATCTTTATTTTCATATTATTTTTCATCATCGCTTTCATGAGAATTATCGGAATCATTAGTTTCGATCAAATTGAGTTCTTAATCCTGCTCGCTGTTTAAGCAGTAGTTACACAATGGGCAGATTTTACACACAGACGATCAATTTACTCCAGTTTTCCAGTTAAACTAGCACATTTCCTGTGCAAGCGCATGATATTAAATTTAATATGGATTCAAGGTCGAAAATTCAGGTTTTGAAATTATGTAATCATATAAAAACAATACCCAGATAAAGATGATGCCATTAAACAAATATTAAAAAATACCATACCTTCCAGTCTTCCACTCTCAATCTACCATTGTATGTTAAGGTGTTAGGATAATACCTAGATATCTGACAGGACATCTTGCTAAGAAGAGCAATGCCAAATTTTAAATTGTTGAAGTTAACTGAAGTATTACAAAGTGTTACAAAATTTTCGTAGTACTTTTATCCATTCAATAATCTGCAAAAGTTTTATTGCATGTTATGCAAAATTTAATTTTGAAACTTTTTATTCTTTGAAATTTTTATAGAAACCTAAATTATTTAACTTGAGCAAGATTTTAATTGATTTGCTGTTGAATCCTTAATTGCATCGGCACACAAAAAAAAGTGGAGTGCTAGAAGGCAAACCCATGTACTCCTATGCATTTTGACCCGCTGAACATGAATCCAATTTGCCCGATTGGCTCTTGCATTTTTGCTAACATCAAAAAACACCTTAAAAATGAACGAAAAATCCCAAACAAGTAAATAAAAAGCTTAAATGAGCTGCTCACTATATCTATATGTAATTTCGGGCGCTGAAACTGAATACGAGGTCAAAATTAGCCGATCAATTAGGAATTTTGACTTAACCTCAAAAATACCTAAAAAATGCCCGAAAAATCCCAAACAAGTAAATAAAACTCTTACATAAACTGATCACTATTATATCTATATGTAATTTGGGGCACGAAATTGACTTTGCTCTACATAATATCTGAACAGATAATTTCCGATGTATTTTCACGAGCTGAACACAATACCGTAGTCAGAATTAAAGCGCAATCTGCAAACTTCATAGAGAAATATCATTTCAGCATATATTCTCATCAAGCCTAAAAAGCGGAGATGGGTAACTTTTAAATTTTTAAGTATCTAAAGGAAAATATTACTGAATAGTGACATTTCTAGGAAAACATTTTCTGACAAAGTTTGCTCTATTGAGAGAGGAATATCGTTTGGACTTAACATTTACCTACACCCTACCCTCCCTTGATGATTTTTTACTTTTTTTTCTTAGAGCTGTTTAGAATTGTATAGTTTTCTTTATTCTGTTTGATTGTCATCATACGCCATTTGTTTCCTTTTCTATTCGCTCCACGTGGTGACAGAGGGCAACGATTTATTTCGGCTAAGTTCCTAGGTAAAAAAAATCCGTCATGGAAAAAGTAGAGAAAGAGTTTACGATGCAAGGGAGGAAAACTCTAGTATCGGCGGCCGGTCAGGTTGGGAAAGCGGGACCGCGGGCGTCGTCATCATCAATCGCAGCTCTAGTGAAGTGGGAAACTTGGCTTCCTATGAGTATAGGGCTACAAGAAATTTGCACAACTGCGTAAATAATGCGAATTCCTTCTGTTTTGTTTGTAGTAAATTAAATAGCATATTCCTCTCTCAACAGAGCAAACTTTGTCCGAAAAATTTTTCCTAAAAATATCACTATTCAGTAATATTTTCCTTTAGATACTAACAAAAGTTACCCATCTCCGTTTACTAGGGTTGATGACAATATATGCTGAGATAATTGTCTATGAAGTTTGCAGATTACGCTTTAATCCTGACTACGGTATTATGTTCAACTCGTGAAAATAAGTCGTAAATTATATTTTCAGATATTATGTAGAGCAAAGTCAATTTCCAGCTATGACTCAGTTATTTTTGGGTACGTTTTTACTCTATATATGGATTTTACAAGATATTCGATCGTCGCGCATAAATTCTGACCTTGGATTCGATTTCAGTGCCCCAAATTATGTATAGATATAGTGATCAGGTCATTTAAGCTTTTTATTTATTTGTTTGGGATTTTTCGGGCAGTTTTAAGGTGTTTTTTGAAGTTAGCAAAAATACAAGAGCCAATCGGGCAAAACGGACATCGGATTGGTGTTCAGCGGATCAAGATGCATGAGAGTACATAGATCTGCCTTCTAGCACTCGACTTTTTTTTGTGTGCCTGTGTTACTTTTTGAATGCAGTAATTAAAAGATTACTTAAGTTATTTCTGCAATTTAAATTAACCTCTGCACTAAACTTTTGTGGATTAATGAGAGGATAAAAAAGTTTTATGGGTGACCAACTTCAATATATTGTTTCCTTGGGAGTGCAACTTGGTATAGGGCTAAAGTTGAATTAAACACTATTCTGACCCGATTTATACATAGTTGCTATCTCTAAGTTGGCGGAGTTGGTCCTAAGAAGGTTAATTCTGCACTGGATGGATTTCATATCAACGACGATTACCAACTTAGTTTCAAGAAGAAACCCAAAAAGACGCTATAAATCATTGATGTCAAGGTGCAATACACACTCGGGAAGAGTAGGACGGTGGTTCTCCTAGACCTTGAGAAAGCTTTCGACTTCACTCGTAGAAAACCTGCGAGTGAGAGGTACGAACAAATTCTGAACAAGTGATGCATTTGTGCTCATTCCGCAAGAGTCATCACCTCGTTCTAAAATTATTCAATTTGTTCCTTTCCGTCTTTCCATTATTTCCGATTGACTATGCATGCCGATGACACTGTGATGTACTCACAGTCACAGCGACCAGGTAGCAAATACGCTGTTCAAATCGCACATGGTCCACGCCATGACGTATTACTACGACTAGTGGAACATAAACAACAACAAATAGAATTCGGAAACTATGTTGTTCTCCCAGACTTCACGAAAAGCAAAATTACTACGCCAATCTTGATCAGGGAGGTGGATTAAAATGAAAGAAACCGTGGACTGTCTTGGAGTTCAATTGGATACTACATTAACTTAGAGTAAATATACAATGTGACATACTTAAGATGAATTTAATTTATTTTTAGAGGTAAAGGTTTGAATTTTGGAGTACTCAACTTAAATGTCAGGTGTTACCCTAGCCTACTGCGACCTCGTGAAAAGGACAGATTCTCAATCTCGAGCCGCGTTGGAGATATTGAAAAAAGTTACTAGAAATTGTTCAGAATCTTATTTCAACCCTGGATACCGAGTTGCGAGACAAAATTCGAATTTTGAAATTTTTCGTCATTTTCACTGGAAAATTCGATTTTTTTATCAGTTTTCTCTAGCAAGCCATGAAAAAAATGAGCAATTTCTACTAATGTCAGCTTGAAGTTAATTGCGTTAATATACCAACAAAATGTCACTTGTACGTCTCTATTTAAGAGAAAAAACTGAAATAATTAAATTATTTGTTGATAGTGCTCGAACAAACAGAGAAGTTGGAAGAATTCAACGTAAGACATCCACAGAGAAATCCTATTCAACATGGAACTGCGGCAGCCATAAGTGCACAATTTAATCGAACTGGAAGTGTATTGAAAAGTTCCCCAATTGGTTGTCCAGTTCGAAATCGAAGACATAATGATGATAATGTTATCACAGCTTCAACTTGTGCCAATCCCCAAATAATTTAGATCAAAGGGCTGTAGAATTTAATGTGAGTAGAAGAACATTTAGAAGGTGCCTTGTTCGTTACAAGCTAAGGCCATTTATGCCAAAGTTCTTGCACACCTTGAGAGAAGGTGACGAAATTAAACGATTAGATTATTGCCTTTGGGCCCAAGGAAATTTTTTAAACGATGGAATTTCTTTAAGGAAAGTTATGTTTACTGATGAGGCTACGTTTACTACCAATGGAGTGATATCATCACAAAATTTGCAGATACTGGTCTACAGAAAATCCTCAGTGTGTTATCAATTGCAAAGACTAATACTCACAAAAAGTTAACGTATGGTGCGGCATTTTAGGTAATACAATAATCGATCCGGACCTTAAACGCTGAACGGTTGCTTAATTTCTTTAACAGTGAGTTCTGGGATATTATTTAAAATTTACCCATCAACGTGCGACAAGAAATATACATCTAATTAGATAGTGCATCCATACATAATTCTCGGTTGTTTCGAGAATGGTTAAATCAACATTTTTCATTACATTGGATTGGCAGAAATAGTCCATTTGAACTGTGGCCTTCTCGCTCCAATAACATCACACCGTTAGATTTTTATTTCTTGGGAGATTTTTATTTCTAGGGTACATCAAGAATATGGTCTACAAATCAAAGCCTCGAAAACGAGAAGAACTTTGTGAGAGAATAAGGTAGCCCTGCCGTGAAATAAATGTACCAGAACTAAGGAGAGTTGCCAACAATAACCGCAAAAGAATTGAAAAATGCGTCATACTTGAAAGTGCCTTCATCTTAAGTACGTCACACTGTATAAACACAACGAAGTTTTGCCATCTCATTTCCAACTCGGGCGGATACCTGCTCTAAAGACTACGAATCGTTGCAACTACTCGGCTTTATTAGCGGACTACATTAAAATGGTCTCTCAAAGACTAGATCAACACGAATTTGATGATTCTCTGCTAACAAACAGCATTACACTAATAAAGGGATCAAGTAAAAATTAGCTTACCAAGAACTACCCATCCTTTGGCAGCACATGTAGTCACCTTAACCTTTGCCAAAATATCAGCTATTTACTTTACATCTTTTCACCTTTTCTGTTCAATTTTTTTATTTCATTTTGTCATATTCTGTTTGTCAACTTTTTGTTTCTAAATCTCAAAATCAAAACTAACTAAAACTACTAATTAAACTACCACCTAATCAAAACTATTAAAAATAATCACAAAATTTAGAACCATAACTAAAACTTTCAATGAGATTTTCCCAGCAGTCAATAATCTACGTGAGTTTTGAGTTAGAGTTATTATATTGTTTTTCGTGTTTATAATTTTCAGTTTCCTAAGTTCCTCGGACGTTTATGCATCACGCCTTAATACGGAGGTTTTAATATAATTGTTTTTAAACTCTATTTTGGCCTCAGTATCCTCCAACCCTTCAATCGCAACGGTAGATATTCGGTTGGATTGTTGTAGAACTTTCCAAAATCGTCCTAAGTTGAAGACAGAATCAAAATTCGACTTAGGCAAAAATATCATTTAAGGACATTTTTAAGAGTCTACAGAGGCACAGATCAGTCCATAAGAATCGTTATGAGTTCTATAAGGCGTTAGAAATTACCAGGTGAAAATTCGAAGGAACACCGAATTTTCACTTAGGAAAATATGTTTTGGTTCAGGATATGAGAGTGAGAGTATATAATGGCAAGGATTTTTGAATAATGTACTTTTTTCAGAGGTGCAACAAAGTTGGACTTTGAAAAATAATATTCTTGAAAGTGCGTCGAAATTTGGCTCGAAAATCGATTTATCAAAAGTACGCCAAAATTTCACTTACAGATTAATTACTTCCACATCCAGTGGAAGTATAGTAACGACAAAAAAATTTTAAAAAATTTGTATTGTTCAAATAGGCTTAAAATGTCATAAAACGTCGAGATTTTAAGTTTGAGCGAAAAAAAATTTCTGTCTGTCTGTAACTTTTTTTGTGCGCATGTTTACTCTGAAACCGTTTAAGATATTGACTTGAAATTTGGTACACGTATGTACTTAACGAGATCTGGTACTAAATTATATTTTCATGTTGTTCCGACGAAGGGTTGAGATGTAAATTGGGGTAAATGGGTAAATCAAGCAGGTAAGAGTCGATAAAATTGGTATTTAGTATATACAAGAGAAGCTAGGGCCTCAAAAAAATTTTTGGCATTATCCACCCCCATTACCACCTCCACCCCCTTATTAAAGGGGATGAAAAAAAAAATGTGATTTAGTGTATGCACAAGAACCAGAAACCTCAAAATATTTTTTTACTTCATCCACCCCCACTACCACCCCACTACCGATGTGGGGTATCGTTTTATGGGTTTTTGGGGTAGAGGATTTCAAATATTATATTATTAAAGTTCCATAAACAATTATTTCCACATACAAAGTTTTTTCGTTGTGAGTGACTTGGATAGAGAATCTGGATGTGGAAGTAGTGATTCCTTGGGCAGCGGTTTTTTTCAAAACTGCGTCGAAATTTGGCTTGAAAATTGATTTTTCAAAAGTACGCTAAAGTTGAATTTTTCAAAAGTACCACGAAGCTAGTTTAAAAAGTACTCCGAAAATGTACTTAAAAAAAAATATTGGAATATTTGCCATTTTTATTCCTCAACCAAAGACATGGACCATTGAGGTATGGTCATTGAAAACCCTTTTCTAAAGTATGAGCATAAAATTTTAGCGATGCATTGCATCCAAAAGGCAAAATAGACGATTTTGACAAAGCCGGCGTAGTGCCGATAAGCAAAAATTGATAAAAATCAATGCACATGCACAAGGCCGGTTTCTCGCAGGGAGAGAGTTTGGAATGACTCAGCGGCTCGCAATTTGGTCGAGCGTATTGAGTGGTCCAAACAAAGCAATGGTAGGAAAGCCAATAGCAGGGCTTTCCAAATGACAAAGTTATAGAGGAAAACGCCTTGTGCATAAAAAACCAAAAATTCAATTTTGCCTAAAAGTCGCTCGAAGGTGAGTTGCCGCCACTTCGATAATATTGAACAACTGCATAGGGGCAAGTAAATTGTGGACTGATTGAACGCCATCGAACTTATGCAGTAATAAGTCCTCACGAATGTGTTTGAGTACGTGAACCGCCACAATACAAGAACTTTTCAGTTAAGTAGTCTCTAGCGAAACTAAATTCATTTAGTCAAACTTTTTTAAGTTAAAATCAGTCAGTCGTAATTATGAAATTACAAATAGTCTCAGACTTCTCTAAAAAGCTCGCATTTTGACTCTGAGAAGGTATGCATGAATCTTTTCTGCCTAATCGATCGTTAGCGCAAGCGCTTTCGCTTGTATAGTCTGAAAGCCATCGCCTTGATTGGGGAAGGCACGATTCTTACCTTAAGAATTTTGTGTTAAATAAACGGATTATTTGAACTTTTGCATCTTAATTGATCTTGAGGCCTGTTGACGGTCTATAATCCCTGGAACTTTCGTATCGAAAACCGGATGTGTCGAGTTAACTCACATTAACACTTGACATTCTGGTTGCCTTACGGAGGTTTGATAGGGATTTTTTTATGCGTTTTTTGAGAAATCCCTAAGGTGTAGAGTCCATTATTAGCAGATAAAAACGTGGATACTACCACAAAATTAATCCCTCCGAAGAACAATTCTTCGGTTGGGATTTTTTTTATATAAAAATTCAGAGAGAGCGTCGTTACCGATCTGTGGTAGTGCAGCCTTGGTCCATTATTCGACTATAGAAGTGCATCTTATCTCGAACCCGCCCGGGGGTTGAAGAACGGGGTAATACACGACTGGCGCCCCCTGAGAAATTAAATTGTGTCGCGTCATTTGACGCCCGGTAGTGCGTTCTTCTACAGGATCAGGGCACAAGTGGCCAAGTTCAAGTAGGCCTTCTGCATATAAACGGGTCATAAAGATTCAATTGATTAATTTAACACCAGCTGGATAACCTTCAAACTTTATTATGGCTTTTATTACGGTTTAGATGTAAATTACAACGAAACGAAAATTAAAATTCTTCACCAAGCAAACGAAAACCACACAGACGCGTTACTGATAGATGATTGTGACGCAGTAAAATTATTATATCTGGGAGTCCCTGGGGATAATACACGTATACAAGAATATATGCAGTATGTAGATTGGCAACTGGTCAATTGAGCAATATTTGGTGTAACTAAAATATCTGGAAATGCTCAACAATGTTCTCTTCATATTTTTAGACCACTGAGATATGGGCCTTTAGGGAAGCAGATAAACGACATGCTTCGATATATGGGTCGAAAGATACTTGTAGCGAATTCCTTGATCAACTCTTAGCTGCAAAATTTCGATTTTTCAAGAAATACGTTTACCAAGCGACATGGTATTCTCCAGAATTCTTTAATTTCTTGACATCATCCGGAAACAGAACAACAGAGAATAGAGTAAGTTCCCAGAGCCCCAGACCTACATCATTTTAGCAAAGCTAATATCTTGACAATAAATAGTGTAATATGTAGTTAAGAACATGTGCGTACTTACTGACCTACGTTAAAGTATGATAGCTGGTATTTATATATGTTTTACAGAATACTGTTAAAAACCAACATTCATTATTGCCAAACACTATCCGTGGGCCCTAACTTCCGCCAGACGCTATCAAGCCAAAAAAAAAAAAAAAATTAGGGAACCTACGTTATAGTAGCAAGCCTAAATTTTATATATGTATGTTACTTGGGATGCTATTTTAAGATCTTTTGTAAGCAGCCAGACCAATCCGAAAGGTCTAAAATCCCCCCAGACACTATAAAAGTTCTGCAACTAAGAAGTTAATTGGATGTTTGAAAAAGGTTTATTAGTTCTTTGAATGCCAAAGCATTGTGTACAGCTTTAAAATATGCCATCATATTGTGAAAAGGTCCTAAATGTATAAATAAATTAGAAAATTTAGTTTTTTCAGTAGCTTGGATTTGTAAGGCTACTTTCGCATTCAATCGCGAGATCGTAAGTGACTTGGATGAAAGGTTGTTTTAAGTCTTGACAAATTTGCTGACTTTGCTTCATAGTCTCCAGAACTACTGATGTATTCGTAGGTGATGCATTGATGGGAGTTAGATAAGAAATTATTTGTTTCGGATTATTATTGCCACTTATTAAACTATTGAAACCAACCTACATCGAAACATTTGGTAATTGTAAAACGCGGCCAATAATAGAGCTGTCTGATCCTATGAACAGTTTTATAAATACCCAAATGTGCGCTCTTAGGATCTTCATGACATGCCTTATAAACGTTATACCTCTCATCTTTCGGAACTACTAGTTTCCAATCACAAAGATTAGTCCGGAAACCAAAGTCAAAGGGAAGATGTTTGTATAACAAATTATCCTCTACTTTAAAATCAGGATATTGATCTGGAGATTTGACAACTTTCAGCATCAACTCCTTATACCACTTATCTGTCTGAGCATTTGCCTTATCAATAGTCAATAAACAAGACTCAAGCGGTGCTCGAGATAGAGCGTCTGCTACGACATTCAAGGAACCCTTGCGGTGCACAATTTCCATGTCATATTGGCTGAGTCTCATGGCCCATCTTGCCAGTCTTCCGGTTGGATTTTTTAAATTATTCAACCACTGTAAAGAGGAGTGATCCGTAATCACAGTAAAGTGTACCCCGTCAATGAACGGTCTGAATTTTTCTACAGAAGTTAACACGGCATATAGTTCTAACTCACTAACGGTATATTTCCTTTCAGCTTCTGTCAGTGTCTTTGAAGTATATGCTATCACGACTTCTCTACCTCCAATCCGCTGCAAGAGTACGCCCGCGACTCCTACCGTTGAAGCGTCACACTGCACGTAGAATGGTTTCGAGAAATTTGGTGATGTCAACAATGGAGCTGAAACTAGCGCCTGCTTAAGTTCTCTAAAGGAATTCTCCGCTTCTTCATTCCATGCAATTTTCTGCGACTTACGACGGCCTTTGATTAAACTATTAATAGGTGCACAAATAGTTGCAAAGTTTTGAACAAAGCGTCTGTACCAACTACACATCCCCATAAATCTTTTTACCTCGGTGGCGGTTTTAGGTACTGGATACTCTAACATAGCTTTCACCTTTTCTGGATCAGTACGCAAGCCTTCCCGATCGACAAGGAACCCTAAATATCTCAAACTAGGTAAACAAAATGAACATTTATCTATGTTAATCGTCAAGTTCGCATCACGAAGTCTCTCAAACACTATATTCAATATATCGATATGTTTATCAAATGAAGATGTTGCCACTATCACGTCATCAAGGTAAACGAACACGAATGGATCTAAATCCGGCCCCAGAATACAATCCATCAACTTTTGCTGTGTTTAAGCGGCATTACACAACCCAAAAGGCATAACACAAAACTCAAACAGACCACGTCCTGGCACAACAAAAGCGGTCTTTTCGCAAGACGCGGGATCCAGTGGAATTTGCCAAAATGCGGACTTCAAATCAATGCTACTTAGAAACTGTGCTCCTGACAGTTTGTTTAGTATGTGATCAACAATTGGCAGAGGGTATGCACATTTCTTGGTCACCGAATTAAGCTTCCTACCATCAAAACAAAAACGTGGCTCACCATTAGATTTTTCCACAATCAGGACGGGACTAGCCCAAGGACTACTTGAAGGACGGACGACACCTAGTTCTAGCATCTTATCTAATTCTTTGTTTAGTATTTCTAATTTATAAGGCGACATAATGTGATGCCGTTGTTTGATGGGTTCAACATCTCCCGTATCTATTTTGTGAATAATTCTATTTGTTCGACCTAATTTTGAACCAGAAAGAGTACGAAAGGTTTCAATCATACAATCTAATTGAATAGTCTCATCCACATTCAACTCTGACCTTGAACAAATTCTGTTTATGACAGAAAGATTCTTTTCACAATCTGTGAAACTTTGAGATGTGTCTAAGTAGTTTTTTCCAACAAAATATGAGTTAGTCTTAAAATCGAGTGATATCAAAAAGTCGACAAAAATCGGAACCTAAGATAAGACTATGAGAAAGAGATGGCACTACCAAAACCTTGACCAATTTTTCAACTTCTCCAAGCTTAACCGGAAGATTCACATAACCATTTACCCGTTGAGCCGATCCATCTGCAGTGTTAATATTTAAGTCTGAGGACTCCAGGACTGTTAACCCAAAAATTTCCAACAAGTGGACTCCACTTTTTCCAACTACTGAAATACTTGCACCGCTGTCTAAGAGAGCGATAACCGACCTGCCAAAAATCTGCACCGCAACATACGGCCTATTATCATTTTCTCTTTCGACAAACACAATATTAGATACATCTAGATTATTACCTGAGCTACTTTCTCTAGACTTTTTCGGTGGAGAATTAGTTCGTGACTTATAAAAAGCTGCAACTACCTCGAGCCACTTTTTCCAATCTAACAAATATTTTTTATTGTAATTAGATTTTTGTGAGATACTGGCTAAGGAAAGACAACGGTCTATCTGCCGCTTTCCTTTCGTCCGTTTTTTGAACAATTCGGACAATTTGGACGAATTACATTTTTCCGACCACATCCATAGCATGTAGGACCTTGTACTTTCCCACAATCACGCTGTAAATGACCCACTGCCTTGCACTTAAAACAATAAATTTCTGCTACCTGTCTCACATTATTATTATGCAATCTCCTCTGAGTATTGCCTACAACACGATGATCGGAAACATGAGAATCGAAATGATTAACAGATCTACGACTAACTACATTGCCAGTGCGACGATTAGAAACATTGTCAGCACTACTATTGGCAGAGGTATTACCATTATGGCGCTTGACGTCACCACCACGACTAGTACTCACTTCTTGTCTATCAGACGTACAGCAAACATGTCGGCAAGGTGAAAGTTCAGCCGTGTTATGTTCCACAATAGGATCATATGCAAGACTTGGTTCTAACAAAGATATATTTTTCTTGGGAGGTGGCTGAAATGAATTTTTAACTCGCTCAGATTCCTCTAGTAATCTACAAGTTTGAAGCAAACTCTTTACGCTAGTAATATTTTGCAATGCCAGATGGGACTGATATAGTGGTAAAACCCTAGACTTTATTATTCGTAACTTCTTTTCTTCCGAAGGTTTTTCAGACAAACAATCGAAAAGATTCTCCATGATAGAGATATAAATAACAACAGGTTCATCCCCATGTTGAGTACGCTTTTCTATCTGCTTCCACAGCTCGTCGTCGTATTCACTGGACAGAAAGTCAGTCTTAAGCGCTATAATAAGTGATTCCCAAGAGTCAAATCGTCTTTGCCTAAGCTGAGCCCTGTACCACTCCAAAGCATAATCCTCAAAAAGATCAGAAGCTGCCTCAAAAAGTCCTTCCTTTGTACACCGTCTAGCTATCCTGAGTTCCTCGACACGCTGTAAAAATGAATGAAGAGATCCTTTATCTGACCTACCACTAAACTTAACAGCCCACTTATAAACTGGAACAGATTTCGACCCTTCTGCAGTAGCAGCACTACGAACCACATTTCTACGACCTGCTTCTTCACCTCTCTGATGTCTCTCGATAACCTCTGACATATCTTCTTCCAAGGCTGAAACGACAACGATATTATCACCTCGATAGTTAGAAATATCATCATTGAGATCCTCTGGTATTCTCCGAATTCTGCCTAAAACATGGTTGATCCTACTACGTATTCGAAAACCAAGTTCTGCGTTTACCCCATCAAAATTGTTAACTAAATCTGAGATGGAAGCTATACTTTCATCTAATTCCTTTTTCTCAAAATCAAAATCAAAGTTTGGTGTTTTATATAGAAAAACCTGTGGTCTAGCTAAGTCTTTTCTTAATTCTCTACGAAGATATTTTCTTTTTAAAGTAATATCAACCCTATCCGTAGCCACATTTCGAATCCTAAGCTCATAATTTAATTCATTTGTTTTAAGATGTACCGGGTCCATTTCATAATTAGCCATATTTGATATGCAAAGTAATAAATTTCAAGGAACAAAAAATATTAAGTTATCTATTATAATGATTTCCCAAAAGCGCACGCAATAACAACAGATCCAGTAGTGAACTACGTTAACCGAGGACGTTAAAAAAATGTACAGTTTAAAACTGCTAAAATTATATACCTATTTGATCGTAGTGAACCGTAACAGTAACATATAATTTACCATATATTCGTATACAATAGTAAGAACATCAAAATATTTTAAAATTGTGTCAACAGTCACTTTCTACCACCCTGTATAACAAACTTTGTATACAAAACTTTATATCAATCTAAACTCCTTAGACTTTGGTGAATTTATCATCAACCAGTTGAATTTTTTTTGTAATAATCGCAGTAATAAATAAAAACCAATACGCTATATATCTAGTATAAAAATTTTTGCAAAATTACGCCAAGGTTGTAAGTCACATTCTTGACTGTGAAATACCTACAGCACCACCATACATACACGAATATTAATGCTCTAAGAAATTTAATCTATTTTGCCTATATATTAAAAGTAGTTTACCTTATTTTTTACAGATTACAAATGCCCCCGTTTTAAGCAAAACAATTCAGAAATAAACAAATATTACCCCTTAGTGGGTGCAACAAATTCTCTGGCCCCTAGTTGATGCGCCAAATATACTTGTGACGTGTCCCTAATGGCAAAATTAAGAACACCCCAAGTATGCCCGAAAGCCCAAAGTGAAGAGCGGGTGTGAATTCGTTTTCTTATTCTGAATTTTAGAATTTTGGGGTGCACCGGTTAAACTACCCTGGGCGCCAGCCAATTGTTAAAATTGACAGAGGTGTATAGGCAAAACTAAATTAAACCTCAAGATAATAGTGAAAAATTTACTAAAAAAATTTAGTGAGTAAGTATATGACAAAGTATATATAGGAATGTATAAAACAAGCTTAAAACTAATTCGTGTATATGTATGAAATGGATAAATAATTGGGACAATAAATATAGTACAACATTAAAATTAAACTGACAAACAATAGAGATCAACAACTGTCAGCCACTAATCCTTATGGCAGTTATGTATTATGTCAAACGACCTACTTATCACTTGCCCCGTGTGCCAAGTGTCCATAAGGGTAAGCAGAAGCAGAAAACAACCAATGTGATATAAGACGCAAGTTAATATAACCTCAAATATTCAAATACAGCTGATATAAATATAAAATGCACGCTTTGGAATTTCGTGTAAGCTTTTTACAAAATAAATTAAGCACACTAAACCAGCAACGATTATGTACAATGTATAAAGTAAGTATTTAATTATACACGTCTAATAATAATGTGATGTGTAAAGACATATGACATGATGAAAATTCTATTTTAGCTACAAGTCAAAAGGTGTGGTATATTAATACTCGTTGAACGGCCGTTTATCGAGTTCACATGAAACTTTTAATTATTATAACACATATGGATTTAATCAATCATTATCCAGCGGTATACTATTAGGACGAGACACAAAATTACCATCGACTAAACTAAATATTAATATTATTGAAAGGTAACAAATCCACTATTCTCGGAAACAAGATATGAATAATAAATTGCTTAGTTAACTTGCTTTTTTACTACACCGTGAGCTTTTATAGTAATAACGTAGCACTATCGTTACTTGTAGATATGCTGTACGCTGGTTCTCTGCAACTTCTGGTGGACAACAAAATAAATGCCAAAATTACTTACAATACGTTGGTGATACTTGAGGACAATCCAAGAAAATTACGGTACTTGCTTACTTCTCGGTTTTACCATGAGACCATGATTAACAGGCGTAAGGCTGATGATCTCCAGGGTGCCCCGAAACAAAACAATATGTAGGTGATTTCTCTAATATTCTCTTGACTCCAGCCAAAGCAGTTCCAAAATTAATTTACCACAGACAAACAAAATCTAATATATATATATGTTTCTACGCAGATCAGCGTACTATGTTTAACAAGGAGATTACGACAAGTTTCATTGAGGTAATAAACAAAAGTACGAGCCTCTGGAAATAGGTATCTCGGAACGAGCCTAAAAATATAATTCCGTTTAGGTATCGAATTACATGAAATTTATATCAAAATTGATAGGGAAAATTAAATAAGACATACCTTAGTTTGTTATTAGGCGTTTTTCCCAAAAATTGTTAAAATTAAGGAAGATGTTCTTCACAATTTTTAAATTGCCAGCATGGCTGCTCTTTCTTGGACAAAAAGGCCCTTTTTTGTTAGCTTTTTACTTTTCAGCAAAAAATTTTGTTTGCCAACTTAAATTAATTACTAAGAGAATCCACTATGTTTAAAATTTGAATTTAAAAGAAAGATAATAAAATAATAGTAACTATCTGTATGTGATAATTAAATTGTCTGCCTTAGCTGTAAATAATACCTTAATAACAAAATACATTTTAGCCTACAAATTGTTCCTTTTCAGGTACCAAAAGAAAATTAAATTTGGCAAGAAAATTCCTACAACCTTTCTTTGAGCCCCTGACATGATTTAAGGAAATAGTTTTCATATTAAGAACAATAATAAGTAAATCGAAGCTCTACACTCTTAGACAAAATACTTAATCTTAATATAGGTATTACTGGTTGCATACCTAAGAGGATATAAGAATATTATTCCACCAAATGTGAATAATATGGGTTGTAAATTTTTATTATACAGGGGAATCAAAATGTAACTGTTACAAGTATCATGCAACGTATCTTTGCCACTTCTTGTTTCCACGAATCGATCAAAATTGTCGTAGGCAACACCAATACACAGATTTGAAGATTTTTTATTGTTTCAGGACATAAACATGATTTCTGTATTGAAATATATGTCGCTCCTGTTTTCAGCTATTTAGTTCCTGGATGTCCATATTGTCCCATATGTCCATATTTATGAATAATATCAATAACTTTTCTACTACTGGTTAGGCTTTTTAAAGTAATTCCTAACATAATATGCTTTGATATTTTGACTTTTCCGTCTTGTACTCCATAATATTATTATATTACTATTATTATTATTACTTTTATCATGTGTGGGGGATGTTAAGCCCTTTGGATTGGTCTGGCTGCTTACAAAAGGTTTTAAAATAGTGCCCCAAGTAAGATATATAAAATTTAGGCTTGCTACTATAACGTAGGTTCCCTAATTTTTTTTTCGAGCTTGATAGCGTCTGGCGGAAGTTAGGGCCCACGGAAAGTGTTTGGCAATAATAAATGTTGGCTTTTAACAGTATTCTGTAAAATATATATAAAAACCAGCTATCATATTTTAACGTAGGTTAGTAAGATTTTTATGTACCTTATGCACCTGTTACCTGTAAAAGGGCCCCGCTTTCAAGCTAGCAAGTACGCATAGGTTCTTAACTACCATATTACACTATTTATTGTCAAAATATTAGCTTTGCTAAAATGACGTAGGTCCAGGGGGCTCAGGGATCTTGGGCGAGAACGATTGATAGTTTGGGGCAAACTAGATGACAAGAGATGACGGGGATGCTCTTCAGAACGTAGAAGCTGATAGAAACTAGCCGTGCGTCTAACAACCAGCTTGATATGTCATATACCAGAGAGAGGACATCTAAAATAATACATGATTCACAAAAAGGCTATCAAGATGAAGAAGATGAGAAAAAGATTCATTTGGACTATGTCTTACTTAAAAATGAGCTTGTATATATTTCCACAATACGGCTGATATAAAGTTCATTTAAAATAACGAAGGTTTAATAACCAAAAAATAATTGTTACTGGTTTCAGGTTCTCCACCATAGGATTTTTAATAGGGCCATGCAATAAAATCCTGAAATACTATTAAATCTGAAGGGGATTAAATACCAATAGCTTAGAATGTTATTATTGGGAGGCGCACTGGAATCATTTGATGGGGTTGAATTCGCTCAAAAGAGCGATAGACCTGCATGTCTGTTTGACAGTGGCGGACAGAAAACTTCTCTTTCATTCCATAATCTGATATTTGTAGAAGATAATGTCATGGCATTAATCCTTTCCTTTTATTTTCTTTAAACATAAATACTAAAATGTTTTAAAATACAATGTTTTAAAGTACAGCAATGATTTTACTTCCACGTTTTTAAGAATCTAATTAAAAATAAAGCAAGCGACACATACATTTCCATAATAAAAATAATAATAATAACAACATAAGATTTATTTACTTTAAACACAATTGGCAATTCATTATTAAACGTTGGATAATATAAGTATAAGTATAATAATAAGTTAGGTGTTAGCGGAAAGGCGACTTGACGTATTTCGATACGTACAGTTAAGCAACGTTCTTCATGATTAGTACTTAGATGGGTACCCGTCAACTTTCTAGCGGTTTGTATATCAACGTATACGTAGAAGCTATGTAATTTAAGACAAATATTAAGTATAGTCGGTATACCATTCTTCGGAGGAGATGTAAAGCAGTCGGTCCATTCCCTAATAAATGTTAGGCAAGTATGTATTATGATGTATTGTAAGGGTTGAGTTGAGTAGCTTAGGCTAGACTTCGCCCATTTGGAAATAATTGTAATGTTCAATTTTTCTAAATAAAGTCATTTATTATTATTATTAAAAAATTCCCACTCTTCTAAAAGAGAAGAGGTTCTGCAAAATTTCCAAACTGGGGGTAGCTCGTCTCCTGGCGTTCGTGATAGGTCTTGGTAGCGAACATAGGACTTAAATAGATATATTAAAAAAAAATTGAAATATATATCATGTCGATAAACTAGGTACATCCACTATGTGCTCGTATGCCCTGTTGTTAATGCGTCTGTTTGTTTGTCTAATGTAAGTTTGGGGACAGTCGGAGCAAGGTATTTCGTAAACGCCATGGGAGTCATTAGGGACTTGGTCTTTTGGGGACTTGATAATATATATATATATATATATATATATATATATATATATATATATATATATATATATATATATATATGGCTACCGATCACGATTTGAAGGTATAATTCACTGCAGGTCGGGGTATTTGCCCGCTGAGTAGTTGTTTCCTTCAAATCCTATTTCATATATATACTCCCATGTATTTTTGACCGTTGAACATGATCCCGATGTTAGTTTTACAAAATTAGGTCATGATTTTTTGTTAATAATGAAAACCAGGTGAAAACAGGCCAGAATAGGATTTAACATATACATAAAAAATTTTAAATAAGTAGACCATGTATTTGATGTATTTTTGACCACTGAATACGATCCCGATATCAGTTTTACAAAATTAGGTCATGATTTTTGTTAACCACAAAAAACAGGTTAAAACAGGCCAGATAGGGTTTAAAATATAAATGCCGCTGAACACGTTACCGATGTCAGTTTCAACCAATCAGGATATGACTTCTTATTTATCCTGACTTATTCTTTTCTGTGGTATTTTGTCTTCAAATGATCTGCTTAATGGTTTTTTTTTTCGT
Source organism: Rutpela maculata (assembly GCA_936432065.2). Classification (NCBI taxonomy): domain Eukaryota; kingdom Metazoa; phylum Arthropoda; class Insecta; order Coleoptera; family Cerambycidae; genus Rutpela; species Rutpela maculata. The sequence goes on from OW386286.2 coordinate 165,507,967, forward strand.
TTTATTCCTTTCGTTTTCACATTCCTTTTCAATGTCCAACAGTAGTCTCCCATCATATTAACATTCCATCTTCCTTGATATCTACGCTCCATTTCCTTTATGTCTTGATGAAAACGTTCCCCATGCTCTTTACTATAATCACCTAAATTTTCTGGAAACTGGTCTATATGAGAATGTAAGAAATGTAGTTTCAAATTCATTGGATAACCTAATTTAAAGAATTTTTCTGTCATGTTGGATGCTATTTCTTTGTAGTCTTCGCTCTTATTTATCAACAACTTCTTTAAAGCTCTACCAAGCTCCTTTTTCCGTATCTGACATTGTAGTGATGAATTTCTTATCTCTTAACATTTTCCTTATTTGTGGACCATGAAAAATGCCTTCCTTCAATTTGGCTTCGCTTATCTGTGGAAATTGTATTCCCAAATACTCAAAACATTTTCCTGCTTGGTTGAAACTAACATCACGATCGTGTTCAGCGGTTAAAAATACATCGAATACATGATCTACTTATTTAAAATCTTTAATTTATATTTTAAACCCTATTCTGGCCTGTTTTCACCTATTTTTCCTGGTTAAAAAGAAATCCCGACCTAATTTTGTAAAACTGACATCAGGATCGTGTTTAGCGGTCAAGAATGCATAAGAGTATATATGTGAAACCTCAAAAAAATTCCTTTTTTGTGTGTAATCCTGTGTAATCAATCAGTAGTGGTTTCCATGGATCGTTAGTGTGTGGTTTTGTAGTATGTTTGAGTCTTAAGATTTTTCAATTCTTAATTTTTTTATATTAACACATTATTTTTGTTATTCGAATACTTGTAGTAATCCGTTTTTGTTTAATTTGACCTATTTCTTTTGACATTTTGTAATTTACTTCACGAAGAAAAATACGACCTAAACTGGTCTTCACAACTAAATGCAATGACCAAGTTAGGTACGTATATGAACAGATATTGACATGACTTGTGCACTAATGCCCTTTAACAAACTAACGGCATGCACCAATAGTTCCCATTTGAACGAAAAAGTTCAGAGACGCACTGAATTTTAATAGAAATTATAGGATGTGGTTAGACAAGGCACTCGCTTCCAAAACGTCGTTCGATAAACTAGCTGCATGCATTAAAAGCTTACAATTGCATGGAGAAGTTCAAAGACGTACTAAATACTAGGTTTAATACTACGGTTGAACAGATGACCTATTTCTCTGCTATACAGGATATTATAGGTAATATGGTGATCATTTCAATAGGACATATTATATTCGAGAAAAGAATGGTCGTACTATGGCAGTGAGTGTTGAAAATTTAACGGTATTACCATAAAACACCAGACCAGTGTATCCTTATGTATTTGGATCCCCTGAAACCGAATCCGAAGTCAGAATTGTCAGATTGCTTCTTTTTTCACCCCCAACCCCAAAAAACACCCCCCCCCCAAAAAAAGTGGTCTGGCCTGTGGACCATACTAGTATATCCGTATGTATTTTGACCCTCTGAAACCGAATCAAAGTCAGAATTGTCAGATTCGCTTGTTTTTCACCCCTACCCCAAAAAACACCCCCTAAGCAAACAAAAAAGTAGTCTGGCCTGCGGACCATATCAGTGCATCCATATGTATTTGAACCCGCTGAAACCGAATCTGAAGTCAGAAATGTCAGATTACTTCTTTTTTCACCCCTGACACCAAGAAAACACCCCCCCCCCCAAAAAGTGTATCATTATGTATTTGAACCCTCTGAAATCGAATCCGAAATCAGAAATGTCAGATTCTGTCGTTTTTCACCTCCAACCCCAAAAAACACACCCAAAACAAAAAAGTGGACCATACCAATGTATCCTTACCAAATACATAAGAATACACTGCCACTGGTATGGTTCTCCTGACAGAACTTTATTGGGGTGGGTGTTTTTTGTGGATTGGGGGTGAAAAAAGAGGTAATCTGACAATTCTGACTTCAGATTCGGTTTTCGCAGGTCCAAATACATAAGGTTGCACTGATCTGGTCCGCAAGCCAGACCAATTTTTTTTTGGGGAGGGGGTGATTTTTGGGGTTGGGGTGAAAAACGAGTGAATCTGACAATTTTTACTTCGGATTCGGTTTCAGAGGGTCCAAATACATAAGGATACACTGGTATGGTCCGCAGGCCTCACCACTTTTTTGGGGGGTGGTTTTTTTGGGATTGGAAGTGAAAAAGAACCAATCTGACAATTCAGACTTCGGTTCGGTTTCATAGAGTCAAAATACATAAGAATGCACTGGTATGGTCCAGGCCAGACCACTTTTTTGGGAGGATGTTTTTTTGGAGTTGGGGGGTGAAAAAAGAAGTAATCTGACAATTCTGACTTTGGATTCGGTTTCAGCGGGTCCAAATACATACGGATACACTGGTCTAGTCCGCAGGCCAGACCACTTTTTTTTGTGTGGCTGTGTTATTGGGACCTCAAAAGAAAACGAAGCATCGTTAGTTAGCATGGACAAGAAGCTTTACTGGCAGATCTTCTCTCAGCCTGGAAAGAAATCTCTTGTAACGAATATATAAATAGAAGTTCACAGTTGGCAACATCCCACCGTAATTTTCGTTTATTTAGTAATAGTCTTATTCAAAATACCCTAATACCTTAATAACATTTAGAAGTAAAATTGATATTTCACCTATAATACAGTAAGTGAAGCTTTAAATCCCATCCCGAAAACAACGGAATGAATTTCCATATTTTCTTCTTCAACAAGAGAGAGAGAGAGATACTTTATTGCCCAAAGAAATAATTCTTAAATATAACACAAAACTCGGATATGGTTATAAATTTTCTTACTGTTATAAATTAAAGAATTTCTTGTGAAACTGGTAGATGGTAATGGGTAGACTAATATTGTTTGCTTGGCGAGTAATGCGGCGATTTTCTGCATGTTCAAAGGTATTTCGTTTTTTATGAAATAAGCACACCGTTTCGTGGATAAAAATAGATACTACAGTTAATATCTGGTGAGCAACAAACAGTGGTTAGCAAGAGTCTCTAAAACGTGCTTTACACATATATCTTACTACTCGTTTTTGCAAAATGAGCACCCCATTTAATAGTTGTTGACTACACAATCCCCAAAATGGAATACCATATCTAGGTGTAACTCTATTAAGGAAAAGTATGCTGTTTTTGCAGTAGAGCATCCCAATTCGATAGAAATTGTGCGAATAGCATAACATTCCGAGGCTAATTTATTATTTAGATTCCTTATATATGTTCTTGAAAATTTAATTTATTGTCAATATACAATCCAAGAAACTTTGTATGAGTTTTATTTTCCAAAATGTGATATCCCAGGTAAAGCTTTTCTAAGTTGCAACAGAACGCTATTACATTAGTTTTAGCAATATTAAATGTAAGAAGATTTGAATCGCACCATTCCTTTACTACAGATATATCGGAGGAGATATTCTTATGCAATATTCTCAAATTTTTATCATGCCACAGAATGGTGGTGTCATCGGCAAAGCTTCATAAAATATGTACATAAGAATCTATATTGTCATTTTCCCTGCTGTGGTTCCCTTCCCTTCTTGGGGGTTGTCGCAAAAAATAAAAAAAAAACGCATATCTAATAGAGAATAATTATAGGTAAGAAAGGTCTTATACACTTTTTTGCTAAAATGCATATTTCTCGAGATATTGCGAACTGAAAAGTGCAATTTTCACCCCCTAAAATCCGTATTCCTAGACGTTTTTTTTTAATTATTCGAAAAATATGGACTTTAACAAATAAATGCAAGGGTACAAAATTAAAGCTTTTAGGAAACCAAATCGAATGTTTTTTTTTTTGTTTTTTCTACGATGTTTAGTTTTGGAAATATGGTATTTTCAAAATGGCGCCGAAACATTTGGAAAAAATATACGTTAAAGTCTAAAATTACTCAGAAACTATAACTGGGAGAAAAATGTTTTTCGTGAAAAATTAAAGGTATTAAAATTTTCTTTCGAATGAGATATATTATGATCTTTTATAATAAAAACTAAAAAAGTTACAAACAAGAAAGTAGCTATAAGATTAATAAAAACATAATATCAGAATAAAATGAAGCTTAGAAAAAACCGATTTTTTTTTTCCTACGACAAACTGTTCCAGAGATATGATAGTTTGAAATAATGTTGAAACTTTTCAGTTTGTACGGGCATTTTAAATGTCTATAGTAAGTAGAGAAACGAGCAATAGCCGTTTATTTTTCGAAAAATACGCAGATAATTTTTACCTGACTACCTGAAACGTCGCATTGTATGAATTTTAGAATACAGCTATGGGGGACCACCATTCTTATTTGAGTATTATATGTGTAAATCTTGAAATTCTCATGGAAGGGGAAAGATTAAGAAGCATTTCTCCATCAGGGCCAGCTACGAAATTTTAGAGCGTTAGTTTGCGAGTTTGTGAAAGGAAATCAAAGTGAAATATACATTTTTGAAGCTGGAATCGCTTGTACTATTGCCTATTGCAGTTTATGGCGGGTCAAAGAAAAACGGTATCCTTACAAGCATTATGATATAACTCATTCATCAAAGAATACATCTCTAATTCCAACATCTGACGCACTATCTGAACACATTAGAAAGGCCTGTTTCCAGGTACAGTTATGAATGGGGAACAATTTACCACCGGAGGATAGGGGTTGGAAACGTTCTTTTGACTCCTTGGTACCGAAGACTTTGAATCAAGCACCAGCACCAAACAATTTGTTCAGATGATTTTTTGTTCTTGCAAGAAGGGCTGCGGTAACGCTTGTGGGTGCAGAAAAAGCGGGTTGCATTGCACTTTAGCATGTTTAGAGTGCAATGGAATCAGCCATAAAAATACTGCTCCCCTTGAAGAATGTGACATCAAAGATGGTGTCATTGAAGAGCTAGTTTAAAAATGTTATTTAATTAGTTTACTCAATTGTATTAATTTGATTTATTTACAACAATCTTTATTTTTAATAAAATTATACATATTACTATACTTTTTTGTGACCATTTTCAATTCACCATTTTTTTTTTTTATATAAATTTAGACATTCAATCACATTCAGTGACCTCAAAAACGTAAGTATATGGATTTTCGTAATGTTATTCGTAAAATTATAAGAATTATTAATTTTTCAGTATTTAAGGGTGATTTCAACCCTCAATATTTTTTACAATTAATTATTTTTTATTTATTTGCTTTTATCATGATTAGAGAATATTATTTAGGTATTATGCAAATCACAACTTACACACTTTTTTATTTATTTTGAAAATACCTACTTTCTGTATATTGTTGCCCTAATCTGGGCACGCTAATATACTAGTTAGGTAAATACTTTAAAACACTCATTATTGGAGAACCAATCAAAACAACTACTCTTCTAGCTAATACTGACGAAGTATTGAATTACATGGTAGAATTCTTAGCATTTTAAAGAAAAAAATATATTGAAAATACTTAAATCATTTATTTACATTTAGTCATGCACACTTTTTTTATTTAATATGTGATTATCTACTTTATGTATATTGGTACCTTAATCGGGTCACGCTAATATACTACTTAGGAAAACACTTTAAAACACTCATTATTGGAAAACCAATCAAAACAACTACTCTTCTAGCTAATACTGATGAAGTATTGAATTACATGATAGGATGTAAGGTTCAATAATTCTCGCGAATGACTGAATTTCAATAAATAATTTAAGTATCTTCAATATATTTTTTTGCCTTAAAATGCCAGGAATCCTTTCGGGCCGGGAATTATACCATTTTTACTGCTTCGCTTACTGTACTATTAAGATGCGTAAAACTCTGTCTTACCTGAGGGACACAATGTATATTGCAGTTTCGATATTTTGGACCACTTATTTTGTGTACTTAATCATAAACCTTAGAAATATTTTGCTTTAAAATTATAATAAAGCATTTTTATATTAAACATGGTACTTTAAACCTGTCTGGCGATCACCCTATGACGGATATGGTTCTGCCTCAGGGAGTATTCTACTGTGCTACATCTACATTTTGACTAAGATAGCTGCGGTATTTTCTTAATTTTCCTGTAATATCTTAAAATATATGTGCTAACTGACCCAGAAAGAAAAAGAGGAAAACATAACATGTTTTTCAAATTTTATATTAAAAATTTTAAGACTGACATCAACGATAACTGTGTTTACAAGAAACAGTTTACATGTACATAAGCATTCACACAGATTTTTTAAATTCATATTTGAGTTCAGCATGCCATGAAACGGATTTTGGCACCATTTTTTTTCTACCACAATTATTAAAACATTTTGTCCGGTTATAATATACCTAATTGATTAAATCGTATAGAAATAATAATGGCTCCAGGGCAATTTTGGAAGCGTTGAGATGCGTCCTCTCTAAAAATATAATAAAATATAATTTGTTTTACATGTGTTGATATTCTGAGAGGGACAAATAACAAATATGGAGATATTTAAAAAAATAAATACTGAATGCAATAGAATTCTGCTAGAGTAGACCCTGGATATCCTTTAATAAACTTAGTTTGACATGTGTTAGTGTTCTGAGAAGGGTACTAAATTAAACTGCATATACTTTACAAAATAAATGCCGAATACAAAAAAAATCTGGAAGGGTTGTCTGACGCTACCTTCCATGAAAGTTTATTTAGCATCTGATCAAACCTAAATAAACACAGTCTTCGCTTATGCCTTCCAATATTGCTTTCAACAAAATAATGAACCATCAAAACAAAACATTTAAGAATAATTAATAAATTTTGGTGAAAATATATTCGTGATATTTTCAAATTGTTCCCACCAATCATTATGAATTAATACCTAAAAAAATATGAATGAACCATCAATGAAATAACCTGGTAACCACTTGCTGGGTTTTATCGGACTCATACAAATCATTTTTCTGCTATGAAACTGTTTCCATAAAGTTAATAGTTTAGATTAAAAAATTATTGAATGTCTAAAATGATGAAAATTGTCTAGTTTTAACGGGCTATATCTCAAAAACTGCCCATTTTTGGAGATTGCGCCCATTAAATTTCTTTTCTTTTTCAGAATCACAGGAAGTACAACGTATTTAAATTTAAACTTATTTCACCGAAACAACTTTCCATAAGAAGCTCTATTTATCCTTCTTTTGGATTGAATAAAAAGTACGTAAGATAATCCTGGTACCATCCTTTCACGACGTTGGTGGTTGACCACCTGCCAGGCGCGTATCCAGGTGGCGGATAGGAGAACGGCCAGGAGAAGGGCTAACTTGGTCATTCTGCTGGGGGTAGGGCTAATAACCCAGTCCGCCCCGGCTAAAACAACGTCACGGATCAGCTCTCACACCGTAAACCACTTGGAGTGGCAATGACCCCTTGACCCTGGTCAGGGGTACGTCTCTTCGGGGGGGGCACGGGGGTCTTGGCTTCACCGCCGGGACCACGTGGATGAAGTACCACCATAAAAACTTCCCCAATCCCAAGGTATTGTGCACGCCGACGGGACGCATGGTCGAAGGGGAGAGGGAGGGAGGGAGGGTGTTCCTCAGCATGTCCTGTGCATCACAAGGCCCACGAGTGCAGTGCGGGAGGTGAAGGAGCTGGGGGAGGGGGTATCTGTGGCTTCGGTCAACACCAAGGACCTTCCAAAGCGCCCGAGCCTCTCGTCTGGATTCCCGAGCCAGGAAGGATAGGGAAAAATAGGCCCATTCCAGCTGAAGGTGCAGATAAACCTGCATCATAGTAAGGAGGCCACAGCGGTCCTTACTAAAGTGAAGCAGGGGTGCGAACTGAAGCAACGTCGCAAGCGGCGAGGACTTAATTGGGGTGACGGACCATCAAGGAATACCGTGTAGCGAGGCCGTTCCTGACAAGGAGCATAGCCTGGGAGAGCAACCTTCAAAAGGTTGAATGAAGGAATGAGAAAATAGGTCCATTCCAGATAAAATTGCATTACAATGAGGAGGCTACAGCGGTCCTCACTAAAGTGATGCAGGGGTGCGAAGTGAAGCAACGTCGCGGGCGGTGAGGACTTGACGGAGTTATGGACCATCAAGGAATACCGCATGGCGAGGCTGTTGCCGAAGAGAGCACCGATGTAGAGCAACGTCACGCGTGACGAGGACTTGACTGGGGTGGTTACCACTGTGGAATGCCGCGTAGCGCAGTTTTTGCTGACAAAGCATATTATACGACTGCTGGGTCTGGACTGCAAGATATAATATCAACGGGGAAAGACAATGGACCTGGAAACTACCACTCTGCCCATTTTCTCAGACCTGCTGCCAATGGCACAGGAAAAATGGATAGAGTGGGTTATAATATCTACGGGCAAACACAAACAGATCCGGAAACAATCATTTTCACCTTGTCAGTGATACAGGAATATTAAAATGGACAGTGTAAACTAAGACAGCAATACAGTGAGAGCACAATAAGACCAGGAGGTTGCAGTGTCCTCGGAGTATTCTTTACAGTCGTGCCCTAGGAGGAGGAGTCAGTTACAGGCTGATATTCAGACCTGTTCCAAGTTGGGATGGGCAGCCCGTGTGGGTTTCCCCTCCTCGGAAAAAAAAGTAAAAAAATCTGTCATTATTTTTTACCTACTATTTCTTACCTTTGTCTATCAAGCAATATAAGAATACGTTTTATCACATCTATTGGTAGTGCATTTTCCAACAAATTCCATCAATTTGGGAACTTTATCTAGATAAAAGACAATCTGTAAAAGTATTTACATAATACTTCCCTTTTATCTGACAGTTTTTATTTAATATTTTTTTTGGCGACCTTCCTGTGTATTACCTTTCACTAAAAGTATAATAGGTTTTTTCCTTGGCAATAGTGTCAACCCCACACCAAATATTATTTTCCTCCGTCGATTCTTAATTAATTATTTCTTAGGTTGAGCGACCTGTATATTTTTCATTAAAAGTACATCAGGCTTCTTCATTGACAATTGTGGTAACTTCATTCCAATTATTATTATTGTCCTCTGTCATCTATTTTCAGTTATTATTTTTTAGGGTGGTACCATATATTTTTCGGTAAAACTATTTCAAATTTCTTCTTTAGTAAATAGTTCATTAGATATAACATCAACCCTTAATAGACCTTCAGACAAATAGATCTCGCCTGAAATTTTTTTCTCAGAAATTTATATCAGAATTATTGTAATATTGAATCAAAATATATAATATAGCTGCATTCTTTTTTGGTTTGACATGTTATTAGAGAATTTTACAATGTGTAAGGCATTTTATATAGAAAATAACTTTTGATAGCTTTTATACTTAATTTCAATGACTAAGTTGATACATAGAGTGTTCTAGTTTCAATGAGCAGGATTTCCTAGAAACATAGAGAGAAAATTAGCAAAAGTAAATCAGTAATTTTATTCAGTAGCTTTAATGTAAATTACAGTTTCTTAAAAGAATAATACAGTTCAACATCAAAATGGAAAATCTACGATTAACTATATAACATTGTATATATTTTTTTCTTTTTAAATTGCATTAATACATTGCATATGCCTATAATATATTATCTCATATTTGGATTAAAAAAAATTAATAATAGCAATACACGTTGTTACGTGCACTAGGGGGCACTCTGAATTATTATACAATAATTTGTTTTGTGCTTCTGTTCCTTAGGATAAATTAGTAGAAATAGGCATTAAAAAGGGAGAGATATATTTGTACTAACATTTCTAACAGAATTGAATGTGTATAATAAGTGAAAAGAAAGGAATAGTACTATGAAGACTCCGAGAAAATGCAGCATCGATCAGTGATTATTGCTACTTTCCTAATAAATTTCAACCTTAAAAAATCTTTATTTGTATATAGCTATTGTTTGACATATTTTATGAATTATTTCACATTAATAATAGATCTAAAAGTAAAATAAATATGGATTTAATTTAATTTAGTTGTACATTAAATTCATGTTGAAAGGTTTTAATATTACGTTACTCTGTTGGATGGTTTGATTATTATTATTATTATTATTCTATGGCTTATTGGGTTCTGATAAAAATTATTTTATTTTTTATAGACGTCACGTCATATCTCGGAAATTAAGAGGTTTGGAGCGGGTTCATTTTTTCTCAAATTCTTTCTGTCTTTGCAGTCCTACTTATTGAAACTGGAACATCCTATATCTCAATGCCTGTATTAAGTGTGATAAATGTCTCGCCTTACATTATGTAAGGCGAGAATTCAGTGTGTCTCCTGCCCTGATAATCGGCTTTCAAATGAAAGGGCATTTATTGCGTCACGTTGAAAGTAGAATGAAGAAAAGAAGAGGATAAAGTTTCATGTATTTGATAAAAGGCACACATTCAATTTGGGTTGTCGTGATACAGAAATTCAAGCCATATTCGTCTATTACATAAAAATCAACTTGCATGTACCTTAAACGAAATTCGTACACCATATCCGTATACGTTCTGTGCAGCGGATCAAACGTATATGGATATGGTGTAATTTTCGACGCTGAATCCGAATCCGTAGTTAAAAAAAAACTATCGTGTCAGTTTTGTTTTTTAGTCAAAAACATCCCTTAAAATGATGTAAAATCATAGAAATATTATAATAACTATTAATGAAGTGTAAAAAATGGTAGATGTTTTGTAGTCGAGAGTACAGAATATAAATTCCAGCCACAGTAAGGTATTTCTATAAATTAAACCGAAATCCGCCCTTATGGGGCGTGAAAACCACCGCTAAAACTCAAAGGACGCAGGTGAGTGTGAATAACATGTGCAAAAGACAAATTTTTGTATATCCTAGTGCAAAATATTTGACTTTGGTGCGACAACCAGCCATTACTCTCAAAAGGCAGAGAATCAACCCCACGGAGGTTTCAAAACGGGAAAAAAAATTGAGGCTTTCGTAGTTTTAAGCAGGATGAAAAAATATGGAGTGAAATAGTTCCAACCACCGACATGTCATGACTACAGTCTACCCTTAGTAAGAGCTACCCCCATGCTCAAATGATGCATATAGGTGCCCTTGAAATTCGGAAAAGGTCAAATACTTGTAGCTCATCGTGCCAAATATACAAATCTGGTACGACAACCACCCAATCTTAATAAGTTTGAAAATTACCTCTATTGGGGGGAGGGGTAAGAATTACACAGACGGACGGATTTCATTACTTTTAATATCCTGGAAAAATCAACTTATCTATCTTTTAATCTGTATAAAGCTATTCTTTTTCCTATTTATATCATACTTTCGACCATTAATCCAAATAATTTCTTTACTTAGGATTTTTCTCTCTTACCTTCAAAATATCTTTTCCGTGATTTTCTTTTCCTTTTTTTTTTAGTCATAGATATAGGATGTTAGTGACCATTTTTTTCTATTTATGTAAGCTATATACCTAAATTAACTATATTTCCGTCTATCTATTTCCGTCCGTATGTGGGGGCAGTTTTTACCCCCCACCCCAATAGGGGTGATTTACAACCTTAATAAAAAGATTGGGTGGTTCGCGTCGTGTCGTACCAGATTTATATATTTGGCACAATGAGCTACAAGTATTTGACCCTTTCCGAATTTTAATAGCACCCATATGTAACATTTGAGCATGGGGGTAGCTCTTGCCACCCTTTAAAGGTAGTCTCTAGTCATGTATTGGTGGTTGGAATGAATTTATTCCATATTTGTTCACCCTGCCTGATTTTTTTTTTCCATTTTGAAGGGAGAGGTGGGGATAGTTTTAACCCTCCATAGGATTGAGTCTCTACCCTTTGAGGGTAATGGCTGGTTGTCGCACCAAAGTCAAATATTTTGCACTAAGAGATACAAAAATTTGGCCTTTGTACGTGTTATTTACACTCACCTACGACTTTTGAATGTTAGCGGTAGTTTTCACTCCCCCATAAGGGCGGATTTCAGTATAATTTATAGAAATAGTTACTGTGGCTCGAATTTATATTCTTTACTCTCGGCTACAAAACATCTACCATTTTTCATGCTTCGTTAAGAGTTATTACATTATTTCTATGATTTTACACCATTTTAATGGATGTTTTTGACTAAAAAACAAAACTGACTCGATAGATTTTTTTTGAACCACGGATTCGCATTCAGCGTACACCATATACATATAATTTGGTCCGCTGCACAGAACTTTTTTTTTGTGTGGCTGTGTAATAAACGCGAAGAAAGTATTTTAAGAGGATGCAAAAAATACTTAATCGTTTCCATTTTTATTATTTTATAAAAGAATTAAAATGAAAAGAAAATAAATATTTCGTTACTATCATGGATATATAACAAAATGGGATCGGTACTCTTTTGTTGTATTGCCACTTAATCTTCTATCATCTTTTCCATGCAACATAGCCACTGCGCAATAGATAGTTGTGCATGATATATCCGAAATTTTAATTAATTTTCTTTATTTTATCTTTTTTTTTACAAAACACTTTTACATTGTTTTAATTAAACAGTCACGTAAGTAAATTTATATTGTTCCATAAGCTAAACTACAATACTTATGTATACAGTATATTTAATGTATATGTTCAATGGACATGCACAGGTTGTTCCAGGAAATCTGCACACAAAAATGATGGATCGAATACAGAATATAGGAATAAAAGATCACATCCTTGGGTAGGCAGAGAAACGGAAAAATGGATCAGGGGTGTTAAAGGGGGGGTATGCAGAAGAAATGATAATACGTACACGAGGAGATACATATCACTGCAACATTGGACAGATAAACTGGAGGAAGAAGAGAAAGCAAAAAATGAACGAAATAAATTAATACAAATTAATACAAGAAGACCCTTCAGTAAGCCACCGTCCAAGGAATAACTGCTAGAAATCACGATAGAGCAAGAAGATATATTGCACCTTAAACAGACAAAATAAACAATGAATTAATGCATTATGGACCAAACAGGGCACAAAAGCAACCCGTAGACCTCATCACTGGAGCAAGTCTGGAAACGTTCATATGATTTCTCCCAAGGAAATAGCAGCTACACACAAGAACAATGGACCGAATACTGAATTCAGTGTTGCGAGCAGGTTTCGTTTTTTTGTACTAGATGTCGTTATAAATTTGTAATAGATTTCAACTTTTCGTAATCACCTACCTAGAGGAGAACGCCACGGGCGAAATTTTTTTTGAAGGTCATCGTGATTTTTTAGAGTATCTTCATATAACGTGTACTTATTACATGGAAATGAATAATTTGAATATATTTTAATGTTTTTATAGTGGCTCCACCTGTCATTGAATGGCGAAAATTTTTATTACTAAGTCAAATAGAGGTTTTCTTCTTCTTCCTGTATAAAATTACCGTTAACAAGTCATGACTTTTAAGAGTCTTTAGCGATTTTGTTTCACTTTCAACACCGACTACCAGTTCAGCTGGTAGAATTCATATAACGACATAACGAAAAAAAAAGTAATAGATGTTCGTTGCGGCGTAATAGCGTAATAGGGAGCGTTTAATAGTAACAGATCTATCACAAAAGTAATAGTGCTCGTAACACTGACTGAATCTAGAATGAAAGATCACACCCTGGTAGACAGAGAAGCAGGGGAGCGGGCCAGGACCGTTAAAGCGGGGGGGGGGGGGGGGGCAACAGAGATAAACACAGACCAAAAAATATACTATATGGGAAACTGGAAATGTGTAAAAGAAATAACAAAACCCTATAGTAACGGCAAGAATAAAAGGGTGTACTATAAAGAAATCGTAAGGATCTATGCTCTACCGGAATCAGAAATGAAAGAAACAGTAGACTCAAAAGAGGTAGTAGTCTAAAAGCAAAAACATAAAAAAAGGATCTTAAACTCCCCTTGTCGACACAATGCGGCAACGCATCTCAAAGTATCTACACTTCCCATCCTGCATTCCTTTACCACGCGTCATGTGGCTCTCGCTGCTGGCAACAAGCATGACTCTAATCCAACCCAGCGAGGATGTAGCCCGCCCAGCGGTATGTTTCCTGGGAGTGGCAACAATGTCTACCGCATGCTGGTAAATCAAATCAAATATATGCATGATTATTGCACACCCCATTGGGTGTATGCTTCACTCTCGGTCAGTCTGCTAGCATTCAGTTTTGCTGATAAAAATATTTTTACTTGCTTAATTCTGGAGGAATCGATTTTAATTTTAGCTTTTTGGAAGGGAAAGATGGAATTCTAAACAAATGCATTTTTAGATCGATTTCAATTTTCTATAGGTTCTAAAATTACTATTGAGAATAGCCACAGGTCTCCGTCAGTTGGTTTGTACATATGTGAGTACGTACGTATGTGTACCGAAACACTCTACAGGTCGCGATCCACTTGAATGTTTGCTTCGTCTATTATCAGAATAGAATCCTATTGAATGTCAAAATGATCCGTCAGGTAGTTTAATTATTAGTTATTAATTATTTAACACCGTCACAAGTATTTCGGTCTATTTCTTTCGTGTTCGGTGTATAAATAAAACAACAATTATTATTTTTCATTAAGGCACCTAAGTACAGCAACTGAATATTCTATAGACGTACTATTTATTTAAAGAATAATTTTTCTTCCTCATTTAGTATTTGATATTCCTTAAGTCGAATGACTACTTTACCTTATTTAGTAAGCCTAACCTACTTTTATACAGGACCAGTTGAAAATTGAGAAATTTTAAATTTAGCTAAAATTTGCCTAATAGTCGATCTCGAAATTTCGACCCGTTTAGAACTTAGTAGGCCTTGAAAATATGAAAATTATAAATTTTTCAAAACCGTCAAATGGAGCTCGTCGTGCACTATATCTCAAAAAAAATATATAAAACGGGCAACGCGTTCCAAAATAACTTGGTGTTGCGGTATTAAATAACACACACTGTATATTAGAAAAGTGTATGTGACTCGGCGGATGTTTGTGGCAAAATAATGATTGCTTTTAAAAATTAAAATCTAATAGTTTCAAATATATATTCAACTCTAATAAAAAATAAAAGCTGGTTTAGTCTTTTTAATTTAAAACTAATATACGTTGGACAGCTATTAACCCGCATTGTCTCTAATTCCTGTTACTTCCTTTGTGTTTGGCAGTAATTGGCTACAAGTATTGTTCTTGTTTGATACTGTGGTTGTAGAACGGGACTTAGTTACATTATCTTATGGCCAAGTAAAATAAACCTTGACATTTCAAAACATTGTGGATATTCAGCTATCGAAATTATGGGAAACAAAGTAGATAAAGTAAGTGAAATCAAATATTTAGGAATAATTATTATTAACGAACACTTTATGTTCAAAAATCATTTCAATTTTAATGAATAAAATTTCAGAAAGATATATTTTTACTTCCCACGCAGTAGAGAAGTATTGGAATCAGTCCGAATATTTGTTGATATTTCAAGAAAAT
Source organism: Rutpela maculata (assembly GCA_936432065.2). NCBI lineage: Eukaryota > Metazoa > Arthropoda > Insecta > Coleoptera > Cerambycidae > Rutpela > Rutpela maculata. Next base: position 165,523,367 of record OW386286.2, read on the forward strand.
TTTGCTCTTTGATACACCAGAAATTATTTCAGTCTATTTTCATATTGATGTATGTATGTGTGAGATATTGTATGAATGTGGTCAAGTTTTTCTCTTTCGATATCGTTTAAACGGAGCAACTTACGGTTATGCGTAGATTAACTTAGATTTGATTAGAATTTGAACAAAATCTGTCTAGTGAATGTTGAGATATTTGAATTAATGTTTTCAGGGTCACGTATTAACATACGTTAAAAAGTGAATAAAATCTGAATACCTTTTGTTTCTAAAATCTACAGATTTCGATAAAATAAACGTTTTGTAAATAAAGCTGGGTACTTGAAATATCATATTTGTGTCCTTTGTTAGACGTGCCTCTAACGACTCTGCGGGTTGATTTTATTTATTAACGTACGAGAGGAATTCAAATCCTCGACGAGGTTAACTTTTTTTTTTATTTTTTTTTATTCAATTTGAATAATGTTTCATTCAAGAGCAACGTTATTCAGTCTAGTTAACAATATATTTAGAATAAATATAGGTGAGAAGTGGTGTTCCAGTCGATTTTTTTAAGAAAGATAAGGAACTGTTTAAATATGTATAGAAAAATTGTACTTTATGACAGTTAAATTCCACATATTGAATTTGGCTCATAATTATTATTCAACTGAAATGAAAACTTAAACCGGCTCACTGGCTCAGTGCTTACTCGTTAGGCTTGGTACCATGTGGTTCTGTTTCAAATCCTGATAAAGTAAGGATGTTTGGTGCCGTATTTAATGTGTTACCGAGACGATCGCAGTGAGCTAGTCTACGCTTGAGTGAGATAACACGGTTGGTTGCTGCTATCTCTTCTAAGTTTGAGCCTTAGCTGCGGCAGATGGCAATGTCGCATGGACGCATGGAATGGTTGTTGTATTGGTGTCTGAGTTTTTGAGTAATAGAATACCCATAGGCAAACTGCGCCAATGCGGTAATGTAATGATAAAAAACATGAAATAAATGAAGCAGATAAACTAGAAGTTATACATAAAAAAGCTTATAAAATTAATTTTGAAATGCAATATATGTTCTTTTTCATGTTCCATTAATCTAGTTGACCTTCCTTTACTATATTGAATTTCTGACAGCATCAAATTATTAAGTCGCAGTTGCCTGTTAGATGTACAGCCTCTCCCAAGACTTTTCCCGTCAACTCCTTGTTGTCATCATCTTAACGTTTTGGCGGAGTCTTCTTCGCCTCCTGCGTCTTTTTTTCTGGACGATCAACCATACCAGATTGTCATCTCTTCAGTTGTTGTGGCTATCAAATGAGAATATTAGGGAAAATACGATGCTGGACAGTCGCTTTGGGAGAAGTATTTCTTGAAAAATCGAGCTGCTGCTGGTGCGATGGGCTGTCCAGGAAATTCCCAGCAAATCTTTTTACACTCGCATCTCAAAGCCGTCTGGCACCCCAATGGTCTATGTTTCAGAGACAGGCAGACAGAAAAATGAAGAAAATCTCTTTGTGTGTTTTGTGAAATTTCTATCACGTCAAAGTTATTGATTTTGGCTTCTATATTCTTCGTTTAGTCTGATATTCGCAATTGTCAGTATTGTCCACAAAGGCTCCATCTTGCTTACTATCTAACAATCACCTCTCTTTAAGGTATTTGGGTGGTTTTAATTTGTTTAGTCTACAATCATAATTTTCGTTTTGTTGTAATTAGCACTTAATTAATAATGCAGTTTGATATTTGAAAGTTGTCAAGCAACTTATCCTCGCTTGCTGCAAAAATGGATGATATCATCTGCAAATCTCCAGCTGAGTTGTTTTACATATGCATCCTAAGTTCAACGAGTGCAGGAAAGAAAGAAGAAAAATAAGAAAGAAAAAATAGAAAAAGAAAGACCGATATTATCCCACTGCAATGCGCTCGCGTTTAGAAGCGATAGGTACCGATGCCCTGCGTTGATACACGACAAGGTGACAAAAATAAGATTTCACGTGTGAAACGTGCTGGAAGCAGTATATTCGCATTTATTTTCCTAATTTCTCTTATTTTTCTCTTGCACCCGTTTAACTCAGGATATATAAAACTATATTTGCCGATTCGGTATAAACATAAAGACACCACATATAATAGACAACTCCCAAATCTAAAGTCAAGGTTGTCCGGAAGGGAGTTGCACGTTTGAAAAAACGCAGACATACATCCATGCTCCCCGCCATTGTCATTGTGGGGGCCGGGAATCGCATCCGGTACGCAATAGAAAGTACGACCAGCGTATTTGCCACACAATAAACCAACTGAGCTACCGTGCCGGTTGCCAATGAGTTGGTATTTTTATTTAATAAAATATGTTATTTTTGATAAAAAATATTTTTCTTATTTAAAATTGAAAAATCTCGATTTTTAATATGGATATATCAGATCAGAATTATTTCATCGTAAAGTCATTTTAAAAAATTTCGAAAATATTTTCAAAATATTTGGAAATTTTCCATAATCAAATCAATAATTTTTGGATAGGATCCGATAACCGAAAAGAGGATTTCTAGTCAAGCAGACTTTTTTATCTAGAACAAAATAAAGTTTCTGCTCTTCATTTCTTTGAATGTAATTTACCTATATTTAGGTATGTATGCAAACCTTTGAACTATGTACATATATATTTTATATTATTTTTTTATCTTTTTAAATATATTTTGGTCTTACTCTATCCAATGTGTTATTGACTAAAGAAATTCATGAATTTACTATAATTATTATTGTATCTTATACTCGATATGTGTAGGATTGTAATAGTATTGTATATGCTGAAAGAAGAAGATTATTATTATTTTTATATTCGAAAATACTTCCGCATATAAAATATGGCAGAATAAAGGCTATTTAATCAGTTGCCTAGGTAAAACATCATGTTTGTCTAACAACATAGTAGCTACTTGGAACATCCTCAATCTGTTCGTTATCTAATTAATTGCCTTAAAAAATACAATATAATTATGTCGGTCGAACGTAAGTACCGTTTGCAGTTCAGATTCGATCGTCGACAATAAATGTCTTGGAAAAAGCCGCTGCCCAAGGAATCAGTAGGTACTTCCACATCCAGATTTTCTATCCAAGTTACTCACAACGAAAAAAAATTGTATGTGGAAATAATTGTTTATGGAACTTAAATAATATAATATTTGAAATCCTCTACTCCGGTAGTGGGGTGGGGGTGGTGATAGGGGGGTGGTAGTGGGGATGGATGAAGTAAACAAATATTTTGAGGTTTCTGATCCTTGTACACACACTAAATCACATTTTTTTTCGTCCCCTTTAATAATGGGGTGGGGGTGGTAATGGCTAATGCCAAACATTTTTTTGAAACCTTAGCTTCTCTTGTATATACTAAATACCAATTTTATGAACTCTTATCTTCTTGATTTACCTATTTACCCCAAATTTACCCCAATTTACCCACCAATCCTTTGATGGAACAAGATGAAAATCTAGTTCCAGATCTCGTTAAAGTACACATGTGTATCAAATTTCAATATCTTAAATGGTTCCAGAGTAAACGTGCGCACAAAAAAAGTTACAGACCGACAGACAGAATTTTTTTTCGCTCAAACTTAGAATCTCGACGTTTCATGACATTCTAAGCCTATTTGAACAATAGGGAAGAGGTTCGGCAAAATTTCCAGGTTGGGGGTAGCTCGTCTCCTGGCGTCGGTGATAGGCCCTGGTAGCGGAAATAGGCCGACGTTAAACAGTTAAAAAAAAAATAAAAAAATAAATAAATAAAAATTTAAAAAAAATTTTTTGTCGTTACTATACTTCCACTAGATGTGGAAGTAAAATGAATTAACCTCAGTATATTCAGTCAGATGCATTATATGCATTCAAATGAATTCTACATATTTACTTGAACTTCGGTATTAATCAGTTTATTTATTTCTTGATTTAAAAAGTTGAAATTGTAGAAGAACTATTCTGAATAAAGGATTATCAAAGGCTGGCTCCGGCGTGTGTAGTTCCCCCTTAAGAAACATATAATTATGTTTGTAACCTGTTTGTTCTTCTAAATAAAGAGTAATTTTGTTTTCATTGCATAGTTAGCTAAGTTTGTTGACTAATAGACTGGCGGTACATGACCAGTCAGGTGCAACGTTTTTAAAATGCATGCCAATCATATATATTAATGAAATTACCATGAATATGCCAGAAATGCAAATTTTAGGCAGTCGTCGCGTGCACAAGGGGGTGCAAATCGGTTTTTTTGTGTCTTTTTTTTGGGTTTTATTTTTTTATTTTTTTTAATGGATGCCAATAGTGCCAAACGAAAAGCCGTGAAAAAAAATCCAGCAGAAATTCATTGGCATGCAGTTTACGCGCTCAAAACAACTGTTAATGTGCACATTAAATCGTAAAATTTTTTGGTGTTCTTGATTTTGGATGATTTTGATTTTGGATTTTTTTTGAAGGCTTTTCGTTTGGCACTATTGGCATCCATTAAAAAAAATAAAAAAATAAAACCCAAAAAAAAGACACAAAAAAAACCGATTTGCACCCCCTTGTGCATGCGACGACTGCCTAAAATTTGCATTTCTGGCATATTCATGGTAATTTCATTCATATATATGATTGGCATGCATTTTAAAAACGTTGCACCTGACTGGTCATGTACCGCCAGTCTATAAAGCATACGCTTCAACATTAAATCATTATTCAATTTATTGCTCGCAACCCTTGATATTTTTTGCAAAGTCTTCCATTTTACCTCAATAAATTCAGATTGGTATTTGCCAACATTAACTTTATAGCTTAATAAGGGAGTTGTAAGTTTCTGGAAAAAAAAACAATGTTTTTGAAGCATGATTGAACGACAATATCTCGTCGAATATCATTAAAACATATTTTCAATATACAGGGTGTTTGGTACATCGATAGAAAGTTTTAAGGAGGTTATAAAGGGGGCGATACCGGACCTATTTGACCATATATACCATAGTACAATGTATCGTAGATTTTGAGATATTAACCTTTTTAGATATTATGGCCAGCGAGATCCTCAGATTTGATACCTCTCAACTTTCACGTCTGAGAACGGGTGAAAGAACTTGTTTACATGATTGGAATGACTGACCATGATCATCTAATGAGAAGAATGAATGAGAAAAGTGCAAGAATTAATGAGAAATGATATAAGGCGTTCACCACCACCGAAGTGGGTAGAAGAGCACGTGAATGTATTAGAGACTGTGGTTCGCATTTTGAGCAATAAAAACATTAAATTTTTCTTAATTGTATCTTTGTTTCATTCATTTTAAACATCATAATGCACATAAATTGCTGTACTTAGTTTCCTACCTAATAAAATTTTACTGTCTACAGAAATATGTTTTTTGAATTGAATTTACTTTAATTTTTAGTTATTTGAATGTATTTCATGTGTACTATTTTCCCAGTTAATTTCAAATTCAATTCTTCTGAAACCTACCCCAGCATGTTAATTTGTATGCATAACTTTTCTAATCACCTTTTGAACTCTTCTTTGAGGAAATACCCATTGAAGATTAAAAAAAAATATATTTACCATAGTTGAAACAGACATACAGACCAGCAAAATTGAAAGACCTTAATTTTCGTAATCTACATAATTTGAAAAATGAAGATACAAAGTCATCTCGGAAAGTAATTTTTTCGCAACTATAATTTTCCTTCGATAAACGAGGAAAGAGTCCGGAAAATACCATAAACCAAATCATTATGCATAATTAAACAAGTTAAGAATATATTTTCTCGATGAGCTATTAGCATCATTTTTAAGTCTAATTTGATTGGCTTCATCAAAGTCAATGATATATAGTCCTTAAGAAGCATGGTTTGCATTTTGAGAATATAATGAAGACATTTTATGATATTATACACTTAGGTACTATATCAAGGAAATTTATATTTACAACAAATGACATGAAATATTAGGCATTATCATACTAATTACTAACTTTCATTATATCATCTCTATGCACCCTAAATAATTGACTAATGCAATGTAATCAATATGACCAGCGTATTCACCATCTAACGATGACAAACTTTCACATTCAGTTAAATTATTAATATATAGACTGTCAACAACAAAACCCTTATAATATTGACTGCACCTAACCCTACAGAAGCACATCAACAAATTAATATGATTATAAGAGATTTCATAACGTGGTGCCAGTCAAAAAGGCTCTTAATAAATTCTGAAAAAACTGTATATGTAAATTTCTATAACAGACGTCCTATAACAAATATAAATATCGTAATCAATAATTCTAACATCCCTCTTTCTGACAGCGTCAAATATTTAGGCACAGTAATTGACTCAGACCTCTCCTGGAACACATGTATTGACAACTTGTGCAACAAGCTTAGGTCTTCTTACTTTGCTATTTTAAATTTAAAAGACAGTTTTGACGAACAAACCTTAATCAGCACCTATTTCAGCCTCTGTTATTCACATATCTCATATAATATCGTATTATGGGGGAAAACACATGGTGCAAATCGAGTCCTTATCATGCAAAAAAGAATAATGAACTAGACACGGGCATCTGCTTAAAAACTGTCCCCATAGTACGACTCTCTACGAAAGATCGCCTACTTATTCTGGCATCTCTCTGTACAACAAGTTGCCAAAGCAAATAACCTTTTACAATGTCCATGAATACATTAATTTTACCACCTAGTCAAACTAGTGTATTATTTTAATATATATTAATTGCACGTGTATTTATCAAGTATATTATTGTATGTGTATTTACCCAGTATACTATTGTATACTCAATTTTTTTATTGTGTGGTTATATTATTATATTATAAGTTTTGAGATATGTAGAATGTACATAATATGCATCTCCAGAAATATAAAATGTTTCTATGTATCTTTTAAATGACGACTCCAAGCCGTTTGTATGGCTTTATGGATAATAAACTATTATTATTATTATTATTATTATTATTTTTTTTAGCTAGCTAAAAACCAGTCACCCTTCTCTGTGGCTCCGACCCTCACAGAGGGGAGCTGGTAGTACCGGTAGCCACTCCCCACGCCCGTGGGTTATTATTATTATTATTATTAATCCCATTTTTTAAAATATTTTCAACTACTCAAATGTTCGTCATTATTAAATAAACAATGAGAAGTAGCACGAAATAAATAGTTGCCGGCAATGCGCTTGGATTTTATCAGAAGTTATAGTAATCTGCATTCGCAGTTTTTGTGATGACTTTAGATAGTCGAACTTTGTAATTTAATTGTGTTTACCATCTTACATAGATGGCACCGTTAATGCCTAGTGGTCACACTCCACAAGAAATTTATGGAGTATTGGTTGAAACGTTTGTATTTTCATTCTTTTTCTACCGTGTGACACTGATGAGCCTGGGAAGGTGAAACGCGTCTGCCTCTGTTAAGTTAAGTTAAATGAATGGCTATGCAATGGGCTTACCAGCTCTCCTAAGACTTTTAGTTCTATAGTTTGTTGTACTGAAAAGTGTAGAGTATAAAGACTGAAAAAAGTTAGGGCAGTCTAGTGCGCCATCTATGGTACGCTAGACTTACTATTGGCAACTAAAATGAGAATAATATGTCGTTCCATGATGAAAATAGATTTCCCAAAAAAATAAACAAAAATACTTTATCCTAGCAGAGCTGGGTCGGATACAGTTAGAATGTATTCGAATACCGGATACGGATACTTCAAATGTATTCGAATACCAGAGACAAGATACGGATACTTTTTGCTTTAAAAAGTATCCGAATACCTTGTATTCGAATACTTTTTTCGGATACGGATACCGGATACTTTTCTTTCGTTTGTGAAAAAAATATTTTATAAAATTCAGTTTTCTTTAAAGTTGTCCGAGCTGTTTCTTTTAAATAAATATATGGGTAATTTATTTGTTTTTTTTTTTTGTAACAAAACAAAGTCCACCAACGAAAAATATTTTTTTTCCGAAATCGGTCAAGAATGTACTTTAATGTATAATGTATACTTTCTCGGCGCAGTTCTAGATCCCAAAATACGCCATTCTGGCATTTTAGTCCGTTGCTAGCAAATATCAGAAAACAGTCCGGGAAAGTTACTTTTACTTTTTCCCGGCCTAAGCTGGGAAAGTAATTTTCCTGGACTGTTTTCTATATATAAAAGTTACTTTCCCGACTAGGCCGGCGAAGTAACTTTCCCGGACTGTTTTTTAAAACAAGATAACATATAACTATGGACAAATATAATTTATATATATTTTTTAGACAGTAAATAATAAGCACTGAACCTCTGACTTTTTTCAAAACAATAAAAATTCCTTAATTTATAACAATATTGATTGTGATTTCAGAAAAAATAGTATGTGTACTTCGTACTAAAAGCACATTCCCGGACTTCAAATGCTTGTTGCCTCGGCTTAAAGCCTCGGCCAACAATTTATATCGTCGTCCGGGAATGTATTGCTTTTACTACTAGATACACAATGTAGATACTATTAAGTGCAAAAAATCATCTAGAAAAAAGAAATTATTCAACATTTTAACAAAAACTAGAACATGTGATATAAGGAGTCATTCTTTATAGAAAGTCTTGCTTATACTGAAAAATACTTAACTACTTTAACTATAGTTAGAACGTTGATATAACGTACAGTTGTTGAAATTGAAGCAAAAGTTTAAAATCTTATGGGAAAAATTGTTCCTAATGTCGATAGAAGTTCAGATATGAGATTTAATTTAAATTATCTTGTTTTTTTGGCACCAAGATTAAATTAATTTTGCAAAAGTAACTAAAGAAAGTGGATGATTTATTAATTTGTTTAATAAAATAATCACAAAACAGTCACTTTTAAACTGTTCACGTTATCAAATAAATTAGCCACTTTGCTACTTTGGTTAACTTTGCAAAATTACTTTAATCTTAAAGATGCCAAAAAAAAATTGAGATAAGCTTTCAAATTGCATATCAGAACTTCTATCTCAACATTAGGAACAATTTTTCCTATAACACTTTCAACTTTTACTTGAAAAACTGGTACTTTACTCTTGTAACAATTTCAACTTTTCGTATTTTTTAACCACTCTGTTATGAAAAATGACTAGAAAATAATATTTAATATGTATATATATCTTTTGTGGTATTCGGATATTTTCAGTATCCGAATACTTTTATTGTATTCGGATACTTTTGTTGTATTCGGATACTTTTAGTGTATTCGGATACTTTCGGTGTATTCTGATACTTTTATTTGTATTCGAATACTTTTATCAGTATTCGAATACTCGCCTAATGTATTCGAATATCGGATACTTTATTAATTTGTGTCGGATACGGATAACGGATACAATTTTAAGAAAGTATTCGAATACAGCTTTCGGATACAGAAAAAGTATCCGAATACTGTATTTGAATACAGATGTATTCGACTACTACCCAGCTCTGTATCCTAGAAATGAGTAAGACAAAAATGAAAAAGTGTGAACTCTTAATAACAAAACTAAACTATTAATAATGAAACTGAAAAATAGCGTCAGAAATGAAAATACAGATGTTTATTATGCATTCACTTCGATGCTCCGCAATGCGTGTCACACACACTGGCCGCTTCTGCCTATCTGTGCTTGGTTTTCCGTTGAATATTAGACTGTGTCCACAAAAATTAGTTCCAGGTAAAGCTCCGGAGATTTGAAGTAGATGGCGCTATAAGTACAGACACATAAAGTGCGAGTGCAGTTATTAATTTATTTATTTGAAATTAAATTTGTTTTTACATATGAAAATAATAATTTAAGAAAATAAAAATTAGTGATGACAAATTTGTGGACAGAGAGTTTTAATTCAATAACGAATCATCAAAATCGGTTAAGTGGGGACTGTTTCTCTCGCGAGAATGATTAAATAGCATGTGAAATTCAAAGACAAATATGCGTCATTTTATCTGACGTTTTCATTTAAATATTTACAAACTTCGGCATGTTAGATAAGTGAAGTTTGTTTATTTGTTGTACTTCAGTCGCATTTTGAAAACCATTAAGTTTTGTGCTCATGAAAACAGGATAAAATCAATTTCCTGGAATCGTCCGTTCTGAGATTTATTTGAAATTCACTCATGAATAAATCCACTTTGCATGTGTAAGCAGATAATCAAATAGGATTTGGTCCAGCGTTGAAAGGAGAGAGCATCGCCATCGTCAAATCATTTGACTCGCCTCGAAGATTAACCCAATCTTAATCCATTTGGAAAGAGGATACGACGCGAGTCCGATGTATTATTTTCTTTTATCTTTAAAGTATCGCAATAGACGTTGTTTACAATATTTATGATTTTCACACATTTAGTCTTTGAGCTAGGTAAACTTTAAAGGTCATTTACTTAAATGCATTTTCCAACAACGAAATGTAAATGTGTCTTCTATGGTTACAAAAGGTGTAAGTTGGACACAGCGGTTGTTTATTTGATTACCGATCAAAATCAAATTAAACAAATCAAATCAAATTCCATTGCATATATCTCTTATCGACTCGCGCATCTAGTCGAATATCCGCTGCCTAAGGTAGGGCGGGGATGAAGTCGAGGCATAATTAAATAAATATTGACTGTTTCAATGTATCTACCTACTTAGTAAATATATTAGGGAAGCAAAGTAAGACTCAACATAACTGGACAAATGAAACAAATATAACTTATTATTGTAGAAAAGCACATGCGTATTTAAAATTTGTATTGCTGAGACAGAAAATCAACTAATCTTACAGTATCACTTACATTCCTAGGACTACACTGTCAGCTGCTCTGGAAATTCTCCTGGATCTTATTCCTCTCCACGTCTACCTGGAGAGTGAGGCCAGATGGGCATCATTCAGACATCAACAAGCGGTTATTAATATGTCGCATCATGGAACTCATCAGGCTCTCAGATGACATAAGTAGCCACAACATATTGAGAATGCTTTCAGATATGATGCCTACCATTACCAACTACAAACTGCCGTCTTGTTTCCTGGTAATGGTACAGCCTTTCATACGGAAATTCATGTCATTGAACTACGTTTAAGAAGGCTTGAATCTTCTCAGACAGCCAAGCAGCTCTTAGAGCTCTTGGATCCTATAGTTGTAATTCTAAAATGATTTAAAACGCTCTAAACTTATTAAGCAGAAACAACAAGTTGACTCTGGTCTGGATACCGGGTCACTCTGGCGTGGAAGATCATGAAATAGCGGACTCCTTAGTCAGGAAGGTGTGGTATATATATCGCCAAGCACTGCGAAAACAACCAACTTGATCTGGACTGAGACGAAAATATTCCAGTACTGGCAAAATCTACCAGGATTAGTTCACTCAAAAGATTTTATTAGATATTCTTTGAAATCAAGGACTAAATTATTAGAGTTAAACGTGTTAAACCTAAGAACTCTAATTGGCCTATATGTATACTAAAAATACTTGGAGTTGCGGATAGCACTGAATGCCGACTGTGTTTGGAGGAGGATGAAACGGCATAACACGTTCTATGTACCTGCCCTGAAAGAACCAGGTCCTCATTCTTTGGCAAAGGGCAACTGCCGTAGAGGACCTGGTCAGTATCTCACACAATAATATCATGGGTTTTATTAAAAACGCTAAACTTATCGGGTGACATATAATTATGAGTGACCCACAATACGGCTAACCTACATTCCTAGGAAAACAACGAAAGTAAGAAGACTAAATTAAACGATCAAACATGTAATCAAACATTTTCTGTGAAAACCTCTACGATTTTCGTTGTAAATATATATATTATTTAACCATAGGTGAATTCATATTTTTTGCTAACAAATTTAAATAAGCAACATTTACGGCTAGAGAATATATTGAAAGCAAATAAATAAAAAATAATTAACTGTAAAAATAACATTTACGGCCTTATCGATTTCTATTTTTCACTTTTCTGAGTTAACTAATTGAAATTGTTTGATTTTTGTGAATAAACAAGAGGCAAACCAAACTTAGAAACAAAAAAGTTTCAGAATACCATTTTTCATTAATTTTCAATGAAAATGACAGAAGTATCTATTGACACTATGTTTTAAGAACAGTGTGTCTTATAGTTGGTGGATGGACCGGGTGGTGGTTACATAAATTTCTCTTGAATATATTCCACGTTTATAGTGGGATTGAGATTTGATGATCTGGTTCAAAGTTACAGTGACAATTATTTTTTGCTGAAATCGATCAGCAATGTCTACATTTTCGGCGCGATTTCAGATCGAAAAATGCACAATTCCAGTATTTTAGTCCGTTGCTAAGAAACTATCAGAAAACAGACCGGAAAAGATCCGTTTCCGAGCAACGACCAACAAAACCGTACAGGAATGTTACTTTCCCGGCCTAGGCCAAATCGTTAAAAACTAGCAACACTTGACTGCAAAATGAAAATAGTTAAAGGTTAACTAACTAAAAAGAAGCGTCTTTACGTGATTCAAAATACTATGCAAACCGATTGGTATCCTCTTTTGTCAATATTTCGAGCAGCGTTTTTAATAGAATATAATAAAAGACTCTTGTGAAAAATTCTTGAAAAATTTCAGAGTTGAAAGAAATCGCAACTACCAGCTGCTTGGTCTAAAAAGAGTCAGGAAATCTACATACATAATAAATACGTCTGGAATGAATTTGCTTGCAAAGTATATCTAAAAGCCGACAGTATCTCCATACAGTTTTTCAGTTTCACCACACCTAAATTATAATTTTTATGTCCTAATATACATGATGATCCAAAATTGTCTCCAGATATTTCTGATAATGCATCCAAAAATTAAAGTACTCTTTTATATAGTTTGTGTCACAGAGAGGTGACACAAATTGACAGCAAAAATATCATTCATGAATATTAGAACAATATGCAATATGCATATGCAGATTGACCTGTAGATATTAAAAATTAGAAAATATACAAGGTGTTCCATTTAAAAATTAAAAGTAGATGTCACTTCCGGTGAAACCGGAAGTCGTAGAATCTTAACAGATGGATAAAAAAAATGTCGTTCTGGTAACATGTGACAAATACTTAGTTACTCCGATCCGTTATATAAATGGCGGCCGGGAAGTGATGTCGTTGACACACGGTATACCGTATTTAAGTTGGCAAACGCCTAAAACTTAAAAATAAAAAATTTTAGAGGAAAATGTCTCGGACAAAAGTTTCATTACTTCAATGGTGGGATTTGATGGCTATAATTCTTCCTAATAATGGAGGACTTCACGCTCATTAGAAGATCACCTTGGTTTTTTTAAATGGATATTCCTAGTTTTTTATAGATTCGATTTAACTATTTTTTTTTGTTTAGTCCAATTAATGGTGAGTAATTAAGCGTTGGATGTAGTAATAGCGCATCTCCGCAACTAGAAAACAAGATATTTTATAGAAAAAGTATTACATAATTTGCCGGACGTGCTGGAGCCTCACGTTCATCATTTCTTGTACAGGTAATTCTTTCAAGAAGCCATGCAGTGAATGCAGTGTTGGATCGAGATTATCATGGTCCAGTACACTGGTCCGCACGATCACCTGATTTGACTTCGCCAAACTTGTTGTTGGGATATCTTAAAGAAAAGGTTTGCAAAGATTTGAACACTTTTCCGCCTTTCTTGTTTTCTAATTACAGATATATGCTGCTTCTACGTTTTCACGTTCAATTTATAATTACTCGCTCACAATTGGGCAAGAAGAAACACGATTGAAATAATTGATTGTTTATTTTTTCACGCAAAATATGAATCTGTAAGATTTAAAAACCAATGTTGGCTTTCAAAAGACCGTGAAGTCCTTGATCAAAGATGAATTATTGTCATTAGATCATGAATTTGTATAAAATAATTTTCTCGAAAATGCTTTATTTTCAAGTTTGCCAACTTAAATGCCCCACTCGGTATATGCTCTTTTCTATGACCAAACTAAGTTACGTCTTTTCTAAATAAATGTAATGTTGCTTTCTACAGCCTTGATAAAAGTATGCAGTTGCAATTATTAATAAACTTGTCTACTAAACCTTATTAAAAAAAAAATGTGCTCAGATTTCAAGCTAGATGCAAAAGCAAAGCAAAAAGATTCATTTAAATATAACTATGTGCCTTGCCGGATCCTGGCCTGGAGCCAACCAAACAACCATGGCACTGAGTTACCGACCCCCTTTAACGAGGTATTTACAAATTTAAAAACTATATTTATACTTTTAATTTTATGCTGCGGAATGTACTAACAATGAATTGATCGTTTCTTAAATTTAGAGTGTAGAGAACATTTCTTCTAATAAATTCGTTACTTAAATAATTAAGAACAGATTTTGTTACAACTTTGTACTAACAAAAAATTACCATTACTAAAAAAATATGGGAATAACACAGGCGGCTGTTTTCTAACAGCTGAATTTTATTCTCATATTCCATTGTTAAATAATTAAAATACTGTGGAACATGAATCTAGGTTACTCAATATTACACCATTTACCAATACTTTATGAAATATTTCTCAAACTGTAAGGTATAGCTGGGTGGTGGTCCCATATTAATCTTGTCAAGTAAGCTACGTCTAGTGCAAAGGGAGCAAAAATTGGAAATTGCTATAAAACCACAATATTGTTTAGTCAAGGTGTGCGTCGATTGCATTTTATTCCTGATTACGTTACAGTAAAGTCTATTCGCTGATAGAATCCCGGTCGTATAGTGTAAGGAATATCGTCCGGAGCTCTATCCTTCGTTGTCTTTATTGAAATATTGTTTGTAACCTAATCTGTAACGCAAGTTTTAAACTTTGTGATCAAGTTATTATCGACGTGCGGCATTTCTGTTGTTCGACAGCAAACCAATTTGCGTAACGCGTGTCGTCGTCGAATGCGGCTGGCGATTTCAGAGGCGGGTATAGTGCACCTATTTCAATTAGTGCCTAAGAAGGCAATTTTAGTCTTTTTCTATTGTTAAAATAGTAAACATGCATCCTGGTGAATTTTTAAATTCGAAATCACAGTAGTTAGTTTTATTTGTTGGAATATTTTCAAAAGGAAAATGAAAACGGTGGACCTTTATTGTCAATAAAAGCTGTTGGCGAATAGGTGAGGCTTTAAAAATCGATGAAAAAACTGTAAGACCCCCAAATTTTTTATTAAAAGGGCTACAGTTTTTACGCAAATACATACAAAATTCGAAAAGTTGTGACCCCAAAGATGTACTGCTCTTAGACGAAACTTGGTTCTTTAGCAGATGAGGATTAAAACATTCTTGGCATGATTTCAGTAAATCGAAAAGGCGTCGTACAGCTACAGAAGGTAAAAGATTTATAGTTGTACATGCAGGATCTATTCATGGCTTTGCTGAAGATGCGAGTTTAGTTTTCTCCAAGAATATGTCAGCAGATTACCATGACAACATAAACTCTGAAAATTTGGAAAATTGGCTGACAGAGAGACTTTTATCGGGGTTACAAAATCCAAGCATTATTGTTTTAGATAATGCTAAGTACCACTCTAGGGTTGAAGAAAAACAACCAACGGACGAAAGAAAAAATGCAAACCTGGTTAGCGAAAGCATGGACATGAAGTACTGCGGCTTCCACCATATCACTGTCAATAAAACTTGTTTGGGGAATTTGTAAGGAGTATTACGACAAACACAACGGGAAAGATGGTTTCAATGAAGAAATCATTCTTTCTATGTGGAATGAGGCTTTATCTCAAGTGTCGAGCTCAATTTGGTTCAAGTGTATAAATGACACAAATAAATTGATTTTGGAGACATATGATCGAGTGGCTCATACTGAAGAAGTTATGCTATTCATTATAAGTGTTAACAAGCTAAAAACGTAGGGTACTCTTCGCCAATTTACTGAGTTTTTTATATAATTGTTACACATTCTATAGGTTACTCGTCGCAGTTTTTTTGTAATAATGTTAGTTTATGGATTCCAACACGGGATCTTTGGATTGCAAAGCAAAACTTTAGCCAATGGACCATCAGAGATCACTACAAAAATTGAATGTCTGTAATATATATCTTTTGAGAATCATATTTCAACACATTAGACGTATTATTATAATATATATTGTGACGTGCTTACACCCTTTTTGTAAATACCCTGTATCGTGGGTTCGGAAATTATAACAACCACGGTAACACTAAACACTAATTTATTAACTTACTAAATACAACAACAATTACTTGGCTAATAACACACTGTGTACTACAATTCACTACTTGATCACTTTACTCTCTTCTGATCTTACTACACTTGCTATCTAAACTGAACTTGTTCACTCTATTTCACTCCATGCCTTATATACCTGAAGATGACAGATCTCGAAGTTTCTGTGATGATGTCACCATTCTCCAGATGGTTGCAGAACAGATATATCATCACTCTAGGACCTTCTAGTAGGTTCTTTCTCTGGTAGGTGCAAATCTACTACATTCAGACATTCGAACTATTGAATTCTGTGCCTACTACATTCTAGAGGTTGCAACACATCACTCTGCCCCCTCCTTAAGCCTGAACGTCCCGGTCAGGCAATTCGGCCTCTTTCACATACTTCGCCAGTCTATTCAAGTGTACGACCTTCATCTTGGGCTTTTTGCTTCGTTAAATTCGATAAACAACGTCATTGATTCGGGTGATGACGGAATACGGTCCATTTCAAGGTGGTTGAATCTTTGGGGATCTCCATTCTTTCCGCTGCGGGTTGTACAGCCAAACCAGATCCCCCACCTTGAATCCTCCTGTACTAGCATTCCAATCATAATGAGCCTTCATTCGGTTACCAGCCTTGGTCTTCTGCTCTCGGTCATTCTTCGGCCGTCCTCGACTTACATCCGCATTGTCGCTTACGGAAAGTGGTTTCTTATTGGCAGCACAACTCTTGCATTTTCGACACCAAGCCTCCACATCCTGGCGACCATTAACCCAATAGAACCGTTCTCGTACTTTACTCAGGGCCTTGTTTACGCCATGGTGTCCGCCGGACGTTTCACTATGCGCTTCCTGGAGTACTTCTGGTACACGACACCTGGGAATCACTAGACGCATGGCAACCTGCTTCCCATCCGGGCTTTCCCATGCTCTCCCCATCTACAACCGTAAGTGAACCCCATTGTGACCATAAAGCCTTCAGCCCCACTCCTTTGTCTGAAACGTCCTTCCACTCTGGGCGTGTTCCTCTTTCTACTGCTTTCAACATAGGTCCAATTTCTGCATCATCCAGTTGCTCTTGTCTCAAAGCTTCCTTTGTCCAATTCTCTGGAATCTCTTTCATTTCGCTTACACAGCCTTGTGATGGTAAACTACTTGGGATTCTTCGAAGCTGGCAAACCTTTATTTCCCTGGGGGCATCGCTTTCACCAGCCAGCACTTCTCCAATGGCATGTACAACCTCAGGGTTCCACTATCGACATTCTCGTCTTACGTGCCCTAATTTTCCACAGCTATAACATCGCATACCCCCACTTGGCTCCCCTCTGCTTGGTTGCTTGCTTTGCTTCCCTGAAGAACTCTCCAGCAATTGCTTTACCATTCTGTGCAAGTCTCTCAGTAAAGTCCCCAGATTCTTTTTGTCCCAATACGACTCTTCGACAACTGCGGCATTTACCTTCTCCGGGCTTTGTTGTCGACAATCTCTCTCAATATGCCCTAACTTGCCGCACTGATAGCACTGGATACGTCCGTTTGGTTTTGCTCCATCTTGTTGCTTGTCCTGTCTCATTGGAGAATCCGACTTGGCCAGTAATTGACTCATCATTTTCTGCATATCCTTTAGTATGTTCTCTTGGTCCGAATGTGCCTCTTCAACTGTCACTGCATGCACTCTTGAGCGTGGGGTGTCCTTGTAGGCGGCTTCTATTTCAAGTGCACGCACCAAAGCTTCGCTACTATTTTGGTGTCCCGTCAGGCTCAGAACTCGCCTGACTTCCTCGTCCCTTGTGCCATCTAAAACGGCCCCCACAGCTAATTGTTCCTGGAATTCTCTTGGAGCACTCGGGTATGCTAGGTGTGCCAGTCTTTCTATCGCAGCTTCCAACTCTTGTAAACTTTCTCCAGCCTTCTGTGTCCGTGATTTTAGCTGGGCCTGGTATACCTAAGCGAGGTGTTGGTCGCCATATCTCAAGTCGAAGGCAGCTTCTAAAACTTTGAAGTTTCTTCGTTTCTCCACTGGGATGGTCTGAAGTAGCTCTGAGGCTTGACCTCTTAGTGCTAGAACTAATGCCATGGCCTTTTCCTCATTATCCCAGTTGTTTACACACGCTGCTGCCTCAAACTGCCTCTTGTACTTCGTCCAGGAACTTTGGCCGTCAAAAGAAGGAGGTTTTAGTCGCTGACCTTTCTTCTTTTTCTTCTCGTTGCTTCGCCATCATCCTCGTAACCTCCGCAAGCAGGTCCTGTATTTGTTTCTCTGCTGCCATGCTTCTTGTTTCTATGGGCATAAGATTATGTTAAAATAAAAAAAATTAACTGTCACGTCAATATCGGTAATGGAACTTTCCAGAAAAATCTCGAAACA
The DNA here is from genome assembly GCA_936432065.2 of Rutpela maculata. Taxonomy (NCBI): domain Eukaryota; kingdom Metazoa; phylum Arthropoda; class Insecta; order Coleoptera; family Cerambycidae; genus Rutpela; species Rutpela maculata. The sequence continues at coordinate 165,541,885 of OW386286.2, forward strand.
GCACGAAAAAGTCTTATCCAGAGTCTTTTGTCACTATTCAGTTCAGAGAATTTAATAATCTCCACTAATGTTCAAATAGAAACGTTCTAGAAATTTTCACGCACTAACACAAATGAGCCTTTTTCGGTGTCTCTATCACTTTCCCGAAAACGCACTTTTTCATAGTTTTGAGCCCAAAAGTAGTCCTTAAACAATGTCCCGTAAGTCAATCCTCCGTATCACCACTAATTCCCGAGAAGAACACTGTAGAAACCTTCTCGAACAGTCCAGAAATCTTCTGTTATAATTCCGCTTCTGACACCAATTGTGACGTGCTTACACCCTTTTTGTAAACACCCTGTATCGTGGGTTCGGAAATTATAACAACCACGGTAACACTAAACACTAATTTATTAACTTACTAAATACAACAACAATTACTTGGCTAATAACACACTGTGTACTACAATTCACTACTTGATCACTTTACTCTCTTCTGATCTTACTACACTTGCTATCTAAACTGAACTTGTCCATTCTAGTTCACTCCATGCCTTATATACCTAAAGAAGACAGATCTCGAAGTTTCTGTGATGATGTCACCATTCTCCAGATGGTTCCAGAACAGATATGTCATCACTCTAGGACCTTCTAGTAGGTTCTTTCTCTGGTAGGTGCAAATCTACCACATTCAGACATTGGAACTATTGAATTCTGTGCCTACTACATTCTAGGGGTTGCAACACATCACAATATATTAGTAAAATGCATAAACACAAAAATAACTATTATAGAGATATCATTTCGCAAGATTTCTCTTTAAGAGCAAGCGACAAAAATTAAGAAAATATATTTTTTAAATTAAATGATTAATAACTTTCTTATTTACTGATTGATTTTCTTCAAAAACAATAGGGTTCTTCCTCTAGCTAACACTAACTTACTTTACAAATTTCAATACAATCGGACTTTTCTTTCTTAAGTTATCGTGCTTACATGAAACGTGACGGACGGACAGACGGACGGACGGACGGACGGACGGACGGACGGACAGACGGACAGACAGGCGCACATTTTGAAAGTTGTTCAGAATTCGTTCACTAACACAATTATATGAATTTTTTTCTCTACGAGCAATATTTCCGGTTTTAGAAATGTGCCGATCAATGAATGTACTCCTCGTTTTGCGAAGAGTATAATGATGAAAGCGAGGATGAGGACTCGGAAGAATTAGACATTGACGAAGAAAACTAAATTTTTTTATTTATCTTATATAGGTATTTGTATTTTACTGACATATTTGTTTTACATAGGCATAATTAGTATTAAGTATATATTTTTATTTTAACGTTACATATACTTATATTATTATTATTATTTGACAAAATTCTATTAATGAATAAAAAATATTTGGCTGCAACTATTTAAGTGTATTTATTTTGCATATTTGCTCTATTATATTTTTTACTTGACACCAAAACAATTCAACATTGTAATTTATTTATTTAACTTGAATAACTATAAATTTACAATAGATGTATTATATATTAGTCCACGCAAATTAGACATTTTTGAAAAATAAATTTATAAAGCAATAATATTTGAGATGCATACCCTAGATAGGTTAGAAATAGATACCCGAAAAGTTCCCCCCCAATTTAGGGTGGAACGTCCCTTTATTTGCAAAAAAACACCCTTAACGGGGACTTAAAGCTGGTTTTTCATTTTTATTTTGTAAACCGTTCGTCGGAAGAGAAAAAAGTAATGGAAATAAAAAATGCGTCATTAAATTCTGCATAAAAAATGTCCTATTAACCTTGTAGCTTATCCTCACCTATTTCGAGCTAACAGCGTCCGAACAAAGTTTGGAGCGCACTGGTAAAAATCGATCCTGTTCGAAGTTTCACAGAGAATATCTTAAAACAGGTTACTTTATCAAAAAAAAAAAATGCATAGGAGTGAGTTTTTTAATTTCTTTTTTTAGGTGTTTTTTTTAATTTATTTTTTTAATTTATTTTTTTTTATTTATTGAAAATATCATACAGAGATAAGATATTCACTGTGAAACTTGGAATAGGATTGATTTTTACCTGTGCGCTCCAAACTACGGACGCTGTTAGCGCGAAATAGGTGAGGATAAGCTACAAGGTTACAATACGACATTTTTTATGCAGAATTTAACGGCAACCTTTTTATTCCCTATACTTTTTTCTCTTCCGACGAACGGTTTACAAGATAAAAGTGAAAAACCAGCTTTAAGTTCCCGTTAGAGGTAGTTTTTGCAAAAAAAAGGACGTTCCACCCCTAAATTTGGGGGAACTTTTCGGGTATCTATTTCTAACTCTATCTCAAATATTATTACTTTATAAATTATTTCTCCCATTCAGTGTTTTTTAATCCAATTTGCGTGTACTATATGCTTATAATTCAATTTCCTTTAAATAAATCTATTTAAATACATCAAGTAAAATATAAAACAAAGCGACGCCACTGTGCATTCGAAAACACCAACGAGAATCTTAGTTCAGACGTTCGTGACGTCACACCGGGACTCTATCAGCGAACAGACTTTTAAGCCAAAATGAATACAAGCAATAATCACCCAGATAAACAATTACTATCTAAAAACATCGACAAAGACCTGTTTCTTGCAAATATACGTAACAAAAGTTTCGATTACAGTTTCGATTACAATTACAGCGATTAGCTGTGCAATTTTTGTTATATAGTATTGAAGTACTAAAATTACATGTAATAAAAGAAAGAGTTCCTATTTCTTTGCGGTGTAGGTGCAATAGTGCAAAAATGGCATTTTTCTATACAAATTGATGGAAACTCTGAGCATAATTTTTAAAGTATGGACACTGCAGGCGATTTTCTTTAAATATATATCCCGCAGATTTAAAATGACATAACGGAATGAAAATTTTAAAATGTTAATTATTTTGTGTTTATTGGGGGTTTTGTTATCTTATGGTCACTCCTTCGTTATGAAACAGATTTTCAAATAAAATATGTTGTACGGATCCAGCAAAGATAATTTAAACAAGCTAAAAACGCACTCTTCGCCGGTTTACTAAACTTTTTATATAATTGTTACACATTCTATAGGATACTCTTCGCAGTTTTTTGTAAATAAAGTTAGTTTTAAACATTTTTAATTTTATAGTACGAACTTAGTTGGTGAAAGACTCAGTGTAAAATAAAGTAAAAATAAAAAAAAATTCCATACCCTTGGATTCCGAGTCAAAAGCGTAAGAACTACCTAACACGTAAGAAAATGTAAAAAATGTAAATTTTTACAAAAACATAAAAATCAAAAAAAATTCTCAAATTTAAATAATTAATAACATTTTTATTTACTGATTGATTTTGTTCAAAAACAATAGAGTTCTTCCCCTAGCTAACACTAACTTAGTGTCCAAATTTCAGTACAATCGGATTTTTCTTTCTTAAGTTATCGTGCTTACAAGAAACGTGACGGACGGACGGACGGACGGACGGACGGACGGACGGACGGACATTTTGAAAGTTGTTCAAAATTCGTTCACTAACACAATAATATGAAATTTTTTTCTCTACGAGCGATATTTACGATTTTAGAAATGTGCCGATCAAATACAATATACTCTTTGTTTTTGCGAAGAGTATAATAATGATAGAAAATATAATTGTCATCGGAAGTGCATTCATTGTAGGGTGTAAGAATACTGGTAATATAGAACAAGAATTATAAGTGAGTAATACGACGATGCTCCTTTACTAGCTGTGTGTTTGATGTTGAAGTTCCATTCTTACCTTGCGTCGTATTACAAACAGTAATTCAAATGGTTTAGGAAGTAGAGGCACTTTGCTCTTTCCTTTGATGCAGCGAAAGGCACAATGACGTATTTAGTTATTTTGTTTTGGTCCTCAGCATCACTCAGGATAATGTATTTTAAAGGAATACCATAGATTTCAGTGACACTCAAATTAGGGTTTTACTGGTTATAAATGCGCAATTTTATTTATTGCATTTATGGTGCGAATTATTATTTAAATATTTGTATCTGCAGAATAATATATAGATAAATTAGTGGAAGCAAGGAGTTGGGATTTTCTCAATAAAAAGCAAAATGGTGCTAAAGTTATGAAATCTATTCCTTCCCCTGTTTTTCAGGGTGCTGAGCAGGAATAATAGGGTGAAAAAAGTTTTTAGTCATGCGCACCCCCTGAAACGGCCAAAACCACTCCTTTTTGCTTATTTCTAATGACAGCTTGGCATCGACTACTTTTGCAGGGATTCTTTATTTTTTCATGAGGATATAACAGATGATGAAAAGTGATGTCAGGTAGTAAGTAGACCGCAACCACCTTTGGGGGTAGAATCCACTCTGTCAGGGGGTGTAAAATTGGTTTTTCTTCTTGTTAAAGACCCCCCGTTTTAGAGGACGCTGATCAAGAAAAAAATGATTTTAGGCTGATTCGACTTTTCCTTCACCCTTAAACTGTCGGAAACCACCCCTTTTATAATAATAATAATAATAATAATAATTAGTAGCGACTTGGCTGATATTAGGGACTCGTACTATCATTTTATTTGTTTTCGCCGCCTTTACTGTTTTCTGGGTAAATCTTGTGTCCTCGAGGTATTCGTAGTCCATCAATTTCTCTGGAGGTATATCGTCAGCATAGGGTTAGCGCGCTGATAACCCTGGAGTCTATCCATTTCTCTGGGAGCGATCAGTGCATATGCCGCTGATAGGGACTCGTACTAGCATTTAATTGTTTTCGCCGCCTTTACTGTTTTCTGGGCAAATCTTGTGTCCTCGAGGTGAATGAATAAATCAAATAACGGTGGCTTAGAACCAAAATTTTCAGAAGATCAATTGGTTCCTGACTTCTTTTTTAAAGACTATAATTGTAATTGTAAAGGCGGATGTGCGAAACGATGCGAATGTATAAAATTAGGTTTACGATGTAGCGTCTTTTGTAAGACTTGTCAAGGTAAATTTTGTGTGAATTGTGCGCCAGAGGATGAAGATATAAACTAAGTACAGAAACAAGTGAATCCAATGATAATAGTTATGATAATTCTGTAAACCTCCTAAATTGTATACCCGAAGTGTATATTTTCGATCATGAATCGGAAATGGACAATGCGTGTGATGAAGAAGGTGGCAATAGCATTGAATGTGATGTAATTCTCCTTGAAAGCACACTAGGTTATATTAGTGCCTTGTAAAAAATATTATATTGTACTCAAAATCGTGTCCTGTATATATAACTCATTAAAAACAGAAATTTTTTCCAATTCTTATATTCCATTTGGTTTTCCAATAATGAGTGTTTTAAAGTGTTTTCCTAAGTAGTATACTAGCGCGACCCGATTGAGGTACCAATATACAGAAAGTAGATAGTTTCATATTAAATAAAAAAGTGTGAATGACTAAATGTAAATAAATGATTTAAATATTTTCGATATATTTTTTTTCTTTAAAATGCCAAGAATCCTATCATGTAATTCAATACTTCGTCAGTATTAGCTAGAAGAGTAGTTGTTTTGATTGATTCTCCAATAATGAGTGTTTTAAAGTATTTACCTAACTAGTATATTAGCGTGCCCAGATTAGGGCAACAATATACAGAAAGTAGGTATTTTCATAATAAATAAAAAGTGTGTAAGTTGTGATTTGCATAATACCTAAATAATATTCTCTAAGGAACATGAATTTCAGATCCTTGCGAGGATAGGTTCATTTTTTATGATGATGACTTTGAAATCATTCCCGCTCAATATACAAATTAGAAAATAAAAAAAACACCCCTCTAAAAGGGGGTGGGACCAACCTCCTGAGGTCATCACAATTCACTCTTACCATTGTCCTTGATCAACATTCTCGAAAACGGGGGGGTAAACGTCTTTAACAGTAAAAAAAGAAACAATTTTACACACCCTTACAGGGTAGATTCTACTGGGCAGTTACGGTCTACTACTTGATTTCACCATTCACCATCTGTTATATCTCCATGAAAAAACAAAGAATCCTTGCAAAAAAAGTCGATGCTAAGCTGTCATATGAGAAATAAGCAAAAAGTGGTGGTTTTTGGCCGTTCGAGGAGGTGCGCATATCTAAAAACTTTTTTCACCCTGTTATTCGTATTCAGCAGTTCTCATTAGCACGATTTTGCATACTTTCCGACTCCTTACTTCCACTAAATTTACACTTAATGAAAAGAATACGGCAAAATAGAGCATAATATATTAAGTAAAGCCTTGCTTCGCTTCTTAAGCAAATACAGAGTATCCTTGATGAATTAAATCACATGCATTTTCTTCTAAAAATAATGTCATTCACTAATTCAATGATATTTTCTATATACCTACTGTAATAACATTGGTATGCCTCTTGTATAAAATGTCACCATCAAATAAAAACCAACAAGGTGGTTGGTGTGACAATCCTTTTTTATATTATTATTGAGTATTTTATTTAATATACGCAAGTAATACCAATATATTCGACTAATTTTATAGTGCAGTTGTTTCTGTTTCGATCGACTGAAATCTTGAAAATTTTATGAAAAAACTACAACAGCAAGTTAATTTTTTCTTAAATGGATGAAGTAAATAATCTGGAACGGTTCCGAATTATTCTTGGGAGAATGTCAATAATAGTATATTATTCAAGGAGCGGTAATGTAGGTAATAACTCACGCTGTGCTGTAATTCATCAAGTGAGTTATTACTATTACCGCAAGTTGAATACTTTACTTTATCTACGATTATAACAATAAATATTAAATTGAGAAAATTTTGTTTATTACTCAGTTTGTTTATTAATAAAATTAACTGTGAAATTTAATTTTTGTTCACCCTTATATATTTGTTGTCTTCAAAGATTTATCCACCTTTAAGCAGAGGTAGAATGTGATTTTTAATCGAAATAGTGTATAAACTGCTTGTAGACAAAAAAAAATCAGCTTTGTAGATTAATATTACGTGCCGGAAATTACAAAACTTCTCCGCGAACTGCAATAGCCCGGAGCGCATATTCGGTCAGAAGTCTTGTTTTTATGTTAGAGAAAAAATTAAAAAAGCGTTGTAAAGCTCAATCAATCCTCTTTACATAAGCTAAATACGCATTTTTCGAGAAAAAAAAAAACGATAATTATCGAGATATTCGAGGAAATGTAAGAAATTACACGTTTTCCTATAGAGTGTATGTAAATCTTAAAAAAATATTTTTTCTCAGAAACCTTTGTTTCAAAGGACCAAGATTAACGGAGCGTTAAAGTAGTACATGATATTAAGTGAACATCGTATATGAGATCGATTTCAGTTAATTACCGATTAATTACGGTGACAAAATGGAGAAATTTTACCGAAAAAAAAAGTCCCAAATCCCGCCCCGTCTAATTCCTTAATTTTTGTCGGAATTCAAAAAATAAAAAAAGGGTTTTAGCAAATTTAACCTGTTTAAGTTAATTAGTCTTTTGGTGTAGGAGCCAAGATTAAAAAGTTGCCAACTGTAAAAGCTCAATATTTGCGATTTTTTTCCGTACATGGCCAACATTTCAGTAGTTATCTCCGAAACGAAAGAAAATCAAAATTCTGATACTAGCAAAAGATTCGTAATGGAAAATACTCGTTTGACCTTTTTTATTTCGAGCTAACTCCCACCGTTTCGGAGATATCTGCGAAAAATAACAAAAAACAGCTTACATTTCGGAGTCGAAAAAATTGCAAAAACATGCAATCTTGACACGTTCATATTTTTCGAAAAACACCATTGAGACAGCCGTAGGATGTCGCGATGTAAAGAGGAAGTCTTCCAGATAAACCTGATCGTAAATTGCACGACGAAATTCGAAAATTCGGCTCGACACGAACGAATCAAAAGTAGCATTTTGTGACATTTCAGAAAATATTTATAGATATAAACGAAAATAATCTGTCACTACCTCCCTAACTCCATCTTTGTGTGTTGCGCGTTACGTCGATTGGACAGGCTAGGTATGAAGATAAAGGTGATTGGCTCTGTATCTAGTGAGTTATAATAACTCACGCTGTTTGTTTATGGATACTATTAGTTGATCAAAAGCAGTTCATTAATTAGTATATAATCTAATAACAGTAGATAAAATAATTCAGTCGTACTTTCGATTTTTTTTTTCTTATTTTTTCAAGTTGCATTTTGTAAGTACTATAGGATTCATGAGCATGATGAATCCTATAGTGCTTATAAAATTCAACCTTTGGATACACGTGTTTCTTTGAAAGCAAAACTGAACTCAGCGATTTATTTGTCTTCGCTTATTTTACTAAACGATTTTAATATACTTTGAATTATTTGCATAGCAAAGACCGCGTTAGACTTTTCAGCAACCAAAAGTTCTGTTGTATATTTAATATCTAGTCTAAAATCTTTTTGTGAAGACCGAATGCAGAGTCCCGTGCATTACAATCAAAACCTGAAATGGCCGGGAAATGAGTAATTATTGTAATTGCTATTTCTTGAATTTTTCCTGTTCTCACGAGGAAACGAGATACAGACTGAGAAGTGCCGAAGCTGGAATTATTAAACCTTCTTCATTTATAAGTTCAAAGTATAAATCGGCAACATAACGACTTGGTCAATAGTACTCTGATCGACTGATTGACTTCTGACTGAGAAAACCGTATAATTTTCTCCATACGCCCTTGTGAACACCGCTGTATTTCTGTAATGAAACAGCTTGCCCTCTTAATAATTCCAGTGTAATATTTCAAATAGTTTTTATTCCCAATTGTACAATTCTCACGCGATAATGTGTTACAATCAAAAGACTAACGTAGGAGTGACAGATTGCTTAATAATGGAAGATTATATAAATCATATCATATTAAATTCTGATCATCTCTGGAGGGTAGAAGTCGTATCTGATTTAATTGATTCTTGAATAACATCTTTTTAGTCGAATATGCATAAAAAAACCATTTAATATCAAACATTAGTTGTATAGAACAATATCTGTTCAATACTAAATAATTTTACCCTCTAAGTATACGCTTTGATAGTAGTAGACATCAGTTAATTAGAAAATTGTGTTTACGCCTTATGGACTAGTTGACATGCAATTAAACCCAATTTGGCGATATAAAAGCCCAGTTATTTGAAGGCTTTATTAAAATGTAGTTCTGAAACTGCCAGACATATTTAGACTGCTTGGATAAGACTTTACATCAACACAAATTGTAATCTGCAAAACTCTCTTAAAGTTTACGCAAACTAAAATTAGTGTTCATTACTATTGCCATACAAACCATGCTGAAATAATTTGGCGATAATAGAGAAAATAATTATCATCCCTCTCTATAATTATACGTGATTATTAAGTCACGCATTTTCCTAACTAACAACAACTTTTGCTGCTATTAAAGTTCCTTTATTTTTGCTTCAGACGTAATTAAAACGATTATTTCACTCATTAACGCTATAGCCAATGAGAGCCCGTTTTTTCAAAACATCGCACCAATCAAACGTCATTATTAGTGGTAATTCAAGCTAGATCGGCTTTTGACAGGACCAACATGCAAAATTTATCGCTCTAATTTTTTAGGTCGCTGCAGCGGCAAATATGCGAAAATTTTTTGACGTTTTTGTCGTGAAATATTTTTGGCAAATAGGGCAACTCGAGCTTTTAAGTTTTATCTATAAATATCTTCTCTAGCTTATTATTAATTGTTAACGTACTTACCTTGTAAATTGTAATATTGTATTATGTAGTAGCAAACAAAAACACACCTCAATTCCAAAGCGAATCTTGTCTGAAATATATAGGCTGTAACTTTTGCCTATCTGTAACTATTTCAGTTTTCCTAGTGTTAAATCAGGTAAGAATTACACACAAAGATTGTACTTAATATACCTAGCTCATAATACAGGAACAAGTCAAGCACAGCTTTCAATAGCTCAATAACGTAGTTACAAAGGTAAGCAAATCATTTATTATAAATGTCAAGTACACATTCGCTCTGGAACAAACTAAAAATGTATAGTACTTACATATTATGGTAATCTACCAAAAAGTAACTCGTTGAACCAAAGCTGTGCATCAAACATTATAATTTGTTGTATTTAAAATTCTCTTTGCTTAACAAAGCAAACCTCAACATAATTCATAAACTTCGTAAGTTAAAAGTGAGGATTAAATACGTAAATATGAGTCGATGAACATTTATTTATTATGGAATATAACTTGTAGCGCTAGATGGCGCTCTCTATGTCAATCTCGGAACCATGGGTGTATATTTTATTTGGGCGAGACATCGGTACTAAAGTAGTGCTCTCTCTATCGTTCCTCGTCGTATTGCACCTCAGAAACGCCTGAAAGGTGTTAAGCCAGTCTATATATTATAATATCTAAGGTTTCAACTCGTTTTATTTACTAGTTGCCATGGAAACGTCACTAGATTATTTTAAAATATAGCGAATCTCCGTTGTTTCTACTGCGTTTGTTTCAGATTTGTTGTTTTGACAATATGAGTCGGTTTGGAAATATTTCTGTATATCAAATTAATGATGAAATTGAAAATAAAGGTCAGTAAACTCCAAAAAGTGACAAGAAAACGTCTGAAGGCAGTTAATGAGAAAACATAATATTGAAGATGTACTTAATGAATTATTTATTCGTGAAATATTCTCCTCAAATACCACTCGTGCTTTAAATTTTATCTAAAAATTTTTTCTCAAGCTAAGTCGCCCTTAGTTAATATAACTCGTGCAAATTGGCAGTTTATTATCAAAGATTAAATCCCTCCCGCTAAAGCGGTCGGGATTTAATCAGATAATAAACTGCCAATTTGCACTCGTTATATTACCAGGCAACACGCTTTCGAAAAAATTTTCGATAAAATTTTAAGCACTAGTGATATTACATACGATAATTGAATTAAAGAGTTGTTATTAAATTTCACAGCTCGTCAAAATTATAACTGCACAATAAGTTTTATAAAAAAGAAAATTAATAAATGACATTTTTATTGTTAATCAGGTTATCATTCGTTTGTTCATTAATCAGTTGTCATTGTTCTAAAGTTATTCATAAAGTTGTTGCGTTAGCTGAAACTCAACAGATTAGTTTAAGATAGATCTAACTAGTATATTTCATACGTGCTCTGTTAGACATAAATCAGGAATCTAGGATGGCCGACGTAAAATAATAATTTGCCTCTAGAATAGTTCGTCCAATTATTCCAGTGTACGTGGACATGCGTTGTCATGCATCAACATATATCAACTTAGTTGCAGCTGTTGTCAAAAAACTTCACAAAACAGAAACCTGTACGGGGAAAGAATATCACGGTGATCAGATTCGTCAACTGAGATAACTATAATACATTTATGAGCTTACAACAATATAGAAATTATGATTGTGGACCGAACAAATGAAAACAACTGAAACATATTTTAAGAGCTAAATTTGGCAAGACGAAAATATTATGAAACGCACAAAGTTCAGACCTGTTAACGCCTGCTACCTTTTACCCTAGCATTAAGGCGCCATTTTGCAAAAATGGCTCCTAGTATTAAGTAAAATGTCCTCGTAGCTTGACACTCGACAAAATCAAAATGTTCAAAAGATTACACTCTAGTATATAATGTAAGTCAACTACAACATAAGAAAAATTATAGCACTCACGTGACTCTAATAATAAAGTTTAATCAAGCTACTTGGACCTATAAAAAAAGACAAAAGCTAATCTAATTGGGGTGGCCGTTTGTTACCAAGTAAACTAAAGCCAACCTCAAGTAAGATTAGTCCCAGGCTAGTCAGTGTCGTTGGAGGCAACGGCGTGAGTTAGGGTTAGGAACTGACTAATTATTTTAGAAAAAAAAAAAATTTTGGTACGCAAAAAACTCAAAACTTTATGGGCGCCAGGCTTATTAATAAGCCGTGAAATAAAGAAAATACGACACAACACAAATAAAACAAGAAGTAATGATAGTATTGATTTAATATCGATTTGGGACAATAGTACAGACTCGATGTAAAATCGAAACAAAATTGGGATTGAGATTCAAATTTAACATCCTACGATATACAGTGTGGGTTAGTAATAAAATATTTGTAGCAATAAAATATGGTTGAGATATAATCAGAATTTTTTATCCATAAAATTATCTTAAACTAGGCAGAATGCTTAACCGATGTTATGAAATGATATTTTATAAAGAAAACTATTACCATATAGTTACTGACGAAAGAATCTACAATCTGCACTTAGATACTGCAGCTAAATACCGGGCGAACAAACCCTACTATAAAAATAACAATTTAGTAGTCAATTTAATTCCACAGTCTGTTGCTTGATACCCAACAATTTTAGCAATAACTAGTGAACTCATAAACACTACGTAATAATCAGAAATCTATAATATAATGGTCACAAATTTGTGATTAATTACGCAACCTTTATAAATCGATCGCAAAAAAATTTATCACTGACTTAACCGTAATAACTAATAAAATCTACAAGTAATAACATTAATTTACTTTACTACAAAAATATACCACACGGCAGAAATATGAAATAGAATAAAAATATTTACACAAGGTAAAATTTGGTAACGACCAAAAAAAAATCTCTAAAGTACGCCACAAGGCAAAGTTACAAAAATGTAACAACAATTTACTGTACTCTACTATAAAATATACGACACGGCAGAATTATGAAATGTGATAAAAAATATCTACACAAGGTAAAATTTGGTAACGACCAAAAAAATTTCTAAAGTACGCCACACGGCAAAGTTACAAAAATGTAACAACAATTTCTTTACACAAGATAAAATTTGGTAAAAACCAATGAAGGATATTCATTAAATGACTCTTCATTAAGAATACCACACGGCAGAATTATGAAACATAACAAAAATATGTACATACGGTGAAATTGGTAATAACCAAAAGTTCAAAAAAAAGGGAAGTGGGCGCAAAAGGCGACAAGTTCCACCCCTTGTAGGCTTTGTGTCGACGTCTAACACAAACCTTCAATCACCGGTAAATTAACTGGAAACATCCATTACCACATGATTATAAACACCCAGTATCTTAAAATACATAAAATTTTAACATCAATAAAATTAGCAGATGCATAGGGCACTCTAAAGTTTTTGCTCTTAGGTTAATGCGACGATTGGGTAGCTCGCACGATTTTAATTAAATGAACAATAAAAACTGACATAGGCCAATTAAATTTTATAAGTTGTTAGAGAGGTGATATTCAGAAACACATAAATTACTAATATGTACTTAACTTCGTGAAACAGCTGATTTGACCATACATTCCGAGAAATCCCTCTAGCTAGAATTGGTTGATTGATATCAATTCACCTCGTGACTTCCACGCCCGTAACGAGAAAATGGCTGCAATAAGATCTTGGCTCCTACGTTTAAATAAAATTCTTCGTGATCCACCCAGGTGAAATTAAACAGCAAATTAAAACCATTTATAACGTAGTTCCCAATAATTATTGATCGAACGTCGCAACTGCCTCCCCATATTAGTGATTATACAATCTCTTGCGAGTTTGGCCGTATTGACTACAGTTGATGTGGAAGCGACATGGTTGTCAGCAAGTTAGCGATGAAATCAATCAGTAATATTTAGTAACCATATAAGAATTAGTATAAGTATTAAATTTGAGAAACCTAAAATAAATGAAAACGTTATTAGCTTTGGAAAAATGGGGTAGAAAATAATTAACTTACATCCCATCTCCAATAAAGATATTGAACACTTAATTTTTAATTTAACGGCGAGCCATTTGCTGCTTGCTCTATCATCGCGTGAACCAAAGAGAGCGCTCACCGTGTCGTCTTGGTCGAATCACCGCAGAGCGATTCCAGCGCTGCGTTGACCTCGCAACTATCTACCCGAGAAATTTTACGTCTAGCCTACATTTACAGAAAACGACTAAATAGTTCCGTCCATACTACCGGATTTATTATGTATTGGAACAACTCAGCTAGGAGGCGTTACACGCCCTCATTTTCTCTATTTTTCTTTATACTTTGAGATTATGGATCATTAAGGAAGCATACAGGTGGCGTATTGATGCTTTCGAGAAATGGATTTGAGGACATAAATTCCTTGGATGCGCCATCACAATAGCTCAATATCCAGGAAACATTCTCTTCAAAACGATTCCGCAGTATCGTATTCTTCTACATCCTACCATTTAATCGATACATCAAACGTAGAATAGATGAGAAATGCTTTTAAAGTGGTCTTGTGCCATGCAATACATAAAGACTATAATTTGGATACTGAAATTAATGTAACGGTTGCAGCACGAACCGTAAAAAAGTGGTCGTGATCAATCACTCTTGAAATAAGTCAGATTTATATGTCAGTATATTTAGTCAACAATCCATTTGTTTGGTCCAGATAAACCACTAGTTCTATTATTATACTCTTCGTAAAAACGAAGAGTATATTGCATTTGATCGGCACATTTCTAAAATCGGAAATATCGCTCGTAGAGAAAAAAAATTCATATCATTGTATTAGTGAACGAATTCTGAACAACTTTCAAAATGTCCGTCTGTCTGTCTGTCCGTTCGTTCGTCTGTCCGTCCTTCACGTTTCTTGTAAGCACGATAACTTAAGAAAGAAAAGTACAATTGTATTGAAATTTGGAAAGTAAGTTAGTGTTAGGTAGAGGAAGAATCTTATTGTTTTTGAAGAAAATCAATCAGTAAATAAGAAAGTTATTAATCATTTAATTTAAAAATATATTTTTTTAAATTTTTGTCGCTTGGACTTAAATAGAAATCTTGCAAAATATTACCTCTGTAATATGTTCTCGAAAGATATATATTATAGACATTCAATTTTCGTAGTAATGTGTGATGGTGCGTGCAGTGTCTAAAGTTTTGTCTTGCAATACAAAGATCCTGTGTTCGAATCCCAGACAGGTTGGATGTTTTTTTTTTCAATTTTTTTTCATATATTTTTTTCACAACAAAGTTGGTATCAGAAAATTTAGGATGTCCAAAAACTAACATTATTTACAATAAAACTACGAAGAGTATCCTATAGAATGTGTAACAATTATATAAAAAGTTCAGTAAATTGGCGAAGAGTACCTACGTTTTTAGCTTGTTTTTTCACGCACCTACTGAAGGTGTGTTTTAGAACCTCGGAGAATCGATCTATGTCGAAATATCGAAAAAATCGAGTTAGAAAAGACGCTATAGAGCACCACTAATTCAATTCCGGCATCAGCGCCGAAGTTTAATATAAAAAGAGTTTTAAACGTCTCCGAAGACGTGATTGTACCAAAAGTGAAAAATTCTGAAGTACGTCGAAGAAAGTTAGCAAAATATTAAGTGGCAAAACCAGAAAAATAGCAAAGGCTCGTACTCTCTAAATAGAATTTTCAGGCAGAAAGGGCGAAAATTGCTAAAGTCGAGTTAATAAAATGGAAAAATCAGATCCAATAGATCCAATTTTGAGTTTTTTTTAAAAATGTTTGTTATATGCAATTATTCAAAATCAGAAACATGATTTTTTTAAAAATTTTGAGATTATTCATGGTTTTTATATATTGGGTCGAAAAAAAATATATACCTGGGGGTTTTCGGGGTTACTGATTATGAATACGTTCTCAAAATTTTTTGAAGTCAAGCTAAAAATATGGAGGATGCAATTTTTTTTAAGCAAGTGTTTAAAAGGACAAAAAAAATTGAACATCTAGGCGATGCTATATATTAAGAGAAAACAGCATTTTTGAAAAAAAAATTCATTGCTGGACAATTACAATAACGAAATGCATTTTGGAAAAAAAGAAAAATGTAAAAACATTGCTTCGGCCATAACTTCTTTATTTTTTATGATACAGAAACAAACAGAAAATCATTTAAAAGACTGACTAATTTCTTTAATTCTGTTTTATAGGAATTTCGATGGAAGTTTTATAGTTTCTAATATATTCAACATTTAACCTAAATACTTCACTCTATAGTATTTCGGATGTCATCTATAAACTTAAATATCTCCGAAACTGTTAATACTACGTAAATGTGAAAATAAAACAGATTCATCCTATAAGCTTTATTTTTGATACACATTTTCCACTGTTAATAAAATTTTACCTTCATATTAACATATCTTTTTAACAAATATGTAGCGATCACATGGTAAAAATTTAAAACCAATCCACGTTTTTGACTTGGAGCGAGTAAAACAAAAAAAATAATTGTTTTATTTATCCAATAGACACCGAGAACGAAGAAATGATCCGTGAAAAGTCATGATGGTGTTAAATAATTAACCTACTCGACGAATCATTACGAAATTCAATAGGGTTCTATTCTGATGTAGACAAGGTTATTAAAAAACATCAGGTGGGTGCGTTAAGGTTTGCGAGTGTTTCACTACGTACAGACCAACTGACGGAGTGCATGGTAGCAATGGCAATTTTATAGCTTCATAAAAGTTCAAATCAATCTAAAAGTGGTACCAATTTTTAGAGCAGCATCTTCCCTTTTCTGAAATAAGTTACAATTAAAATCGATTCCTTGCAGAATTAACAGATTAAAAATTACTTTTTCAACAAACCTGAGTGCTGACCCGCTGAGCACACGACTCATTTTGAAAATGGAGACCATAATCTTTGGGCCCTACCTCAAGAATTACTCCTTTATGTGTTTAGATAAACTACGGGGAATGCATTCTTTTAACATTCAAGTTACTTTTTCCACAGCACCATAAATAATAACTATTAATTTGCTGGCATAGAACATAATTTATTTTAGAGTAAATTATAAAAAAATATTCCTTTCTATAATAGTTTATTGCAACAAATATTTTTATAGAGAGATAGATAGATAGATAGATAGTTTATTCCAATACACTAAATTACAATAGTATAGGAAAGGTCAAAGGAGGTTCCTCTCAGTGGCGGCTCGTGATATTGTCTGCAGAGGAGGCTTGATATTTTGAAAGACAATTAGAGAAATTGCTACAAGTAAAAGACATTAATTTGGAAGATTGGAAGATATGCTACTTCTTCCGAAGGGAGGCTCAGCCTCCCCTGCCTACCCTGATGAGCCGCCACTGGTTCCTCTGATTGAATAGATACATTTCAGATACATAGTTTAGAGTAAAATAACAAATATTTGCAACAAATTTAAAATAATAAATACGACAAATTTAAGACAAAATTTAAAACAAGACATGACTATAACAAATTTAATAAGTGCGTAGGAATGATGTAAACACATAAATATATAACCTAAAACGATGAACAATTATACCGAAATTAATAGCAAATATAATATAGGTACTAATATAGGGACATATTAAATAAAATACAATATATAAATTATACGTTGAAATTCATATATTCAGAAACACTACAAAACACATTGTCAAGTAACATATTATAGATTGTAGTTTTAAATGATTTTAGATTGTTTATTTGCCTGATTTCTGGATTTAATTTGTTGTATAATTTAATTTCTACATACATAGGGCTTTTTTCATACGTTGACAAACTATGTGAAGGAATTGATAGTAGTAAATGGTTGTGTCTGGTTTCATATTCATGGAAGTCGCCATTAGTTACAAACTTATTTATATTCCAAGATATATATACGCAAGGTAATGTTAGTAATCGTAATTTTTTAAAATATGGCCTGCATGATGTTCGAACTGATACATCTGCTATATTCCTTATGGCCTTTTTTTGTAATTTAAATACCCTGTTTAAGTGGCTTGATGATCCCCAGAATAAGATGCCGTAGCGTAGGAGTGGGACAAATTGTGCATGGTAGAAAGAGTGAAGAATACTTTTGCTAGTGATATTTTTTAATCTATAGAAGGCGAAACATAAAGACGAAAGTTTATTACAGAGATACCTGTGTGCATTTCCCAATTCAATGCATTGTCTTTATGAAGTCCAAGAAATTTTGTATTGTTGACTTGTGCGATTGAGTTTTTCTCTATTTTTAATAAATGACTTTCGTTAATGTTGGTATTTCTAGGTGTAAAATTTATAAAAACTGTTTTAGATGTGTTAAGATGCAGCTTATTAATTTTGAACCAATCTATAAATTTATTAATCATTATCTGTAATTTAGAAGCAGCATCTACCAGAGTTGGATCTTCACACAAATAAGTATTGTCATCTGCAAACATAATAAAGTTACTTACAGAGATTGTTATTTCAGGGAGGTCGTTAACAAAAATCAAAAATAATAGGGGACCTAAAATGGAACCCTGGGGAACACCGACAGTAACATATGACTCGTTAGAATAGGTACCATTAATATCTACAACTTGTTTTCTACTATATAAGTAGGATGTCAACCAATCGTTTATTTTTCCTCGAAGTCCATAGGTATTTAATTTCTCCTTAAGCAAGGCGTGGTTGACTAGGTCAAGTCTTTTTGTTATCATCCAGAGACTCATATAATTGACTGGCAAATTGTGTTATTGCAGTTGTCGTCCTTTTATTTTTTCTAAATCCGTGCTGCACACTAGTTAATATATTAAACGTTGTTAAAAAATTATTTATCTCATCAAACAAAATAGGGATGTTCACAAAAAAAATAATATTCATTAATATTAGTTAAAACCATACATTAGAGTCCCGAGTACCGAAATCAGATTTTTTTTATTAATAAATATTTTAATTTTGTCAATTATTCGTAATAGAAATCACCCAAATGCAGCCAGGCTAAGAAACATTTCCAGGCAGAGGCTAGTTATATGACGTCACTTACCTTGCAGGTACGCAGGCCTGTATGTGTAATGAGGGCCCCTTGTTTTTTATTGAAAGACGAATGTAATATTATTGATCAGCATGCTCTAGATCCAAATTTTGAAGATATTTTGATTTATAATTTTTGAATTACGTCCCCATAAAATCATATTTTTCAAATATTAAATAATTAATAACTTTTAAACGAACTGTATTTCGAAAAAAAAGTCATTCTTCATTTTCTATTTAAATTCACTTTTTCTACAACCCAGCGTCATCTGTACTTTCAAATTTTCATAAATTAAGAATTTTCATTGAAAAATTACCAAAAATAATATCAAGCAATTTATAACTTGGAAACGAATTTCTTTTCGAAAAAAAGTCAGTCCTCTTTTTCTGTTTAAAATCTATCACCCACTGTCATCCATGCTCTCAAATTCGGCAATCCTTAATGCTCGTATAGTTTACAGGGCTGCTGGTTCAAAATGTTGACAATTTTTCAATGAAAATTCTTAGCTTATGAAATTTGAAAGTATGGATAACGCCATGTTGTAGAAAAAGTGAATTTAAAAAGAAAATGAAGAATGACTTTTTTCTAAAAACAATTCGCTTAAAAGTTATTAATTATTTAATATTTAAAAAATATAATTTTAGGGGGCCGTAATTCGAAAATCATAAATCAAAATGTCTTCAAAATTTCAATAAAAAAAACGGGCCCACATTACACACACAGGCCCGCGTGCCTATAAATAATTGACGTCATATTCCTCTAGCCTCTGCCTGGGAACGTTTCTTAGCCTCGCTGCATTGAGGTCATTTCTGTTACGAATAACTGGCAAAATAAAAACATATATATTATTTTATTGTTACATATAATATCGATAAATCTATCATTTTCAATTAAAATTAAAATTTTGTGAACATGCCTATTCTCTCAAAGACTTTAGAAATAGAACTAAGCAATGAAATTGGTCTATAATTCTCAATATTAACTTTTTCGCCTTTTTTTTTATAAGGGAACAACCCGTGCTATTTTAAATATTTCCGGAAAAATTCCTTGTTCTAACGATAAATTTATAAAAGTTAAGTTAACGGATGAGTAATATAATTCACAATCAACTTCAGTAAATGTGATGAAATTGAGTCAACTCCAGCCGAATAAGTTTTCTTAAGATTTATTATGGCATTATACACGGTATTTTCATTGACTGGTCTTACAAACAGTATAAAAAATTCTTGAAGGTGTAAGGTTATCATTTTTATCAATATCTTGACTTCGTTCATTGGCCAGTTTGTGAGGTAATCCAACAAAATAATCATTAAAGGAATTGGCTATAGTTTTATCATCTTGTACAATGGTATTTTCTAAATTAATTTCAAGTGTTTCTTTTCTGCTTTTATTTTAATTAATAGATTTATTAATTATAGTCCACGCGGCCTTCCCTTTAAAGTCAAACTCTTCATACCTGTCATTGTAAAGCTTTTTGCGGCAATAATAACTTTTATGTACATTTTTTTATAATTTTTGTAATGATTTTTATCCAATATATGTCCTGTTTCTAACATAGTTGCGTATAGTTCTTTCATCTTTCTAGCACAGATTTTAATACCTCGGGTTAACCAGGGTTTTACAATATTTCCAGAATATATTCTTTCAACAGGGAATGCAACATTTACATGATATTTTAATTGATTTATAAATATTTCAAATGCCTTATTAACATCTTCAGTTGGATATACCTCAAACCAGGATTCCTTACTTAAATGGTGAAGTAGGGTAGCATAATTTTCACTACTATAAACTCTTCGGTATGTGTACTTGTTCAGATTTAAATCTAGATCACAGTTTATTTTTATGAATTGAGTCAAATTATCGGATATGCCATTAAAATATACGTCAGTAGATATATTATATAAGACTTTGTCAAAATTGTTACAAATGTAGTCAATAGCACTGGAAGCAATGTAAACGTGGTCAATAAATTTTGATTTGATTTGATTTGATTTGATTTTAGACTTTGTATATTTTGATGATATATCTTTAAATTGTTATTGAATAGATATTTACTGCAACAAATTTGCTGTGACTGCTATTGTGTTTCATACTTTACTTTTTGTTTTCCCGCACTGACCTTTTTTTGTAGGACACTACAATTTTTAATATCAAACATGGAGTGATTAATATTTAAATCAAAATTTAGTTTTTTATTTGCATCCATGCAGTTACCACATCTGAGTAAATCATTTTTACAGTCTTTTTTATTATGTCCCTTATCACCACATTTTGCACATACCTTGTCACTTTCACAGTTGTCTGCATTGTGATTAAAATCTCTACAATTAAAACACCTGTATATTCTGACGTAGTCGAAAACTCTGCACGAGGGTGTCCATCCTATAGTAAGTGAGCCTTCTTCCAGTACTCTTGAATGTGTAGTTGGATCACATTCTAGAATAGCCATGTATCGTTTCACCATTTTTTTAATTACGACAACATTTATTTTCATATCATTATGACGTAGAAAAGCATTTTGTTTATTTATACATTCTAAAAGTTCCTTTTCTTCCATTTTATCCTCAATATCAACAATTTTCAGGCATGGACTTTTTTGGTTTGGTTTATTGACTTGATACTGCCTTCCTAAACTCTTTTCTGCTTCCATTTTCACTTTTTCAACTTCTTCTTTTTTTACATTTGATTAAAATTTAACACTTTTCATCTGCGTTATGCCAACTTCCATTGCAGCTGGTTTCTTATGCTTTTCTACAACATTTAAAGAGTTAATGTGTAGGTTCTAAGCTTTCGAGCGTTATTGAATATTATTTGCTCAGTAAATAACAGATATGAATGTAGTAATTTTGTCTCTTAAGAGAATATTCCTGCAATATACTGATACTTAACCTTTACATCAAACGTAATGCCAAGTAAATTAAATTCATGTCGCAGCATGTTATGCAATTTTACCGCATATTAAAATCTTAAAAAATAATTTATTTTATAATTGTGTGAGGTGCTCCAAAAATAGGTCAAATGTTTTATGCTCAATTATAACCATAAAACAAACAGCTCTCTCCATGTGATATAAAACGTGTAAAAGCTATAGTATTAAATAATAAGTATGTGCATTATATATGTACAGAATGCATGTGTATGTAGAAATTGCACCACATTAATTTTTAAGTTAAAACAAACTTACATTTCTAATTATGATTTGTTTGAATCAACCCGATTACCAGGAATATGAGTCAAGTTTATTTTCTGAATGGGAAATATAAAATTGTTCAGAAAATAGTACACAGTTGTCATGCAAATTATTGGGTATATCCAGAGGGGAGGTATATGTTGATATTCCTTCAGGAAATGTATCGGTAAATGATTCAGAGGATTAAAATATTAGTTTGGAGGGTTCAGATGAACTTCCATATTTTAAAATACCGCTTATAAAACATGGAAGCGATAATAATTGGGACGAAACAAGGTCACATGTTCATACCTCTGACCAACATTTAATTAACATGTTTTCTGGTCAGTTATAAATGTACTAATGAGGCCTAGCTATCGAGATCTCTGATCGTCTGCTCCTAACCTTCATGAGTTTCATAAGCAAGTTGATGACAGTAAATAAATTCGGATACTTTACAATCTCTTTTGTTTAATTAAATCAGTAAGATGTTAAATAACTATGGAATGTCGATAGTGTTAACTATTATTGTTTCTTTTTTTTTTGAAACGTGAATAGTCCACTGAATTTTTTTTCTGGGTTCGGTAGCGAGCAGCTTCGGCAGATGACAATGTCAAAGGGAATGGTTATGTGTCCACGTTTTTATACCAATATAATTTCTTCAGGTCAGCTTTAGTTTTTCATTTGGGAATTGTCTAGTTTATGGAATATTCTTGAAATTTAGTATCATCAGTAGAATCATAATGACTATATGTGTTTAGTTACTATAATTGTATTTTCACAAAAGTTAAATAATGTCAAGTTCGTAAAAATTTTAATTTGGATTTATGTATTATTATGATTTGGTATATAAATGGATATATTGTTGTCACTAAGCAACGTAATGGAAGAGTTTTGAAGAATGTTTTGACTTTATATCGTAAATAGTTAATCTCTTGATATCAATTATTGACAGCATTTTTAATAATAAATGGGCCACTCTTGCTGTGGAAAACTTATCGATAAATATTGGTATCAATAGAATTTCCCTCGTTTAGTTGAAGCCTTTAGAAATAGTCTAGAGAATGTTTTCAAACCGCATTCAAAAAATGTCGCTAAAAATTAAGAAATAGAATTCGTCGCCCAGTTAATTGAAACTTATTACCTAATGTAGATATTGAACTAGGTTAAAAGTATATCTGAATACATTATTTGCTCATTTTTACACTGATTTCAACATTTACATTAGGTAATAAGGTTCTATGAACTGGGCGAATGTGAAATTTTAATTCAACGATATTTTTTGAAGGCGGTTCGAATATTTATATTTTTTCACCCTTTTTAGTGGCCTAAATATCTGCACATTAAAATATTCGTCGTTGTGACTTTTTAAGCTTTAACATGAGACTCGTCAGAGGAACCTAAATTACTATGTGTCAAATTTTATGTAAATCTGCAAAAATATTACAGTGGGGTATTTTCCATTTTTTTTAAATTCAGTTTTGGTGATATATATCAAATAAAGTTATTATTTTAACAATTACTCCATAATCAATTTAAACCAAAACAATAATTTCTTAAATAAAAACCGCTGCCCAAGGAATCACTACTTCCACATCCAGATTCTCTATCCAATTCACTCACGACGAAAAAACTTTGTATGTGGAAATAATTGTTTATGGAACTTTAACAATATAATATTTGAAATCCTCTACCCCAAAAACCCATAAAACGATATCCCACGTCGGTAGTGGGGTGGGGTAGTGGGGGTGGATGAAGTAAAAAAATATTTTGAGGTTTCCTGTACATACACTAAATCACATTTTTTTTCATCCCCTTTAATAAGTGGGTGGGGGTGATAATGGGGGTGGCTAATGCCAAAATTTTTTTTGAGACCTTAGCTTCTCTTTTATATATACTAAATATCAATTTTATGGACTCTTACCTGCTTGATTTACTCATTTACCCCAAATTTACCCCTCAACCCTTTAACGGAACAAGATGAAAATATAATCTAGTTCCAGATTTCGTTAAAGTACATATGTGTATCAAATTTCAAGTCAATATCTTAAACGGTTCCAGAGTAAACGTGCGCACAAAAGAAAGTTACGGGCAGACCGACAGACAGACAGACGGAATTTTTTTTCGCTCAAACTTAAAATATCGACGTTTCATGAAATTTTAAGCCTATTTGAACAATAAAAATTTAAAAAATTTTTTTGTCGTTACTGTACTTCCACTGGATGTGGAAGTAAAATAAGAAATAAGAATACGCCCGTCTAGACACAGACTTCAAATGATTTTATTTGGCGGGAAATAGTTTAACCAATCATAGACAACTTTCGCTTAGACTGTAACTAACTTATATGAATGCCAAATTGTGTATTTACATTATTTGACACACTATGACACTTCTATTTTTCTCAATACCTTGAATATCAATAAATATTATACACATGTATTTAGAAGGAATTAAAAGGTATTTATATTTGTTATAATGTAGAAATTATCTTAAAAATGTAAACAAAACTTACGGTGAGGATTATGTGGCAACATTTCTTGCATGCCGACAGCTGACATTTCTTGCCACAATGCAAGTGAAAGAGATATATTGGTTAGATTTATTTGTTGTTTGCCACCAAGTTCTTCGAATATCAATTTTTTCGGAACAGTTACAAATTTTTTTTCCGAAGCACTTATATTTGTGTTTCCACAACTTTTATAAATTACCCTTTAAATGACATTATCTACTATTTGTAAATTACAGCAAATACCTCGATGAAAGAAACTGAAATGCTTCAAATCAACACGACGGCGACGTTAGAACACATCTGTCATTTGACTAGCCGTTGACATTGTTGTCATGTTTTGCTAAATATGTTTTTAAAAATCTAATCGGCATTAAAAATTATTTAAAATATTTAAGAATTCACGCCTATTATTATTTTTTACATAAGAAATTTAAATTTCGTGGATAATAGTATATTATTATATGAGCGATTATGATAGCCATTATTCACGAAGATGATGTTTGAGCCCACGAGCCGTAGGCGAGTGGTGCAAATCATCTGAGTGAATAATGGTCATAATCGCGAATGTAATACTATACTTTTTCTACACCTATTAAACAAATAAATTAGACTGAAATTTGATAACATTATTCGTAAGAAGTCGAAAACGTGAACAAACAATATGGCGGTACGCTTGTCACTGTCACGCGAGTTGATTGTCAGCCGCAGCAGCAAGAGTTGATCGCGGTCGATTTAAAATATCATTGAATCAGCGAAACAGTGATTTTTAAATTTGTATTTATGATTGGCCGGATGCAGTGAATTATGAATCGATAATTCAGTACAGTGAATTTTTCACCAAAAAAATGCTGATAATGCTCATATAATTAAATAGGTGTAGAAAAATATATTCAAATTAATTTAATACATAAGCTTTATACTGTTTTAGCAACGTCGCCAAATATTAAAAATTTTCAACTTAAAAAATTTTCTTTCCAATTTTTGCTCACTTTTCACTAGACGTAGCTTGCCGAAATTAATATGGGACCACCACCGCCGAGCCATAACTTACAGTTTGAGAAGATCTCATAGGAATCGCTTAAAATTAAACAGGGTGTCCCATAGACGGTGGTCAAAACGAAACCTGGTGAAAAAGGACATCATTACCAACCCCCAGAACATGATAGGATTATCCAAAAGTCAACGATTTAAAATTTATTCGGATTTTTGTGATTTTTGAGGAATTTGCTACCTTGCTTACAAAAATCACCACTGCGCTAAAACTAATATGTGTAGGTATTCATCTGAAATTGGGCACAGTCATACATACCATGGTAATGTGGCAATGACATAAAGTATTAAATTTTTATTTATGATTAACGTAAACACTTTTCTTTTGTTTTTTTGTTAAAATTTCTGTTCCTGAGAAAAAAAAATCAATTTACAAATGGCTATTGTAAAAAATACTGTTCGATGACAAGGTGAACATAGTGTTAAAAACTACCTTGGTTTACGCTAACTACCTACATAAAAAAAAATCAAATTCAAATACCTATTGGAACATTTTTAAAATAGCCATCATTCATGGAAAGTCTGAAAAAAAAATTAAATTCACCAAATCCTTACAAAATAATGAAAGTGTATGATGGAAAAATTAAACAACAAATAATCAAAAATATGTTCATTATATTAGGACATTAAATGTTCAAATGTTCTGCCTCCCTTCAAAATGCATAATCTAAATCTTCGTAAAAAATTCTGTTTTAGTCAAATGAATGTCTGCCGATTTTGTTTTATTTCATTTATCGCTACTGCAATTTTCCTTCTTAAATCTTGCTCTGTTGAGGCTTCCTTGGCGTACACTATTTCCTTAAAATGCCCCCAAACAAAATAATCAACGGGGTTTAAATCAGGAGATCTTGCTGACCAAGTGATTGTACCACCGCGTCCGATCCATTTATTTGTAAAGGCGTTATTTAAATATCTCCATACTTCTATAGCATGGTGGCAGGACGCGCCATCCTGTTGAAACCATATATTTTGTCGAATTTCTAATGGGGCGTCTTTTAGTAAAATGGGCAGTTCATTTTCCAAGAAATGCTGATATCTCTCTCCATTCAGTCGAGACGGCAGCTCCAAGGTACTGATGAACTCAGCGTTCAAAATCCCATTCCACGGGTTTACACTAAATAGGTGCTGGAAGTTGAATTCCCTTGAATTGCAATGCAATAATAGTGCGTATTTTGGGTGTTGAATAGACCAAATCTTTTAAAATGGGATTTATCGATCCATAAAATTTTATTGTAGCATCTCTCTGCAATTGTACTCTAATCGGATAATCATTGGGTAATAATGCTTGCACCCGCTGGATATGATACGGATGCAATCTGTTAGAACGTAAAATTTTGTGACTTACGTTCGTCTTTCGAGTGGCCTTACACTAATCATTGGATGTTGCTCTATTTCATGCAACAATTCTTCTTTGCGTTCCGGATTGATCCTAGGTCTAGGCTTCTGATGTATTACGTCAGAAATAACTCCTACCGCGTAAGAAATATGAAGTCTGTTAAAAATACGATAATCCGGGAAACGCTGCTGCGGTGGTCCTGCTTGTCCTTCGACATGAGATCGATATAATCTGGCAGCTTTTGAACCATTACCATCTGCAACACCGTAAAAATAATACATCGTAGCATATTCACTTGGTGAGTAACGTTCATGTCTATTAGTCCATGAAAAACGCGGGGTTTGACGCTCGCAATGCCCCCCTCATCGGGACTACTTGCATTTTATATTTTTTGGGTCACTGATCACGAAAATCGGGATCCGCGGTTCTAAAAATAGTGCGTCGCCCCTAAAAATGCCATCATTTTGAGGGTTTTTTCGCGGTAATGTGAATAATACTGTAAAATAATGTTACGAATGTATGAAGTGTTCATTTATCAGCAATATTTCTACCTTTTCTTTCAATTCCCTGCAAGTTTGGGGATAGTTTTCACCCTAAAGGGGTGAAAAAAATTTGTAATATTTTTTTTAGACGGAAGTTTATTAGAAATTACAAGCAAACTAAAAAGTGTACATCTCTACTTATTTTCTAAGTATTAGTTCAATTTAAAGGCGATATAGGGGTAGTTTTCACCCCTGAAGGGTTGGAGAAAAATTTTCTTCATTGTACAATTCCTATTCATCTAAACTCAAATCAAAAAGTGAAAGAAAAAAAAATTCCATCATTTTTTCAATTTACGTCAGTTTAGGGGTAGTTTAACTCTCTCTGGTAAACTCTCAGCATAAAATATGTCCTTATTTTAGATGCACATACTGAACTAGCAAAATATAATTACAATTACCACATTCATATAGCATTATTTTACAGTATTATTCACATTACAGCGAAAAAAGGGGTGGTATTTGGTATTATTACGGATGACGCACTATTTTTAGAGCCGCGGAACCCCGATTTTCGTGATCAGCGACCCAAAAAAACGTGAAATACAAGTAATCCCGATGAGGGGGGCATTCCGAACGTCAAACCCCGCGTTTTACATGGACTATATGGGCCATCGTCTAGACAACACAAGTTTACAACCCAAATCACTAAAGTTTAACACACTCCTTTAACACGCCAAATCGATTTTCCAAGATAAAAGTCCATATCACGAAAGCACACAAGTCAAGAAGCAAAAATCAAAATCGTTGGAATGCAAAAAAAGGGGTTTCGAGAACAGCAGTAACTGGAATCAACAAACGACTGAATACTCGCTCAGGTAACTACCAACGAATGTTATCAACTACAAACAACAAAATTACCACATAAACTGAGATGAAATTTTAGTAAACAATGTAAACAATTTATCTGTCAGGTGGTTGCGACATCTATCGGCGGTAGATTTCATTACTAAGTGGTTATTTGAATTACCTAAATATTCACTTCTTCTTGTGTAATAAGTAATAAATTAACAAATTTTTGATTATTTGTTTGATTTTTTTTTCGTGTAACTAACAAATAAATAATGAACCAAGGTAGTTTTTAACATTATGTTCACATCGTCATCGAACAGTTGTTTTAGAATACCCGTTTGTAAATTGAACTTTTTTTTCAGAAACAAATTTTAACAAAAAAAGCAAAGAAAAAAGTCTTTACATTAATCATTAATAAAACCTTAATACTTTATGTGGTTACTACATTACCAAAGTATGTCTGTGGCGAATTTCAGGCCAATACACTAATTAGTTTTAGCACAGTAGTGATTTTTGTAAGAAAGGTAGTAAATTCCTCAAAAATTACAAAAGCCCGAATAACTTTTAAACCGTAGACTCTTGGATAACCCTATATTATGTTCAGGCGGTTGTAGTGATGTCCTCTTTTACCAGGTTTCATTTTGACCACTGTCTCTGGGACATCCTGTAAGTAATAATTGAACAAATATATATAAAAAAAAACGTACATACAGGTTGAATTGAAAACCTCCTTTTTTAAAATTTTATGAAGTCGGTTAAAAATAACTTTTTCCACTTTTCAACTAGAGAACACAAAATAATAATAATCATTTTCAAATATGACCACCAAAATGGAAATAAAGCGTACAATAAAGGTATTGTCATTTACGCCGGAGAATAAAACTCCACGCGGAATATCTACAGCTGAAACTAAACACATACGTATAAAACACAAATTATTTTCCACATTTAAACTACCATAGTGTGGATTTAGCATCTACCATCGAAACTACAGCTTTTATACTTGAAATAAAATAGTCAAAGAAAAATTAAATTAAACAGTTTTATTTTTCTTTGACTATTTTAGTTAAACAATTAAACATTGTTTAATGTCAGACTCGGTAGTTATTGCACATTGTCACTCCAGGTAAAATATATTAATTTGCTATTAATTAACTGAAAACTAAAATTGTATACAGCATTATGGCGGCGGCGGGGTGGAAGATTATTAAAGTGATAAAACAGCTTGATTTCTCTTAGAAAGATGCTTAAACAAATCCACTTAAGCTGAAGTATAATACTTCATCTTAAGTCGATAATTATAACGACAGAAATATATAAAAAGGGTCTTGGAATAGGGTTAAGCAATATCATAGCAGTGAGAGATCATTACAAAATCTTAGGTATGCAATGTACACACGGATATATCATCTAAAAATCAGCTATTTCTTCGGAAATAAAAAGATTATCAATCTGTAAAATATTTTACTTAAATAAATATAAGTTATCGACGCGAAGCCAAGTTCCCACTTTTTGTTCATAGTCCATCAAATATGTTATACCGGTATATTTACCGGGCAGCTTTCTTAGCTGCTCCAACTCTTCTTAATATTTTAAAGACGAAATTGTGATGACTACATTTAACTGAATTTGTGGTTGATTCCTTGTGAAACATCTTGTAAATAATTCTAATTACAAGAAAACATTAACACTGCAATCACACCACTGAGAAACATTAAAAAGCAGTTTTTTCTTGTAATAAAAAATGATGATTGTTCATCAAGACGAGAGTAGCAGGAAATATGACCATAATTTAGAATTAGAAGTGCAATTTTCCGAAGTGCTTTTCTTGCTGTGCACCATCTACAACAACCTTATGTAGACCCTATGATTTGTTCTTCATGACTGAAAGTGCCACTTTGGCTGAGAGCAGTTTCGAGGTGAGATAAAGCTTATGTCTGAAATACAGGGGTTAAACTGATTCTGGATATGTATACTGGGCTTCTTTCTGGAGATCCAGTTTGATCTGTACCACTCAAACTGCTTCCAAAGTAACTATCACGAATCATTGATGATTCGATTATCAAGGATTTTGATCACATCATCTCCTAGATCACCATTTTTTAACCTCACCATCTCCTAGTTGAATTAGCCAAGAACTGAATATGCGATTCACCAACTCCACCAGCTATTCTACAAGCTCCACATCACGGGAAATCAACTCGTAACATTAAATCATAAAGTCATATTTCTCACACAATTCCGAGTTGTAGTCCACAAGGTGTTCTCATCTCAAATTACGGTCCTCTATGGTATCCCCCCAGGGTACATGGCATGGGCCCGTATTATTTAACCTATAAATGACATACCATACCACATTGATCCTAGGGCAACACTGTGCCCCGTCTGTCGTTTTAACGGCATATAAAATTCCTGACCTAACTGATAACTATAACAACAGGCTGACGAAATAATAGAATTTCATAAGAGCTGGAAGTTGTCTGTAAACTTATAATATGATTACCTAGACGTAAACTCTCAACGAGAATTACCACTTGGAAACCACTATGACACTATTATTAATAAATGCAGGAGGCAGTAGCCAGCTATCCTCTGTCAAAAAATTCCCCATTCACACATTGGAACATCTGGTATGAACTGGCGATGAAGTACTTTCTAAGTTTTAATCATCTCCAGAAGATGCCCATATAGTTGGCGAAACACGCGTCGAGTACAGTACTCAAGACCAGTGTTCAGTATTTATAGAAAATAATCACTTCAACAAGGAACTAATTCTCGGAAAGGTTGATCTGGTGTCAGAACAAATCAAAACAGAAACATTACAATAATATATTGTCGCGTATTGATTACATTTCACGCAAAAAATAAATTGACATATGTATTGTCATGTTACCTATGAAGAGGCCTCCCCATATATTATTCATTAACAAATTGTAATATATTATTTGATAAATGAATATAAAGGATGTAAAGTTAATAACCGTGCTAAACATAAACTATATTCAATTTTATTTATAAGGAAAATGTTGACTTTTAATGTAAATATCCCAAAATCAGTGCAATTGGAGTCAGTCGATTAGCAGTCTGCATGTACAGTTGAAGCAATCGCATTTGTGAGCGACGTTGAGAGGCAAGGGGTGCAGAACGCAGACCCGGATTTAACTATATTGTTCGCTCGTTTACTTTTTATAATATTACACTTACAATATCCCCCAAAGTACTGCTATGAATTGGTAACAAAACTTACTAAAATTATTTTCAAAAATGCATTATCAAATAAAGAAATATAAAGCAATTATCGAATTATATCTTCACCCAGACAGTATAATCTCGACTGGGGTGTCTCTAATTGCGCTCCTGGGTTAAACAACACACTCATAAGTTTACGCCCACAGGCCACGTCAGATAGTCGACATCGAATGGCCGATATCTATTCTCTCACTTAATGTAAAAGTGGAGTAAAGACGGGAGATTTAGTTGCCGCCTATTTCATTCCTCTCGCCCCTCATAACGGCTCACTATTAAGCTTACTTCAACTATACACCAACTCTCCACATTGGTAAGGAATCTACTTCAATTGGAAGTAGGTAATAGGACGCGCGACAATTAGACGCACGACAATTGGACGCACGACAATTGGACGAATATGTCAATTGGATGTGGTAAAATAGGACGCGTGGGACAACTGGACGCATTTATTCAAAATAACTATAATATATACACCCTTGTCAGATAGAAACAGAAACATTAATTTGTTGCAAAAATGTATTGTGTTAATTATCATTACATGCTATATGAAAATATCAAACTGAAATACAGACGATAATAGGATAATTAAGAGAGGAAGAATGGGAATACAACACAGATACAGACTCGCCAGGAAAAATAGGTTACATTAAAAATATTTTTTAAAGAAATAAAATATATTCTTATTTTTGTTTACCATAGATAAGGCCAAGGCAACACGTGTCCAATTATATGACGTCCTATTGATGTACGTGTCCCATTGTCGCACGCGTCCAGTTGTCGCGCGTCCTATTATCTGCGTCCAATTGACGGGACACTGTTCGGAAAACCTGTTGTTATTATATTATTTACAAAAAAGAAGAGTATATTGCATTTAATCGGCACATTTCTAAAACTGGAAATATCGCTCGTAGAGAAAAAAATTTCATATCATTATGTTAGTGAACGAATTCTGAACAACTTTCAAAATGTCCGTCTGTCCGTCCGTCCGTCACGTTTCTTGTAATCACGATAACTTAAGAAAGAAAAGTCCGATTGTATTGAAATTTGGAAAGTAAATTAGCGTTAGCTAGAGGAAGAATTCTCTTCTTCAACAAAAAAGCAATCAGTAAATAAAAAAGTTATTAATCATTTAAATTATAAATATATATTTTTCTTAATTTTTGTCACTTGTACTTAAATAGAAATCTTGCGAAATGTTATTCTCTATAATTTTTTTTTATGCATTTTACTAATATATATAATTCATAATAATATATCTAATCCATTGATATATAATTCTCGAATGATATATATTACAAACATTCAATTTTTGGTGGTTCTTTTTTTTTATTTATTTTTTTTTTCATATATTTTTTTTCACAACAAAGTTGATATCATAAAATTTAGAATGTCTAGAAACTAACATTATTTGCAAGAAAACTGCGAAGAGTATACTATAGAATTAGTAACAATTATATAAAAAGCTCAGTAAATTAGCGAAGAGTATAATGCTTCCACTAGTTTATATTGTTTTTGAACTTTTCCTTCAAAATGCTTATAGTAAATGCCTTATATGTGATTATTCTGCTTACTCATTGGTACAAGGCACTTCTCCAAACCGAGCACCTCGTATCTGACCCCATGTCGTGACAATATTCATTCAAATAAAATTAAAATAGTTACTTTCAAAGTTAAACAATAAAATATGAATAATGAAATATATCATTTCTTATATATCGATTTAGTTTAAAATGTTCGGTAAATCTCCAAATAAAATTAATAAACATCCAGAAATTCACATCTAATAGTAGAGTATTCTTTAAAAATATTGAACCGCTTGTAAAAGAAATTTAAACAAGCTAAAAACGTACTCTTCGCCAATTTACTGAGCTTTTTATATAATTGTTACACATTCTATAGGATATTCTTCGCAGTTTTTTTGTAAATAATGTTGGTTTTTGGACATCCTAAATTTTGTGATACCATCTTTGTTGTGAAAAAAATTATATGAAAAAAAAAAAATAAAAAAAAAATCCAGCCTGTGTGGGATTCGAACACACGATCTTTGAATTGCAAGACAAAAGTTTATGGAGATAACATTTCGCAAGATTTCTATTTAAGAACAAGCGACAAAAATAATG
The DNA here is from genome assembly GCA_936432065.2 of Rutpela maculata. Taxonomy (NCBI): domain Eukaryota; kingdom Metazoa; phylum Arthropoda; class Insecta; order Coleoptera; family Cerambycidae; genus Rutpela; species Rutpela maculata. Next base: position 165,575,379 of record OW386286.2, read on the forward strand.
AGAATATTTTTTTCAATATTAAATAATTAATAACTTTTTTATTTACTGATCGATTTTCTTAAAAAACAATAGGGTTCTTCCTCTACCTAACACTAACTTACTTTCCAAATTTCAATATAATCGGACTTTTCTTTATTAAGTTATCGTGCTTACAAGAAACGTGACGGGCGGACAGACAGACGGACGGACGGACGGACAGACGGACGGACAGACGGACATTTTGAAAGTTGTTCAGAATTCATTCACTAACACAATGATATGAAATTTTTTTCTCTACGAGCGATATTTACGATTTTAGAAATGTGCCAAATCTTATGTTTTTTATTTTTTACTTCGATTATATATACTGTCAAAGGCTCTCAGCATCTCAACTTCACAGAATGCCATTTGGCATGGTTATTCCTTACTCCAAGGAGATTCATTTTCGATTAGGACGCGTCAACATTTTCCTTTAAGAATCAAGGTGGTGACCATTTTTTGAAGAAAAAAAAATTATAATCACTCATATTGGTGCAAAACACACGTTTGGAGTATGATCTCTGGTTAAACATATCTGGCAAATACGAATAATACAGTTTAAAAAAAAATTAATATTTTCAGCTGCTACAATGGAATCTTCCGGAATGTTAAGAGGAGAAGATGTACGTAATCCTTTTCATACTGAGCAAATATTTTTAAGATCAATTGTGAAGTTTATGACTGGATAGGTGTAGTAGAAGTTTCCCAAGACTCTGATTAAAAGGTCTGGGCCCAACTCGATCCTACGTCTAGTTTCCGAGAGACAGCTATAAATTCTTGTAAAATTCTGTATCTTCTCGAACTTTTTGATGGGGTATTAGAGGTCAAAAGAGCAATTTCCAAAAGTTATTCAATTAATGGTTTTTGATCAAGAAGACCTATACTTATGTAAAAAATGTTTTAGCCAATTTTACCGAATATTTTTTCCACTTGTTATTTTTATATAGATTTTCCGGTGACTTCGCAAACGTTTTTCAAACTTTAGTTTTTTTCTATGCTGTTTTTATTAAAACAACAGATCTATTTAGTGGAATATATTAGTAGAACATATCACAATATAAAATGTATGAAAAAATTCCTGATTTCGAAAATTTTTTAATCGTGCAAGAGGTCATTCTTGTACATTTCTTGAGCTGCATCTGGGAAACTAGACATATGATCGAGTTGGCCCCACGAGAGCTTTTGATCAGAAAGTCGAAATCTACAACATTTTAAAAATTCAGCTAATTTGACCGAAAGTAATTTCCCATAAAGAATATGCCAGGTGCTCGGTCGTTTTAAGAGCACATTGCAAAAAGTTTCATTCAAATCCCTTCTGGTCAAAGTATTTCCGCAATAACCCACTTTTTTCATCTAAATACACTAGACTACAAAGCCAATCATCGATTAAGGATGGTATATCGACTACGCATTACTCGTCTAATATTGCATAGCTTCAACGCTAGATGATGGAGCGAGGTCGCTCTATTCACCACGAGGTACTTCCAAGTACTAACTGAGACTAACGTTGCTTTACCTTTCGTGTCAAGATACGAGTATAGACAAGACGGATTTGAACTAACCCCTGCGTACTTCTGTATATAAGTGTAGATCGTTTCATGTACGCACAATGAGTTTTCTTGGACTTAAAAAGTAATAAGTTCATACAAATTTGTATATATTATTAAGAATATATAATGTATCATTTAATAAAACAAGGGGATTTTGTAATAAACGAATATACAACATTTTGTAGCCATTCTTAAAAAGATGTAGTTGAGCGTTATGTTAGGAGTTGCGAAGTATAGATATAATATTCCAAGAGCTCCAGGCCCAACGAGAGGGAGGAGGCGATTTCCTCCGGGCTCGTTTGAGGGGCCCGGTTTTCAAATGATTTGCAAATTTTTTCCCAGCCCACTTTAAAAAAATAGTTCCTATCTTGCCCCCTCGCTCTTCAAAAATGTTTTTCTCTATACCCCCGGTCATCAATTTTCAAAAAATGTTAATATACTTCATAAATCCTGTATACAGGGTGTCCCGGCACAATGGGGCAATACTTCTGGAACGTATAGTTTGGGTCAAAATAACACTGAAAGTACCTACAATTTTTTTTTCTTAGGGCGCCGCCCTAAGGAGATATTGATCTTTAAAGGTTACATATTCAAAAAGGTTTTTTGCCTATTCCAAACCATTCTATCGATTTTAATAAAATTTGGACTGTGTACATATTAAATGAGTATATTTATTTCAGAAATATAGAGCTCTTCGTATTTTGTCTAGGAAGCCAGGGGTGTTCCACCCCCAAGGCTTCTTACCCCTAAATTTTGACATAAATTAATTTTTGAAAATTAAGGTCACATTTTTAAATTCCTTAAATAATTTTCTAAAAAAAGATATTCTTGTTTGACATCGATAAAGCGATCCGTTTTTGAGAGAAAATAATTTTACTGATAAGGGACAAAGACTGACATTTCGTCAACACATAACTACATACTACAACTACAATACACACATAACTACATTAACTACATAACTAAAATAAATGTTCGATGTGAGTGTTGTAGAACTCTCCAAAATCGTCCTAAGTTGAAGACAGAATCAAAATTCGACTTCATCAGTCCATAAGGACCGTTTTGGGTTCTATAAGGCGTTGGAAATGACCAGGTAAAAATTCGAAGAAACACCGGATTTTCACTTAGGAAAAATGTTTTTGGTTCAGAATATGAGAGCAGAAGTATATAATGACAAAGATTTATGAATAATATACTTTTTCAAAGGTACCACAAATTGGACTTTGAAAAATAATATTTTTGGAAGTGCGTCAAAATTTGACTCAAGAATCGATTTATCGAAAGTACGCCAAAATTTCACTTGCAGACTAATTTTTCAAAACTGCGTTGAAATTTGGCTTGAAGATTTTTCAAAAGTACGCCAAAATTTCACCCGCAGATTAGTTTTTCAAAAGTACCTTGAAATTTGGCTTGAAAATCGATTTTTCAAAAGTACGCCAAAATTTCACCCGCAGATTAGTTTTTCAAAAGTACCTTGAAATTTGGCTTGAAGATCGATTTTTCAAAAGTACGCCAAAATTTCACCCGCAGATTAGTTTTTCAAAAGTACCTTGAAATTTGGCTTGAAAATTGATTTTTCAAAAGTACGCCGAAATTGGTCTTAAAATAGATTTTTCAAAAGTACCATAAAGTTAGTTTAAAAAGTACCACGAAAATATACTTTGAATTATTTTTTATTTTTTATTCCTCCACCAAAGACATTGAGGTACGGTCATTGAAAGCCCAATTCTAAAGTATGAGCATAAAATTTTAGCGATGCACTGCATCCAAAAGGCAAAATAGAAGATTTTAACAAAGCCGGCGTAGTGCCGATAAGCAAAAATTGATAAAAACCAATGCACATGTACAAGGCCGGTTTCTCGCATAGAAAGAGTTTGGATTGACTCAGCGGCTCGCAATTTGGTCGAGCGCGTTGAGTGGTCCAGACAAAGCAATGGTAGAAAAGCCAATAACAGGGATTTTCAAATGACAAAGTTATAGATGAAAACACCTTGTGCATAAAAATCCAAAAATTTAATTTTGCCTAAAAGCCGCTCGAAGGTGGGTCGCTGCCATATCGATAATATTGAACGACTGTGATAAGGGCTAGTAAGTCGTGGACTGATCGAACGCCATTCAACTTACGCAGTAATAAGTCCTCTGAATGTGTTCGAGTACGTGAATCTCCGCGATACAAGAACTTTAAAGGTAAGTAGTCTCTAGCGAAACTAAATTTATTTAGTAAAACTTTTTTAAGTTAATATCAGACAGCCGTAATGATAAATTACAAATAGTCTCAGACTTCTCTAAGAAAAGCTCTCATTTTGATTCTGAGAAGGTGTGTATGAATCTTTTCTACCTATCGATCGTTAGCGTACGCGCTCTCGCTTGTATGGTCTGAAAGTCATTACCTTGATTGGGGAAGGCACGATTTTTATCTTGAGAATTTTGTATAACCAATTCTGTTAAATAAACGGATTCTTTGAACTATTGTTTCTTAATTGATTTTGAGACCTGTTGACGGTCTATAATCCCTGGAACTTTCGTATAGAAAGCCGGATGTGTCGAGTTAATTCACATTAACGTTCGACCTTTTGGTTGCTTTACGGAGGTTTGATAGGGATTTTTTTATGCGTTTTTTGAGATTCCGTCATTAACAGACCAAAACATGGTTTCCACGTACAAAAATTAATCCCTCCGCAGAGAAATTCTTCGGTTGGGATTTTTTTATGCAAAATTTCAGGAAATTAAGAGGGAATTCAGGTCCAGAGAGAGCGTCATTTCCGATCTGTGGTAGTGCAGCCTTGGTCCATTACTCGGCTATCGAAGTGCATCTTATCTCGAACCCGCCTGGGAGGTAGAAGAACGGGGTAATACGCGACTGGCGCCCCCTGAGAAATAAATTGGTGTCGCGTCATTTTGACGCCCGTTAGTGCGTTCTTCTACATGAGCACCCTGTACAAGAATACATTCTCGTAAGCGAGATAAGTTGGATCGCTGAACCTGAAATGGCATTCCAGGGTTGTTCCGAATGGCTTCACATTGGGTAGTGATTCTTTGTAACATCTCTTCACTTGTTTGTATCGTTGTTTTATACACTAAATTTTTGAGATGACCCCAAAAGAAAAAATCTAATGGGTTTAGATCAGGAGAACGAGGATGTCACGGTACTGGACCTCCACGGCCAATCCTCCGATTAAAGAACTTATATCTAGATACATAATGGCATTTATTTATTTGTCGCTGAAAGACTCACAATCTGAGGCATTTCTTCCCATAAGTTGCTGATTGGCCCATTGGCGTATTCGCGGCCGCTCGTGCACGATCGGCTTCAGTTCGATTATCATAATCTCAGTTGACAGTTCGGCCATTAATGTCAATAAATGTTTTTCGTGTTCTCCGACCAAAAACTGGTGAAAAAGTAATTTTATTTTAAGTTGTGATTTGCTTAATACCTAAATAATATTCTCTATTCATATTTACACAGTTTAGTGACAATATATTTTGTGCAAATAAATAGTGAAGTGCTCTGCCGTTTGCAGAAAGCAGCTTAAAAAAGAAGAAAATCGATCGTTCCATAGTCGTAACATGATGAAGTTCAGTTTACAGTTATAAAGTAAATAGCAATTAAATTTTAATATCCTTTCAATACATATTTATCTTACTGTAATATGGTATGCCTACATCACGTTATATAAAGAGCCGGTAATGCAGGAATTGCAATAATTCATTTTAATGAAAATATTTACCATTCTACACATTTTCTACACACACAACGCCACTGTTGCCTATGGGATGTGATGCTCATCTATCCATTTTAATGGACATATAATGTGACTATGTTAGGAGCAAACAAGGTATATAGTGAAAAGATAGCCTGTTATGTATCTAGATATAAGTTCTTTAATCGGAGGGGAAATTTTTGATCTAAATATTCCCTGACTGTTATGCTGAGGAGGAGCTCCATCATGCATGTACGTCATGTTTCTTATAGTTTCTAATGACACATCTTCCAGTAAACCATCTAGATTTTCTTGTAGAAACCTTAAGTAATTTTCCCCATTTAACCGATTTTCCAAAACAAATGGCCCTATTAAATAATTTCCAATTATTCCTGCCCAGACGTTAATTTGGAATTGTCGATGGTGATGAGTTTGAATAATTGCATGAGGATTTTCATCGTTCCAACTATGTAGATTGTGAGAATTTATTACACCATCCCTGCGAAATCCTGCTTCATCCGTGAACAAAATACTACCAATAAATTTGTGGTCTTCCTGTTGCTTTTGCAGGAACCAATTAGCGTATTGAACTCGACCAGGGTAGTCGTCCAGGGACATTGCATGAACTTTCTGGATGTGGAAAGGATGGAGAAGCTGTTCTTTCAAAATTCTGTGAACCACCGACTTCGAAGTGTTAAATTGCGCTGAGAGCTTCCTAACGCTTACTGATGAGTCTTCGGCAACAGCATCTAATACAGCTTCTTCCAGTACAACTGTACGAACAGTTCTAAGACCACCTTCACCCCCTCGTTTCGGTTCCACGCTCCCTAGAAATGAATAGCATTATTTTATTAAAGAGTTATTTGTTCTTTCATTTTTAATATTTTTTTTTATTGCTAAGATGGATATCTACCTGTTTCTCGTACTCGACGGTTTACCCTTTCAAAAGTTTTCCTGTTTGGAATAACTCTGTTAGGAAACTGTTCCCCATAAAGCCGTCTGGCTTCCGAACCATTACCGGCGGCAAGTCCGTACATAAATTGCATGTCAGCATATTCACCAGATGAAAAATTTGCCATGTCAATAAACTACTGTCACAGAACTACTTACAACTTACTTATTACTTGCTACTCAAATTTGACGTTTAAATGTATTCAATTGTTTTCTCACAGGTACCATGAGGTAGTTTATATTAGTAGTATTCCTTGGTCCCTTATCAGTAAAATCATATTTTCTCAAAAACTGATCGCTTTATCGATGTCAAACAAGAATACTTTTTTTTAGAAAATTGCTTACGGAATATAAAAATGTGATCTTAATTTTCAAAAAATTAATTTATGTCAAAATTTGGGGGTAAAAAGCATTGGGGATGGAACACCCCTGGCTTCCTAAACAAGATACGAAGGGCGCTATATTTCTGGAATAAAGATACTCATTTAATATGAACACAGTACAAATTTTATTAAAATCGATAGAACGGTTTGGAAGTAATAGGCAAAAAACCTTCTTGAATATGTAACCTTTAAAGGGTAATATCTCCTTACGGGGGCGTCCCAAGAAAAAAAATTACAGGTACTTTGAGTGTTATTTTGACCCAAACTATACGTTCCAGAAGTATTGCCCCATAGTGCCGGGACACCCTGTATATATTTTTATGAATTACACTTGAATGGACCCATATTTTTCTCCCGGGCCAGTTTTCCTCTCCACGGCTCAGAATAGACCCCACCCCACCCAGGTTACGTGGTTCGAAATTGCGTTCGGTTAGGAAACTGTTCTTAAAAAGAAAGTGTAATAATATCATTAACATGTTCATTCGAAATTCGTGTGTGTGTGTGTGTGTGTGTGTGTGTGTGTTATGTTAAATGACACTGGTCATAAACCAAATAGCCAGACATTTGTTGTCTATTCAACGGATTGTTAAAAATCAGAAAATCAAGAGAGAGTGGAATAAAAATTACACCTATTGAAATATGTAATAAATAAAATTAATATACATTTTCATTTAAAAATTACAATCAAATAATAATTATCAAGTATAAACTGAATTGTTTTCAAACATTTGTTACAGAATATTTGTTCAGATACATACATATATATACACAAATCTACATACATATACACATATAAATATTTTTTTGTTTAAACTTTTTTTTTTTTTTTTTTAATATTTTTATTTCTTTATTTTTTAATTACCCTTCATGGCCACAGTTATTACCTATTAGTATATTCCCTTTTTTGTTTTTTTTTTTGTTTTTTTTTTGTTTTTTTTTGTGCCTTCTTTATACTTCTATTATGCTAATATTTCCCTTTTTTTTTATTTTATTTTTTTTTTTTCAAAACACCTACGACAATTACTATCCTAAAATATAATATATACACTATATACATACATACGTATATATTCACATATATACACATACTTACTTATATACTTTTACCTAACTGGTTTACAGCTCTATTTTGTTTTTATTATAAATTCATAGAGTATTTTATACACATATTTGTTTTCTAATGCTAATAAGTTGGGGAGATTTGTAGGTAGTGAAATATTGTTGCGGGCAAGTTTAAAAAACATTTCACTTATTTCCTGGAACTTTAAAGGACATTCCATCAAGCAATGTTGTAAATTGCCTTCTTCTCCACAGGTGCAGTACGGATCTTCTTTGAGATTCAGTTTGTATTTGTATTGAGGGTAAAGACAATGTGAACTTCTAATTCGATACATTACTCTTACGAAATTTCGATTAATTTCACCATTAAACCAAGGATGTCTGATTTTAATTTTTGTCTGAAGTTTTTTGTAGTTTTCTCCTGCTGGGTAATTTAGATAGTGCTGCTGCCAATTTTCTCTAAGTCGTTCCTTTATCAGGCTATTAATATCTGTGCTGGGAATTTTAAAGTTAGGGATGATGTTACCAGTTTCAGTTGCTTCCTTTGCTAACTTGTCAACATATTCATTTTGTGTAATACCTGCGTGTCCCTTTATCCATGTTAGTTCAAGGGTCTTGTCTCGTTGTACTAATTGGTTGTAATATTTTATAATATCAATTATTATATAGTTTGCGTCAGACCTTGGGTTACAATTCTGTATTTTCATCGCCGCACTCTTACTGTCTGTGAATATAACAAATTTATTGTTCTTCTCATATTCTGAGCAATATTTAATTGCCTCCTTGATTGCTACTAGTTCTGCTGTGTTAATAGACGAGTTGGTTGGTAAGAGGTACTTTTTAGATATATTTTCGTTTTCATGGTAAACAGCACAGCCGGTTTTGTTGTTTTTGAGTGAGTCGTCGGTGAATATATACTTGTAGTTGGTCCAGTTAGTGTTTAGTTTTGATTTAAATATTATGTTGTTTAACAGTACGTTATCTTGAAGATCTATGAATGATGTTCTGGGTAATTTTTCATAATTTGAATATTCTGGTGTGAAACAAGGAAGAATGTCCGACTGATGTATTTCTTCTTTAAATTGAGATATCCATGTATAGCTTTCCACTAATAACGGCAATTTTTTCTTTTCCCAGTACTTTGCTGTGTGGCCCAGTATGGTTAATTTGTGTATATTTTCAACAACATCCTTATTCCTGCTGTAGATTTTCAGTAGTAGGTTATCGCTTAATTTTTGCCTTCTGAGGTGTAACGGAGGTTCAGCGCATTCGGATTCTAGGATGTTCAAGGGGGTGCTTTGAAGAAATCCAACACACAGTCTGAGACTTTTGTTTTTAATTTGTTCAATTTTTTGAAGGTGAACTTTTGCTGCTGATCCGTAAAAGACACAAGCGTAATCGAAGATAGATCTTACTAGAGAACGATAGAAAGTGAGACATATGTTGGGGTCAGCTCCCCATTTTTGGTGACTAAATACTCGTAAAATATTAAGTGCATTTTCACTTCTTTTGCAGATATAATTTATATGTTCTTTCCAGTTCAGTTTCTTGTCTAAAATGACTCCTAGATATTTAACTGAAGTTTTATATTTAATTTCGAGATTAGATATTCTAATAGTGTTGGGCGGTTGAAATTTTGTTCTTGTAAATGTACATATTGATGATTTTTTTTCGGAGATTGGAGATCCATTTTTCTCAAACCATATTTCTGCTTTTCTAATGGCATTTGCTAGATTTCTATTGCAATAGTTGATGTCATTGCCCTGAGCTCTAATTGCATAATCATCGGCAAACTGATATACTTTAATGTTGGTATTGGTAAATAACAGTTTGAAGTCATATGAATATATTATGGCTTAAAATACTTCCTTGAGGTAGGCCTGTTGATGTCTGCCTTGGTCCAATCAGTTCGTCATGGGTTTTTATGAAAATACTTCTAGTGCAATAGAGCTTATGGATGTGCAAAATTAGCTTGTTGGGTAGTCCAATTTGCTTCATTTTTTCTGCGAGTATATTAAGGTTGACGTTATCATATGCCCCGGTGACATCTAGGAAAACCACACTGGTTGACTCGTTCTTTGTGAATCCCAACTGAATGTCCAAAATTAAACTAGCTAAATTTTCTTGAGTCGAACAGCCTTTTCTGAATCCAAACTGCGATTTTGGAAGTATATTCTTACTTTCTAACCAATATTCTAAACGATTCTTTATTAATCTCTCGTATGTTTTTAATACGCAAGAAGCCAATGCAATTGGTCGGTATGAGTTACAGCTGTTTTCCGGTTTGTTAGCCTTCAGGATAGGTACAATAATGTATTCATACCAGTCTTTTGGGATTTGAACATCGTTCAAATATATGTCGTTGAATATATTTAGGAGGGTGATTTTAGCTGATCTAGGTAAATTGGAAAGCATCGAATAGTGAATGTTATCTTTACCAGGAGCCGTGTTGTTATTTTGTTTTAGAGCTCTGTCTAGTTCTTTAAGAGTGAATGGATTTGACAAAACGTTTGGTTGGTCTATGCTGTCCAGAAGAGGGCGTTGTGGAGTTACAGTTGGGGGGGCTAATTTACAGTGAAAGTTTTCCAACCATTCTGCTGAGGAATCTATGAGTACGGTGTTTTTTTGAGGTCGATTTTTAAAACGGTTAAGTTGTTGCCATATGTGTTTTATTGGGACATTCTTATTTAAACTTGAACAATAAGAACGCCAGCTTTCTCTTTTGGTTTCTTTTATTATTCTTTTAGCGATAGCATCAGATTTTTTATAAGTAGTTATATTTGCTATATTAGGGTTATTCTTATATTGTAAAAAGCAATATTTTCTATGTTTAACGGCATTTTCACATTTGTCATTCCACCACGGTTTTCCTTTATTTTTATGGTATTTTCTGTATTGTTATATCGAGGTATGGATTTCTCAGCAGACTGGTTGATAACATTTGTAAGATTTTCGTAGTTTACTACATCATTTCTTATATTATCTAAACACTCGAGAGAGTAAGAGTCCCAATTAGCTTTTTTTATATTCCACTTTCTTTGATTTTTAAACACAATCCAGTTTGGAACTAATTGACAATTAATTAAAATCGGAAGATGATCCGAACCACAAGGATCTGATAAGGTAGACCATTCTAAATTGTGGTACACTTGAGGAGTACATATTGTTAAATCTATAGCACTTTTCTGTCTAAAATAGTTACCTATGTATGTTGGGCTACCGTCATTTAGAATTGTTAAATTGTTATTATCTAATGAATCTAATAATGTTTTTCCATAAGTATCACTATAATCACAACCCCACGCAATATGGTGGGCGTTAAAATCTCCACCTACAATAAAAGGTTTTGGTATACAGTTAAAAAAGGAATTCCAATCATTTGGATTGATTTTTGATTGCGGTGGGATATATAATGATACCAATGTCAGCTTACTATTTTTATCCAGATCTATTGTAATGCAGACTTGCATACAGTTGTTGATTGTAGGTAATACTATTTCCGAGTATTTTATTTGTTTTTGGACGAGGATTGCAACGCCTCCCTTTCCGTCTGCACGGTCTTTGTGAACATTATTAAAATTATGAAAGTTGGTATATACATTGGGTTTAAACCATGTTTCCGACAGTAAGGCAATGTTGATGTTATTAGTGGACAGTAAATTTTCTAAATTACCTTTATTTGCTACTGCAGAGCGACAATTCCATTGGCAAATTTTTAAACCGCCTTCTTTTATATTTAGAGAAAAATGAGATATATATATTTTTTTGTCCATAACACATCAAATAAAAGTATTTATGTTTAAGAGAATGTAAACATTAATTAACTTGTTTTAAGACGATCTTTTATAATACTAAATATTTCAGCTTCTTCTAATTCTTTAAAATTATTTTGTTTAATAATATCTATTACGAAAATAACCAATTCTAAAATTTTTTGTACAGGGAGTTCATTTTCTTTTTGGGTAGTGTGTGTTTGTTCTGATTTATTGTGTAGATTTGAATTATATATGGGACTGTTGAATATTCCACCAGGAGTTTGAGGAAGGTTGAGTGGTGATATTATTAGATTTCTTTGTGTTTCTGTGATATCTGGTGTATTGGGTCGTGTTTTTTTCCTTGGAGTGGTTGTTATCTGTGTAAAGCGGTTTGTTGTTCTTTGATGTGAATTACTGTTGTTATATAATAAAGGGGTTATATCTACGTTATGATTGTGTTCATTGGAAAGAATAGAGGCGTATGTAATTTTTGGGACATTTTTCTCAGCATCCTTATAAGACGAATTTGAGTGTGACATATATTTTTTAATCTCTTTCTGTCGTTTAAATTCTTGACATTCTTTAATTTGATTAGCAAAATGTTTTCCTTTGCAATGAAGACATTCCGGTTCATCTAGAAATTTTGGCTACCCATGTGACCATATCGAAAACAATTATGGCACAAAATGACTTTTTGTACATATTAAATATAACATGATTGATCGAAATATATTTAGGTAATTCTTGTGCTTTAAATGTAACAACTACTGTTTTCGTGGGTATATATTTAGCTTCGTTATTTTCCATGATTTTTTTATGAATGCGTCGTATTGATTCTACTTCAAATTTGCAATGTAAATCGTACGGTTTGATTTTTTCTTTAAGATAGTCAACAGAATATTCGGCATCTATTCGAAAAACCCCCTGTCTATGTAGTATAAATTTCGGTATATAAATGTCTAAATTATAAACTCTTAAAAAGGACTGAGCTTTGATCAATTTATTAGCCGATTCAGAAGTTTTAAATACAATTCGTACTCTATTATTTCCAATTGATTCAATTGTTTTTATTTTATTGTCAATTTCTGGTACTACTTTTAAAACAATATCGCCTACCTTCACTGGATTTAATTTTCCATTAAAATCTGATATATTATTTTCAACGTAATCATGAAATGGTCCGGTATCGGTTTGTCTGTATATATAAATTGGTCGCTCTGCTCGTTTTTGTGCCGGAGGTATCGTTGAATTATCATCGGATACTTCACGGTTATTTTCCGTTTGTCCAAAATTATGAATAAGATTACTTACTACATTATGTCGATTTTGTTTTTGTTTTAGACTACTACCCTGTTCTTGTGTATATTGGATATCTTTTGAACTCGTGTTGCCCTCTTCTTGTATATTTTCCAGAGATTCATACACTTCCATAGTTATTAACTGGTTAGTTTCATGGGGGGGTTACCCCCCTTAAAGACACTCATAGTTAATTTATTTTAGTCTATGCCTGTAGTTTTTTTAATAAACACTTTGTTTAATAAGTAAACTGAACCACTAATAATTAAACTTAACACTACTAAATTCACTAATTCACTTATGTAACGCACTTATTAGTAAACGCTCCGACTTGTACGAGGTCTACTATCGAACTGCATTCGAAATTCAAACAATAATTAAGTGATAGATTAATCACTTACTGTACAAAATGAGCGTAAATTTATATAAAAAAAGTTTAATTATAGTACTTTGTTTGGCGCTAACACATAGCTGATGGCTTTAGACAGACAGCCCTTATATTCTTCTATGTCATCGGCCACTCAATATCCCTCCCAAACCTCATAATTTATATCCTGGTATTGTTGCACTTTTATTTTAGCTCATATAAGATATTGGGATGACCCACTGGTGGTAGATATTATTATTATTTTTCTATTATGGAAGTACCATCTTTCAACATGTGTATACGTTGAAATGGATGATTTTTTGTAAAAACTTGTTTTACTTTCTGTTTCTGTATTTTCCCCATAAATATAATAATTATTATTTTTTAGCATCTAAACCAGTATTAATATTTATTATATTTTACCATAGAAAAATGTTACACTTATTTATTAATAAAATGCATGTACTCATTGGACTCGTGCCTCTATAGCACCTATTAAATTACTGAATGAGCTACAGTTCAAAACTACTGACGCATAATTATCAATTATACTTGTATTGAAATTAAAGCTACTATTAGAACAAACGTATATTTTTATTGTAATGACAAGTATTTTAAAGTAATGAATGGTATAATTAATAGACTTTACTACTCTATGCAAATGTAAAAATGTATATAAAATAATTAAATATTTTATAGTTGTGCCTTGTATGTACTCTGCACAATGAGTCCCTAACAATAAGGTAGGAATGTTAATTAGTACCTACACAGACAGTTTTAATATTTAGGACCGTGATATATAACGCCGTTAAAGGTAATTACTCTGGACTGTAAAAAGGGAGTTTCGAAAAGGAATACAATAAAAACATAATTTTCTCGTAAATACAAATTACCGAAGTATAGATTAACTGATATTTACTTTTTATTGATATTTTTATAAAAATAATTAAGTTGAATTATATCTATCAAAGATTTGTTATTAAAAATCGGTTACAATCATATGTTTCGTAAATTTCTTTACTCGACATGGTTAAAACTCCAAATCTGAATTATGTGTTTTAGGCTGGTGCCAAAGCGGATTTTGAAGGCTAAAAAAATTATTAACAGGCAAGGACCAGCCGGAAAATTTAGTTAATGTTATAAATAAGAGAAAACAAACAAAAATTAATTGTGAAATGGTACTGTTTAGGGGTTGAAAGTGGTTCTTGGCGATTTTCGGCGAAATGTGACCTGCTAGCGGAAAATTTCCTTCACAAAAGTTGTAGATAATAAAAAAATCTAAAACTTTCATATAAGCCATTTTTCAACATAACCTAACATTTTCCGAGAAAATGGCGGAAAACCGATGTTTCTCTCGTAAAAATAATTCAATTTATATGAAATTTTGTGAAAGTACTTCTTTTTGCATTTAATAAGCATGATTTTTTTTGGAATTTGGGAAACAAGTAGTTTCCGAGATATTTACATTTTTCGGAAAAAAAGACAAAATTTTCCACGGAAAACTTTATTGGTGTTTTTTTCGATTTAAATATTCTATCAGGGCTCATTTTAACCGTTGAAATGTCTACTATAAAATGATATGTTGATGGTTTATTTTTCATGAAACCGGTTAAAATTGAGAAAAACCAAAAAATGACTTTTCGGATCACGAATTTTTCAATATTATATATTATTTTCAATATTTTTTTATTATTTCTGTAAATAATGGATTAAATTTCAATGACAGAATTTACTTTAATTTTTGTGAAGGGAATTTTCCGCTAGGAGGTCACGTTTCGCCGAAAATCGCAAAAAAACACTTTCAACCCCTAAACAGCAGCCCCATTTCACAATTTCACTTTATCTCGTGTTTAATTTTTGTTTTTTCTCTTAGTTATAACATTAAATTTTCCGACTGGTCCTTGCGTGTTAATAATTTTTTTCTTTCAAAAAGGTATTAGCAAAACATTGAAATATATTCATTTGTGTTGACATAGTACCAAGTAGACCGTTACAGTTTTATTGGGAACTGGTCAGTAAGTACCAATATCAATGTGTTTTTTTAAATGTTGGAAATTCAAAACACTAAAATCCCTACAGTTTAAAATTGCCGCGTTTTACGAGGCGTTTTATTTAGTCAGTTATTTTTTTATAATTTTTTGAAATTGCAATTTTTTTAATAATTTTTTTTTACTCTAAAACTATGATAGCAACAAAAAAAACTGTAAGTAATTTCTGTAGCTTATAAAAAGACATTTAATTTGTGCCTAGGCTGGTCGCTGTATCTTAAAAATTGGCTAAGTTATGATTCTCTAAAATGTATGCAAATTTCGGCATTTTTTGGATACTCGTAAGTTGCGCTCATTTTTCGCTTATATCTTAAAAACTTAGCATTTAAAGAAAAGGTGCAAATATGAATTTTTAAAGTAAATTTGATTATCTCAAGAGATCAACCGTTTCATTACCTTTAAAAATCGTAGCATGCATATTGCTGCTTCATAAATTATAACATAATTTAACTCAAGCGTGAAAAACCGCGGAAGTTGCAAATATTGTTTTTTTAATTTACTTCATAAACAAACACAACAGTATGCAACCAGAGTTACGTCTAAGCTGTACTCAAGGTAGCTGGGTTTTCTAACTTAACTAAGGAGAGAGGGAACACAGACGAGACGATTTGAATACGATGAAGGGGAGCCACAGAACTAAAATTTTCTCCGTTACATGAAGGTACTTGGTACTTCGTATTTTGTCTGCTAAATTTTTAAATAGTGATGTGTCCTCATTAAGTTTCTTTTTACGACTTCAACATCGAAAGGGTTGATAGTCCCTCTTCATGAACATGAAGCATTGCTTTTCACCGGTTTAATCCGTAAGTAATTTATAAAGAAATAATTTTTTTTGTAACTTAAATTTGGCAACGGCCATTTTGCAGCAAGTCACGCTTACACTTCATTTCTTTCCAGGGTTCTAATATTAGATGCAAATCTTTTAAATTCAGATGCAAATCTTTTAAATTCAGATGCAAATCTTTTAAATTTGGATGCAAGTCTTTTCAATTTAGATGCAAATCTTCTAATTTTGGATACACATCGTAGATATGCATTTATTTTAATTTGGGTTGGAAACTTTAATTTTTTTTAACAATCCAATGGGGTTGTTTTTCTTCTCCTCTACGTAATTAGAAGATGGAATGTATATATTAGTCTAGGAGAACTTTCTACGGAGATCGCGACGATAGTATGGTATGGAATTTCAGGAAGCGTCGAATATGGTACTGGGAACTTCTTGACTTAATATTGGGCTCATCTAGAAGTCAGCGATTACGTCAATGTGGGTTGGATTTCACCATCATCATCTCTCACTTGGAGTCACTACTTCTATTCACTGAGAATTCCAGATAAGTGTCGCAAATAAAATTTTTATCTGTTTTTTTATATATATCTCATATTTTTATGCTTTAACATTTTTAGAATTCTTTAAAGTATCAAATTGCAAATGTTTTTTTTTTGAAACTATTTCCATTTTCAATTTTATCTTTAATATGTTTTCAACGAACAGTTAGTATTTTCAATTATTATTAAGATGTAAATTATCGGCATAACGTCTAATTAAAAACAAATATATAAAAAGTTCTGTAAAGACTTTGTGATCACAATTTCTACGAAACGCTTATATTTAAATAATAATTTTTGACCTTTAAACACCATATTGTCGGTTCATGTTTAAGACAATATTTTAAATAATATCTACATAACATATTATCGTCCATTCGTTTTCTCTTTTGTACATAAATTTGTTTAATTTTAAGGCCTCAGTTTAGTTGTTTTCTAACACAAACACATCCAGTTTGATTGGTTTATAATAAAATCAATTTTATAATCACATTGTCCACTTATTTCAGGTATTTTGAAACAAACTATTTTTATACAAACTATTTTGATACGAACCATTTTGATAATATCTTTAGGATTATTAATTTACACTTTTTTTTAGTCAACAATTTATACTTTCTTTATGATTTGATTAGCTTATCTTTCTTGTAATCAAACTTCAGTTTTAGCGTAAATTACAAATATAGAAAGATTGGCGCCCCGCCTCTCTGGGAAAATTATCTTTATATGAGTCAAATTAACATCTTTTTAAGAAAAATTATAAAAACATCTGTCATATATTAATTACAATCTATCAAACACGTAAAACCATTTGTAAAGTGTTTTCTGATCCATGACTCATCTGCCGAGTCTCTGAGCTACTGGGGTAGTAACATTTTTTTTTCTCTAAATAACATAAAGTTCAGTCTAAATCTCGAACACGTTACAAAAAAATAATTAATTTATTAAACAGCGAGGAATACATATTACAAAATAACGGAGTTATGATGAATTGTTTATAAAAAAAAGTCGGGAGAGTGAAAACCGGTAATTATTAAATGCTTGGTATAGTCTTGGCCAATTAAATAATATATGTGACTTTTTTTACTCCGCATTAAAGGATATTGTTAAAGGCAAATACAAAATTTGAATAATCCGTTTCAAATTTATCTAAATCTATTTGGCAATTTTTTGGTATCTTTTGTGTTTTTTTGGCCATTATATTGTTCAAACAATGAAATATCACTAATTTTTCTATAGATTTCTGTACCAGCTGGTTGCCGATTCTCAGAGACAAGTAAGTAAAATAAAATAAATATAATTTAATGTCTCACGTGACTATGGAAATACATAAACAAGAAACTGTCATAGTATAGGAAATAACCAATTCGACGATGAAAGGTTACCGTCTGCCAGTCGGTAATCGAAGAGACCATATACGTACCAAAATTTTTTTTCTCTGGAAATTTAATATTAGTAGCAACAACAATTATTATTATAGACAGACAGATAGACTCTGTCAGACAGACAGACTCGTCTGTCTGCCTGTCTGTTGGCGCTATATCTACAAAACCACATGGCGGAGAACAATAATATTTGGTAGGCGCTACTGTCACTTCCAGTGAAAAATATACAAGGTGGAGTCCTAAAAAAATAATTAAGAAAAAGATGTAAACACAACTATCAATAAAGAAGAATATGAAAAATATACAGGGTATCCACCAAAAAAAAAAATGGAAAAAATATGACGAAGGGTAATAATATTTCGCATGTATTTAACACAATCGTCAAAGAAAAATGTAACATTTGAAAAAATGTAAAGGTTGGTCACTCAAAATAAATTTATTTCGAAAATTTGCCGTATTTAGTTAATACAACTGTCAAGGAATTAAAATATGAAAAATGTAGAAGGCGGTCACCATTAACAACAATAATTAAAAAATGTGATGGAGGCCAATAATATTAGGAATGTAGTTAACACAAAACAGTCAAAGCGGAAAGATATGAAGGAAATATACAGGGTGGTCACCCCAAATAAATAATAAAAGAAGGTGTCTGAACACGATAATATTTCGCATGCTGTTGAGACAACTGTAAAGGAAGAAATTTTAGAAAAATGTACTGGGTGATCACCCTAAAAAAAATATCAAAAAAATGTGGCATAGGACAATATTTCGCATGTAATTAACACAATAGTCAAAGAAGATAAATATGAAAAAATGTACAAGGTGGTCACTCAAAAAAATGAATGAAAATATTAAACAAACATAACAAATATTAAAAATGTAGAGGGTGGTCACCCCAAAAATAATGAGTGAGGACGATAATATTTCAGTTAACGCCACTGTTAAGGAAAAATAAAGAAATGTACAGCTTCGTCACCCTAACAAAAATAATGAAATAATGAAAAAAATGTGACATAAGACAATGATATTTAGCATGTAGTAAGCACAACTGTCACTGAAGAAAAATATGAACAAAATATATAGGTTGTTTGTCCTAAAAGAAAAGAATAGAAAAAATGCTACGGAGGACGATAATATTTCGCATGTCAGTTAACACAAAACTGCCAAGGAAGAAAATATATATATATACACAGGGTCGTCACTAGAAAAACAAATTATTATGAAACTGGGGAAACAATATTTGGACTAGATGAGACAATGGACTTGTTACCGATAATTTGTTTTCGTTATTTTATATATGGTATTCAATAGAATTCGATCATCCAGATAAGCTGTTAAGATTTCAGCTTCATAAGTATATCCAATCCTTAGATATTCAATGTTAAAGATTGGGTTTTAGTACAACGCGCCTCGCCGATTCGTGACGTCATTTTGCATAAACAGAAATTGAAAAAGTGCATTGTTTCTGTTTCTTTGTTTTTTATGCTATAGAAATAGAGAAGCCTAATTAATAGTCTCTCATTTTGGGTCTTACCGTTTTTGACGTAAGTGCCACAGTTTCTGAGATATTTAACATTTAAAATAAATACTTCGTCTTATAGACGTCTTAACGCCGCATTTACACTTCCAGATCTTCCATCAACTCTACAGAAATTAGAAAAAACAAAATTCATCCTCGATTTAGTAGCTTTCTTATTTGTCTCTAGCAGAGCTGGGCAAATATGTACTTACAAATACCTCATAAGTATTTAAATACTAGAAAGTATTTAAATACCAAGTATTTAAATACTTCTTGCAACAAATATTTGTATTTATACTTGGAAATACTTTATCTGAAATATTTACTACTTAGTATTTGTGAAAATGATCCTAAAGTATTTATAAATACTTAAACTATTTAAATAACTGAGAAGTATTTAAATCCTTTTCTGACAGTATTTAAATACTTTCAGAAGTATTTGAATCTCAAAAGTATTTAAATAAATACAACAAATATAATCAAATACACCAGGGAGATAGGCAGATACTCGTCAAGAATCAAGACACGTACCATACTATGTAGTTAATAAACACATTGCATCATTCAGTCTTCAGTCATTCACGTCTTCAGTCATTCACGTCTTAATTCCCAGAAAGTTGGTTGAGAGCAGACATAGACAGTGTTAACTGTTAAGGTTATGCTTTAGCAGAATGAGAGGGAAATATGCGTTTATTTTCGGTTTATTATAAATAATTAAATAACCAAATATACTATAATCTTTAAAACTGTTTTAACGAATACAAACTATTTTTTTTTTATTGTAAATTTCTGTTGTATATAAATATCGTAGTTTGTCAATGAAAATAGTTCCTAATTTCATTATTAAAGTATGGCATTTAACTATATACAAAGTTTATGATAAAAACTGTATATGGTTGTATTCCTTAGAGCAATGGGGGAGTATTTGAAACTATTTTAAGGATTATACCATTTATGATTTTTTAAATATTTATAATAAACCGAAAATAAACGCATGTTTCCCCTCTCACTCTGTATGTGTATGTTTTGTGATTGTGACACAGAACAGTTGAACTAGTGCCATAGTCTCTGTGCTTTATTTGGGTATTTGCAGAAGACGCAAAGGTTTAGCTCTACGGATAAGTAAAAGTCCAATACCCAACTAGAACTGATTAAGTATAGAGGTATTAAAATAGTATTGTAGAAGTTCATGAAAGTCATGAAACCTAAAATTTTGAATAGTCAAATAGTATTTAATATAATAATAATAATGATAATGATAATATTAAGTCTTTATTGATTTCTACAAAAATAGAAAATACAATTTGGCGAAATTTAGCCATTAAAGGCTATTTTTATTACACTTAACTATGCTTCAAAATATTTCAGTGTTATCAAAGTATTTAAATATTCAGAAAGTATTTAAATACTAAGTTTAAACTAATTAATTACTTTTGTTATTTATTATTTAAATACTTTTATCTTTTGAAAATACTTAATATTTAAATACTTTCAATTTTCTGAAAGTATTTAGTATTTAATATTTAAATACTTTTTCAAAGTATTTGCCCAGCTCTGGTCTCTAGCACGTTTTCACTCAGTGTAATACTTTTGGAGTTATTTGACGAATATTGTTTTGAAATACCTTTTTTAAGCTAAAATCACAATTTTCAAGTCGTTATAACTTAAAGACTATCAATTTTTATGAAAGTTGCATAGAACTTTTTTTTCTTAAAATTCTATTTTATTTCACTTCCAATGTTTTTAATTATTAAATCTTGACTTTCGCCTGATCAGCATCTACAAAGTGACGTCACGCGAAGTTCCGCTCCGTTTTCGCACGGTCCAACTGTGGTAATTTATTTAAGGGCTTAAACGTCCGAATAAAAACCTAAAAATTTGGAAACTGCCTTAAAAAGTGCTCTACTTTCGATTTCTAAAATAAAAAAAATGCTGAGCAGGCCTATTGTCGAGGAGGAAACTGACATACTTTTAGTGAAAAATATACAAGATTACTAAAAAATAAGAAAGGACAGAGGAAAATTATAATTAAAATGTAGTTGTCACTACTGCCAGGAAAAATACGATTTAATTTTAATATAAAAATATACAGAGTGGTCATTTAACAGAAAAATAATTCATAAATAAAGGGTGCCAAAGAGAGAAGCTTTATTTACAAAATTTTGTTACGCAAAAAAAATTTCTTATATAGGTATTTCGTAAGTTAATCATTTCTAGAAGATTTAAGAATATGATAGGAACTTGTATATTTGACCTACCATACTTTTTCTTATAGTCCTGTCAATGAATGTTTCTAGAGGGAAATTCCAAGATCACAATTTTTGACTTGGGAGCTGTGTTTGGACTATTTACGAGGTAAACATACCAAAAATCCCCGAACTTAGGAGGAGGGGGGGGGGGGGGCTGCAGGGGGCACGAAGAATGTCCCGGTTCTTAGTTTTTCGCTCGTATCTCCAAAACAGTTGGCCCTAATCAAAAAGTGCCTATATGCAAAATTAAAGCTGACTAAATGTTCTACAATAAAGTTTCTATAAATTTTTTTTGTATCTGTTATGGTTCAGTAATGAATTGTGTATCTTTTGACGGTATTCTAACTTTATTATAAATTTATCATAAATTGATAAAAACTTTAATAATCATCGTAGAAAAAAATTCTTTGTACAGATATCCGTTTCACAGCAGACTGAACTCAAATATCGAAAAAAAATGTCTTTGCGTATGTAAGTGTGTGTGTGCGTGTATATGTATGTGGGCGTGTATACCGTTTCTTGTAAACACGATAACTTCTGTTAGACTTAAAATATTTAATTACAATTTGGAATATATGTAAAACAGTATATTAACATTGGGCCATATCTGTAATACATGGTGATAACCAGAGGCCTACAAACTCTCACTTCATAATAATCTTATTAAAAATATCATGTTCAATATTTTAAGATAACATTGATATATCATCTAATATAAATAAAGTTGGTTTGCCTAACATACACCCGGTATATTGCGGTTTATAAATCTTATACATCTTCTTATTTTTGTATGCTTAATCAAAAACCTTAGTAATATTTTGCTCTGAAATTAAAATAAAACCTATTTTACGTAGAGTTTGTAGGCCTCTGGTTATTACCATGTATTACAGATATGGTCCAATTGCAATAGGAATTATTGTAATATGCTGTTTTACATATGTTCCAAATTGTAATTAAATATTTTAAGTCTAATAGAAGTTATCGTGTTTACAAGAAACGGTATACACGCACACATACATATACCGCGCACACACACTTACAGACGCAAAGACATTTTTTATTCGATATTTGAGTTCAGTCTGCTGTGAAACAGATATCTGTACAAGAAATTTTTTTCTACGATGATTACTAATTTTTTTTTTCAATTTATAATAAATTTATAATAAAGTTAGGAAACAGTTAAAAGATATACAATTCATTACTGAACCATAACAGACACGAAAAAAATTAATAGAAACATTATTGTAGAAAATTTAATCAGCTTTAATTTGCATATAGCCACTTTCGAGATATGAGCGAAAAACCAAAAACTGGGACTTTCTTCGTGCCCCCCTGCAGCCTCCCCAGCTTCTACGTTCGGGGATTTTTGGTATGTTTACCTCCCAAATAGTCCAAACACAGCTCTCAAGTCAAAAATTGTGATCTCAGCATTTCCCTCTAGACCCCCTTGTTGAACGTTCATTGACTGGGCTATTATAATTTTTCTCTATATTATAATTGTATTATTTTGTAAATTCCACTTACATTATTTCTAATAAGTGCATATGGGGCAGACAATTCCAGAAAAAAAAAGAAAAATACATACATGCAGACACGTGAAAGTTATAACCTTCTTTACAACGAATAGTTAGGTAAAATTAATTAATCAAACCACTGTCATAAATATAATATAAAAAGCCTTATTTACATTTGCGAAGAAGTTTCATCAAGCTTGAAGATTAGATTTGTCCAACGATCTTGCGAAAATGGAAATGGTATTTGAGAAAACCAAATTTGAGATGCATCTAGACGATCTGGGATTATATATAATCTAGTAAAGTTAACTTAGATATTAATACGAAGCGGAAATGAAGTTTCAAAGCAAATATGCTTCGGATAAAAGCTAGTTATTTTGCTCAGGATTTGACTTAAATATTCAAATATTACTAAGAATAATTTAGTTCTCGAGGATGAATTTAAAATTCAAATGCCTTCGCTTCTAGTTTTACCTAACATGTAGTTCAAGAATTCAAAATTTACCTAATTTTTATTTATCAATAAAATCAGCATTGCTTACCTACCAGATTAACCAGACTAAAAATAATTTTCAAGTGATATAGTGGTACATTTTGATTAATATTTATTGTTGTATTTGCTTGTGATTTTTTATTCAATTTCAAAGACAACGAGTAGGAGTTACAGCCGTGCACGGCCGACTGCGAATACCAATTTGATTCTTATTTTCTACGAACACGACGCAATTCACTTTTATCGGGTGCCACTAAGATTAAGTACACAGTCAATATATCTTTTTATTTTTATATTGAAATAACGCCTGACTACAACTCTCATTCATTTCGTAACAAAATTTTGAATCTAAAATATTTTATATCTTTTAAAGTACAATTGATCACCTACATAAAGTTTGTTCAAACCTAAGGACCACACTCTATATCACAGTTCCGATACCTCATACATTTTCGTATTTTTTGTGCTTTATTATAAACCTTAGTAACATTTAGCTCTAAAACTCTATTAAAACATATAGACCGGGAGGCAGCGACACATTCTTGGGACTCTTACCATTAAGGTTGATTTTCACTTATGTAGTAGTTTATTGCGTGTACATACACGAAACGACGCGGCGGTCAGCTGGCGCACCCGCGGTGGAGGAAGCTACGAGTACGCCACCCAAAAGTGAAAAATAATAGTCAGCTGTTAAAATGTCGGTGGATAATACGTCCGCTGCTCTTATAAACATGTTGAATAAAAGTTTGAATTTTAGTAATTTCATCAAGGTTCAAATTTTGTTATATAACAATATGTATAAAGTATTTGACGAAAAATTGAGTCAGCTGATGGTAAGAGGGGGGAAAGGTCGTCAGCTGATGCCATAAACATTGTAGTTCGCGGCTAGTACCCGGCGCGCGGGCCATACGTATCGAGCATCGCGTATTGTTTTCATAATAAAAGCTGACAGCTTTTCCCTTATGACAGATTCAGTTTATTATTATTTTTATTCAATATATTTAATACTGTATTATATATTTGAATAACAGTTATTTTTAATTAATGGAACACGTTCGCGCTTAAAAACATCTTGAATTATATGAGTTAATATAACGAGAGAAAAATACATTATTTAAAAATCAGTGAAAGGAAACTTCTATTTACTTTACTTTAATACAATTTACACCCTTTATATGATGGTTTAGACATCTTATATATCTTCATATTTTTGTATTTTACCAAAAATCTTACCGATCGATTTTATTCACAGAGTTCTTTCTCTAGCTAACACCAATTTACTGTCAAACTGTCAATACAATTGGTCTTTTCTTTGTTAAGTTATCGTGCATACAAGAAACGGAAGTGAAACTGAAACATCAATCTTCTTCTATGTTTCTGTTCCTGTTATATAACGGAATCGACCTAAGTCGAAGACTAAATAAAAATTTCGATTTGGGTAAAAATTCATTTAGACATTCTTGAGCAAAATATACAAGATTGAAGGGTATCAGTGCCGAAAACTGGCATAAAAGAACTCATATACCTTCGCAGAGACGTAAGGCACAACCAGGTGAAAATTCGAAGAAACATCGAATTTTCACTCAGGAAAATATGTTTGTGTCCCGGCCATAAGATTGAATGTATATTATGGTCATGGGAAAGTATACTGGAAATAAAAGTATAATTTTGGTCAAAGACAAAAATACAATATACTTTTTCAAAAGTGCGTCAAAGTTGAACTTGTTTATGGGCAAAGAAAAAGAAATTATATACTTTTTACGAAGTAAGTCAAAAATGTAAATGTCAAGAAAGAATATAAAATTTTAACGACGCCACGTACTAAAAGGACGAAATCGACAAATGTGGCAACGGCGCGTAGCGTCTATAGGCAATTACGTGGCAGAAATTAGTAAAAATGGACAAGGCCGGTTTCTCGAGTCAAACAAATTTGGATTCATCCAGCCGCTCGTCAATTAGATGAGTGCGTTGGATAATTGGTAGAAAGCGATATAGTAAGAAAAACAAATGCAGGTTTTTCCAAATTCAAAGTTATGGAAAAAAAACGCCTTGTGCATAAAAAAGATAAAAATCCATTTTTCCAAAAAGTCGCTCGAAGGCAAACTCGTGTCACATCCCCTATATTGAACCTATATGAGGACCGGTACATCGCAAGACTGACAGAAAGAAACTCATATATAGTTGAACTCATATTGAACTCCGTTCTTGTGAATGATATAACCACTATAAAAAACCTTGAAGCTAATCATAAGCGACCCAAAATTTTTTAAGTAAAATATTTTTATATTATTTCACAAAAACCCATAAATGCTTTCATTAATTTTTAGGGAAATTGTATGAATCTTTTCTACCAAATCGATTGTTAGCGCAAGCTCTTCATTGCATAGTAGCATTATAAAAACTCTCTAGAAGAGGCGGTCGACCTTGCCCTACTTGAGGGAGGCGATTCTATTCAATTATATGATTTATTAGATAGGATATTGCATAATTTTAATGTACTTATTTTAAACAATAAATGGCATTACTTGAACGTTTGCATTTTATTGATTTTATAACTTGTTGTAAGTCTCATCCCTCGAAGGTTTTCGTTAGATAGGCCTGAATTGAGTAAATTAGGTGTCTCAGGACTCTACCCCGGTCACATTACGAAATGGTATATTGTGTATTTAGGTGTGAAAGCAATACATTCCCGGACGACGATGCAAATTGTTGTCCGAGGCGCTAGCCGAGGCCAACAAGCATCGAAGTCCGGGAATGTGCTTTCACACCGAAGTACACATACTATTTTTTTCTGAAATCACAATCAATATTATTATAAATTAAGGAATTTGTATTAATGCATAACATTCCTTCCAATTTTAATGTGAGTTGGTTTTTCTATATGTATTTATTTACTGTCTAAAAAATACATAAAAAAAAACTGTACGGGAATGGCCCTAGGCCGGGAAAGTAACATTCCCGTACGGTTTTGTTGATCGTTGCTTGGCAACGGATCTTTTCCTTCTAATAGTTTCTTAGCAACGGACTGAAATCTGGAATTGTGCATTTTTCGATCTGAAATCGCGCCGAAAATGTAGACATTGCCCATTGATTTCAGAAAAAAATGGATTTTTTTTACCATTAGGTAAATAAGTAAAATCGCATCGAAAGAAAGACCAATTTTTTTTTTTGGAGAGAGCGTGTTTAGTAATCTACGGTGAGTGCAGCCTTGGCCTATTTCTTATCAATCAAATATCTCTTATATCGAACCCACCTAGGAATAGAAGACCACATAAGAACAATGGAGAACGCGACTGGAGCCCTTAATAAATAAATTGGTGTCGCGTCGCTCAGACACTGTAACTTCTGTTCTGTTCTACATTCCCACTGGTCAAATAAGCAAGCATAATTTTTTAATAATTATGAGCTTTTATTACCACAGGTAATTTAAGGATGGCCCGTCTTTATATAGGAAACTTTTTTTTTTAGAATTCTTATTTTCTCACCCCTTTAAATTGTTTCGTTTACTAAGAAAAATAATTCCACCAAATTTAGTCTTCTTAGAATAAAGGAATGTGGTGCCGCCGGCGAATTTTTTGTGGGTAAATTTGTTAGTAAAGAACAAATCTTTGTTATAATTATTTTTATTGGTACTCGTTTAAATACTATATTTTATGTAAATTGTTCTTTATAATTTTTATTATGATTCTGGCAGGTCATTTTACCTGCTTGAAATAAAAAGCAAAGAGAGTAGAAGTAGGCAATAAAACAGAGAAAGATATTATATCTTTTTACTGCTTCCACTTACAGAAGATATCGTTAATCCGCCTACACTATGCCCCTATTCAACTGCTGATGTTTGTATAAGTTGAAATTAATAAGGAGATATTTTTAGTTTCCGCTTTTACTTAGGTGAAGTAATATTGAGAGTTGTGTGTTATATTTTCAGTGATTTTGGTCTGTAAATTTTGTTCAACCATGTCATCTCCTCGAAGTTTGACCACCACAGATTATTGGAAGCAAGCTTCCTTCCAAGTTTTGAGTGTACTTTTTTTTAACCTGAGAGAAATGAAATTGAATTTGCGTGAAAGTGCAAAACTAATAATAAACGTAGTAATTGTTTTTTTGGCATAAAGCGCGTATTCCAACACATGATGTGCAACATTGCATTAAAAAAGTAGAAAGCCTATCTGAAGAATTAAGAACTCTACAGAAAAGTTCTCATAAAGCAAACAAAATTGCTAAACAGAAAGAAACATCATTTGTGTATAAATTAGACAATTTATTTGACATTGCTCATGCGAACCTCTTAGAGGAAGACAAACATTTTTACCCAGTCAAAGGACAAAGGGAAGACTAGGTTTCATGTACGGTATTGATAAAAAACTAACTCAACAATAAAAAAAGTGGAAGAACGAATGGAGGAAAGCGCCAACATTTTTTAAAATGTAGCCGAATTGGAAACTTTTGAGTCATCAATCTCTTTCTACGAAGAATTATAACCAAAAAAGGCAAGATTAGTAGGAAAGCGAAATATAATAACCCCAAAGATAGTTGCGACTTTCGACAAGTGTAAAGTGAGTGACAGAGACGCAGTTCACATATTAACGGCTATTGCTGAAGCATTAGGGTATGATGTACTTTCCTTGTCTATAAACAGGACAACTATTCAACGCTGTAGACAGAAGTTGAGGAAGGAAAAAGCTGAAAGAGCAATGGAACTTTTAAAGGATCCAATTTGTTATCTCCTGTTATTCACTGGGATGGAAAACTTTTTAGGGATTTAACTGGCACTGAAAAACACGACAGACTCGCGATAATAATCACAAGTGGAGATACAGAACAAATACTAGGAATACCAGATTTAGAGATTTCGACAGGAAGAGAGTAAGCAACTAAAATTTATGAAGCACTATTACACTGGTGATAAAGTGATATTGTGATTAAGTTGATATTCTTGATTTTGTAGAGAACGCTTTAAAGATGAAACAACATCTTGAAGAATTTTTAAATCTGACTCGGTTATTTCAGGGCAAAACAGATAATCAAATAAATTTTCACGCTACTGGGGCTTTCCACCACGCATGCTGGATGGCAAAAGCAATCTACTGCTTAAAGATATTTTTATTTAGAGATAAATTTAAATTAACAGCAAAAGAAACAAAAAACATTATTGAAATATGTATTTCTATTGTTAAAATATACATTAAAGTCTGGTTTATAGCTCCTTCTCCACATAAAACTTCATTATGATCTTTAATTTATAAAAAGTCTTAAGAAATATAAAAGCATTGATCCTGCCATATCTCAAAGTGCAAAAATTCAAAACCATTTGTGGTATATAACTCATGAAGCTTCTGCTCTATCTTTCTTTAATGATGATATTTCAATAGATGCTAAAAAGGACATGGTTAAGGTTTTAACAAAAGAAGACTATTTGAAGAAGGCAATAAACGATTCAAATTTAGTAGTATTGATGAAATAAAAAGTAAGGAAATGTCATTTTATTTCCTCGGGCACAAAAAAAAAAATTTGAACGATTTAACCTCTCTACTGAAATTCTTAATGGCGATCCTCAAACCTGGGAGACTAATCAGCAATACAAAACTTGTTTTGAAGTTATTAAATAGTTTAAAGTTGTAAACGATACAGCTGAAAGAGGTATTAAATTAATAAACGAATATAACAGCAGATTAACAACAGAGGAAGAGCAGCGCCAATTTATAATTCAGATTGGTGGCGAATATCGCAAGCATTTTAGCGACATAAAGAAAGAAATGATTACCAAAATGTTTCAATATAAGTTATTATTATGTAAAATTAATTTACTAAGTGTAAAATACTACTTTCATAAGTAATGATGAAGATGAGATAGATACATTAATATTTAAACAACTAAATGATTTCACACAGGAAAATACAATGGAGAATACAGTAAACTTGATACATTTTAATATAAGAATCAACAGAAAAAACTTTGATAGGTACATACAAAAAACAATAATAAATATAGACGTAATCATTTTATCAGAGGTTTGGAATATAGAGGAGATAGGTGATTTTACTATTCCTAATTACAATATATATTATAATAATTCTAAATTCAATCAAAACGACGGACTTCTAATATATATATATATATATATATATATATATATATATATATATATATATATATATATATATATATATATATATATGTATATATATATATATATTTATTAGTGCAAGCGTATGAAATATAATCAATAAAAGAAAATATTACATTTTTGCTTGCCATACTTAAAAGGGAACTTTGTGCCTTATAGTACGTTGGGTGCATGGCTACATAAGCCAAAAAGCTGCATTTTTTTATTGGGATATGCCACTTTCTGATCTTTGGTTGATGCCAAAAGGTAACTTTTCAGATAGGGAGCCACTTTAAAATCCGTGCAACACACGAAATGGCAGCCATTAAAGATGGCTCCCATTAGCCATAATAAATGTTTTTGTATCTCAGCTCCTAATGGTTCGATTATGCTCTTGTAAAGAAGATACTTTTTGTCCCTATACATTTATCTCTACACCTTAAGGGTTCTGCGCAATTTAAAAAAATATACGTTTTTTTATTTTTAAAGATACTTCTTTGCACAGTGGGACAAACTGAATCTGAAAACTTATTTCATATAATGCAACTTTCAATTGATGTTAACTTGGGACAGCTGGTACGTAGTAGAGGTCATTGTAATAACCTTTTCAAAATTAAGCCTATAAGTATAGTGACAGTGAAATAAAATTAAATAAAAAAACTTATAAATACTTCAAAGAGAACTTCATGCTTTGTTGTTATTTGATGGCAATCAATTTTTGCTCATATTTGACCCATATACTCGGAAACACAAAGGTCACTTGCTGTCTCAAAATAAGTACAGTTTCAAAAGAAAAATTGCATCAAGGGATTCTTTTACTATTGTACCTAATGATACTGTATCATTAAAACAATTCGTTTTATATATCTCTGTTAGATAAATGAACATAATTTAATTTCTACCCCTTTGCATCTTTTTATTTTAATGTGAATGAGGCAATAATTTAAAAGTGGAAAACGAAAAATGAGGACAAATTCAAAATATTTAAATACTTATAGGCCTACCACGGAGTAATTACATTATCAGTTATTAATAATTAATGTCTATTTGCATAAAAAAATAGCTTAATATTTTATTAGGTTCTTCTAATATATCTTCAAATTCATAACAATGAATAATAAAAAACGTAACTGTTATATTCTTTTGGCGTTCAAAGAATGAATATATTTCCTTTAATAGCTGGCCCTCCAATAGCGTCTCTACTGTAAACAGTAATGATAGTGGCTCAGTATAGCAAGTACTTCTAACCATACAATATTGTGTTTCGTGGCGATGCATGCATCAAAGAAATATATGTTATAAAAATATAACCTACTGAGGCCCGATTACATTGGCAACATCGCTGGGATGGAGAACGAACGCTAGCTATATTTTTAAATACAGCGGGCTTTGAAAGGATCAGTAAATATATCCGGGCTCTGAAATATGCCATGTTTATATAATTGAAAGAAAAATAATAATTAGCTACCTCTAGTGGCTTCCTATTAGAAAAGATTCATAACAATCGCCATATTTAATAAATTTGTTAATTTATACACTCGGGAAATGCCGGGCTTATGAGCGGCCTATCGATATATCGGGCTCATCAATATACCGTCTATACCTATATATATATATATATATATATATATATATATATATATATATATATATATATATATATAAGGTATCCGTTGGCATCCTACCTAATAACGTTCTCACTTGGCATCCACTAATATACACACTGATATACACAAAATTTATTTAAAGGCTAAGTTAGCATCCTACCTATTTTACGGTTTAATTGGTGTCCTTATGAATATTTTAATCGATGCGTAAAATGACACCCGAATATAAAAATTACAGGTTTAACTGACTTCCGGCGGCGTTGTCAGATGTATGCTATGCTGCTTTATCGTATTTGCCTAGAAGAATATTATTACAATCTGCAGTCTGTCGACGTATAAGTAAATAAGGAAATCTCATCCTGTGAGAATACTAATTTATGTCACAATTTAAGTTTCGAAACATGAAGTTCGCGTAAAAGTGAATTACTTTTTATTTGCTTATAATTGTTATAAAACATATTCTTTATGGGATTTGGCAAACAGTAGAAAAAACAATCTGTATGAACTAAAAAGAAAATCTATCTGCAAAGATTGAAAATTAATTTTGTAGATAGTTTTTCTTTTTAGTTCTCACAGATAGTTTTTTTCTGCTATTTGTCAATCTACCAAATTTTCTGTACGAGATAGGACAGGGTGCTGTAAAGAAATATTATTCAGAAAAATAAAACTGAATTTGTTAAAATTTTGCTCACTTGCAAAGTGACCCTATAAGGGTAAAGTTGGAGTATCACGTATTTTTAACGTTTATTATTATTTATTTGAGTTCTCTTTTACACAAATTATTATTAATTAATCACCTTCTAGATTGTGTTAATATTTTAATGCTTTTCAAATGTATTAGACAATTATAATTTATTTGAAAAATTATATTTTGCTATAAATTTGTAACATTTCCAACTTTTTTAAATTTCACAATAGTTCAAAGAATACGAATTAATAATTATTTTTTCAGTTACACCCCCCATGAGAACTATTGGGCCTCAAAATGACCCCATAAGGACAAAAGTAGAGTATCATGTATTTCTAGCATCTATTGTTATTTATTTGCGACTCTTTTTGCAGAAATTATTTTTAATTAGTCTCAAAAATGTTCTTTATTTTAAATATGAGCAGAAAGTCCATGAAAAGTTCAAAATTTCTTAAAACCTGCACAACTCTAGCTCTATTCTGAAGAAAGTTGGCAATAAACAGGAATAAGTTGCTTAAATAATTTGCAGGTTTCATTAGCAAACTCTTAATAAACAAAATTGTGAAACTAAAAAAAGATGGAAATGCTACAAATTTGTAACAAAACGTAATTGCTTAAATAAATTGTAATTATTTAAGTAAATTAAAATTGTTTAAATAATTTGAAAAACCTTAAAATATTAAGACAAACTGAAATCTGACTAATTCAAAACTATTTCTATAAAAAAATCTCAAATAAACAATACTCATTCTGAATAATTCTTTCTAAGATTTTGTCCTATCTCTTACAGAAAATAGTATATTGTGTATTTAGGTGTGAAAGCAGTACATTCCCGGACGACGATGCATCGAAGTTCGGGAATGTGCTTTCACACCGAAATACGCATACCATTTTTTCTGAAATCACAATCAATATTATTATAAATTATTTGTATTAACGCATAAAATTTCTTCATTAATGAATAACATTTCTTCATTATAATCTAACATTTCTTCATTACATTTCTTCATTACAATCTAACTGCTTACTAATAAATGTAATTTTTATGTATGTGTAAGTGTAAATGTAAGTTTGATTGTTTGTCTGCGTGTATTTATTTACTGTCAAAAATATACATAAAAACCATACGGGAATGTTGATCGTTGCTTGGCAACGGATCTTTTCCGGTCTGTTTTCTGATAGTTTTTTAGCACCGGACTAAAATACTGGAATTGTGCATTTTTCGATCTGAAATCGCGCCGAAAATGTAGACATTGCCGATCGATTTCAGAAAAAGTACTTTATAAATGAGAGAAGTTACTTTTTTTTGGTAAATTTCCAAGACATATGAATTGCTCATTTAATCATGCGTCGCTCCCTGGCACACTGTATATGCTTTCTTAGAAAAAACCGAAAAAACCGAAAAAACCGAAAAAACCGAAAAAACCGAAAAAACCGAAAAAAAAGGCCCTTATCGGAAAACGGAAAATATCGTAAACTATGAAATTTAAAAATCTGGAAAAATTAAACGTATAGGTTAATATATTCTTTAAAATTTTGCTCTCTTCTAATTTTTTTCTAACGTACATATTTTCCGAGTTTTCAACAGTTTTTCACTATCAAAATATATCTAAATTTTTTCATGATACAAAATGCATGTAATCTCTAAAATTGTAATTAATTTATATATATTTAATAGAAAAATATCTAATTTGTGAAGAAAAGAAAGAACGAAAAAATTTCTACTGCATGAATTTAAAAAACCAAACATATGGTTGAAATTAATATATTTCGGAAAGGGTTTCTTACAATAGAGGCCTTACCCCACAAGCGTCCAAAATAAGATGTAATAAAACTGTCTTTCAGAAATAGCAATCCTTCATTTCAAAAAGACAAGTCAATTAGTTTCAGATACAACCCATTATTGTCTGTACTAGAATAACAGACTCCGAAAATGTAAAAAATTCTAAAAATTTATCTATACAACTCTCTTAGCTGGTGTATTATACATTAATGATAATTTATATAATCAACACAATAGAAAGTAGCTTAATTGAAAATATTAGATTCATCTATAATTATATAACATATAAAATATGCTATAATTAAAATATACAAAAATATTATTTTTAAGCGGTTAAATTATTAAGTATTTTAGTATTTATTTTATTTTGTAATATATCGAAGTTTATGTCGATTTACGTGTATTTTAATATTGAGTAACTGCTATTCTATACTAATAAATTATAAAAATTATCACATCGCCTGTTATATTACGATTTTACCTATGGACAACGTCAACAAGAAATTGACGGACTGACTCACAAAAATTGCACTTTCGTATATGCGATTCTCGGCGATTTCATTTGATAATTAACAACAGACTTACCGACCTGAACTATTTTGTTCATTATTGTCCATTAATTATCGTTTATTTTGGTATATAATTAATAAGGCAGCTGGTACGTTGTCGTGCATATTTCTTATTATTATTATAAGAATGGACAACCTCTG
Source organism: Rutpela maculata (assembly GCA_936432065.2). Lineage (NCBI taxonomy): Eukaryota > Metazoa > Arthropoda > Insecta > Coleoptera > Cerambycidae > Rutpela > Rutpela maculata. The sequence continues at coordinate 165,609,888 of OW386286.2, forward strand.
TTTAATTATTATTAATTATTATTAATAATAATTAATTAAATTAGGTTAGGTTAGTTAGGTTATTAAACAGAGGTTGTCGATTCTTATAATAATAATAAGAAATATGCACGACAACGTACCAGCTGCCTTATTAATTATATACCAAAATAAACGATAATTAATGGACAATAATGAACAAAATAGTTCAGGTCGGTAAGTCTGTTGTCAATTATCAAATGAAATCGCCGAGCATCGCATATACGAAAATGCAATTTTTGTGAGTCAGTCCGTCAATTTCTTTTCAGTATTGAAAGTCACTGCTCATTATTTTTGCCTGCCTAATGACATATATTTAAGTTTTATCTGGCTATATATAATTTTGTATCGCAAATTACCAAATATAAGCCACTTTTCGAGCGGCTTTTACACCGTTATTGTAATATATTCTGGCGATTAAGTAAAATGCTAGAATCTCTAAAACGATTATTTTTTGTGTAATTTTATAGCAATGTGTTCCAGATCTTTTTATAATACATACACGTAACAACTATTAAGTTAATATCTTAAACCGTCCCACAGGAAACGTGCGTACAAAAAATACAGACAGACCGATAGATACAATTTTTTTTTGCCCTCAAATTTAAAATCTCGATATTTCATGACATTCTAAACCGATTTCAACAAAAAACAAATTGAAGTTTTTTTTTACGATTACTATACTTCCAATCCACTATTTGGATGTGGAAGTAAAATTTACGACTCAAATCATCCAATGTCCCAAATTGGGATACAAATTGTGCGAAAATTATTAAGTAATTATAAATACTGATTTAATGAAGCTAAAATATTATGACATCAGGGTTTATTGATACATCTGAAAGTGTATTTTAAATAAAAAGAAACATTTCTTATTATAAAAACACAATTTGTAATGTTAAATGTTAATAAAATTGAACATGCCTCAAGTTTAACAACAGGTATTTTTCTTTATAGTAGTGTAAAATATTATAAAAAAATCTGAGGCCTTGACTTCTAGTAGGTATACTTATTCACCAAAACTACACTAACATTTTTCTTTGTATGTCTTACAAAACATTTTTTGTAATAAATATAAACTGTTTTTTTCCATGATTTTATTTTAAGGATAACTAAATGAACTATATTTCACAATAGAAATATGAAACATTTCATTTCTTATTTCTTATTTATAACAAATTCGGATAAAAACATACATTTTTTTTAATGAAAATATATGCCATTTGATTTATTACTTCCACATCCACGCAGTGGAGTGGAAAGATGTACAGGGTGCGCCACTTAAAACTGCTCATACTTGTAACTTTTTTATTTTTAAGGCGATGACCTTGTTGGGTACATCAAATTGTAGAAATTTTTAAAGCCTTAAACACGCATACAGAGTGATTTAAAAAAAAATTTGAAAAAATTGTTAAGAAAGGAAATTTAATTTCTTTGAATATTTTTTTACCTCACCTTGTACATGAAATGTGTTAATGATTTCTTATAAAGGTTTTAATTAGCTTCAATTTATGTTAAAAATACAGTTTTAGGAATAATAATTCCTATTATTTAGTACATTTTAATGGAGTTTGTTTTTAAAAATATTTATTTCTTTTGTTTCTTGTTGATGTTTTGTTACGTTGAGGATTTTTTGTGATATGTCTTTTATAAATAAAGCATAAAATTATTATTTACATTTTTTCAGTTATTTAAAAAAAATCAGGAGTCGGAAGGAGTGTTTTTAATTTCTTTCTCTAACACCAAAAAGAATTTCGGATATGACGTAATAAACATAACATAAATTGAAGCTAATTAAAACTTTTATAAGAAAACATTGACGCAGTTCATGTACAGGATGAGGTAAACAAATATTCAAGGAAATTAAGTTTTCTTTCTTAACAATTATTTTAATTTTTTTTTAAATCACTCTGTACACATGTTTAAATGCCTTAAAACTATCTACAATTTGATATGCCCAACATGGTCATAGTTTAAAAAATAAGAAAGTTGCAAACCTGGGGAGTTTTAAGTGGCGCACCCTGTATAGTAATCTTAAAAAAAATTTCAAAATGTTTTTTGTTGAAATAATAAATGACATAAAACGTCGAGATTTTAAATTTAAGAGAGAAAAAATTCTGTCTGTGTGTCGGTCTGTAACTTTTTTGGGCGCACGTTTTTTTCGCAACGGTCTAAGATACTGTCTTCAAATCTGGCACACATATGTTCCAAGACGAGATCTGGTACTAGATTATGTCTTGCGCTAATTCCGGTGAAGGGGTTGTGAGTTAAATAGGGTAAATAGGGAAAAACAATAAAGCAAGCTAATAACAGTCCAGAAACTTAATTTTTAAAATCTTCTATTTAACTTCATTTTAAAAGCTTTGTACGGTAGTTAGTATGTTTGGGTCAAATCGTGCAACCAAAATGGATCCTGGAGGTATTGCTTAATAGTGGATTCGGCGGCGCTCGGAGAGATTCGAATATGGATTCGGCAGCGCCTGAAAATTGCCTTGGTATTCGACATGGTCCGGAAGTCACCTTGATGTTTAACCGTTCCCGAATATGGATTATGCAGCGCTCGAATATAGATTCGGCGGCGTTCTAATTTGGATTTGACAGCGCCCGGAAGTTACTTTGGAATTCGGCAGCGCCCAAAATGGATTCAGCGGCATCCTAATATCGATTCGGCAGCGCCCAGAAATTACCTTGGTATTCAGGCGTGCCCGGATATGGATCTGGCACTATCTTAATATGGATACGGAAACGCCCGGAATTTGCCTTCGTATTCGGCAGCGTCCGGAAGTTCTGGAGGTTTGGCTAGCATTCGGCAACGCCCTTTTATTAAAATTCTGTGACCAATTATTTCCACATACTAGAGTGCAAATATGGTCAAGATGTTTTCCTTTAAAGAGACTTGGATGGGAAATCTGGATGTGGAAATATTGATTCCTTAGGCAGCGGTTTTATTCCAAAAGCTACAACAAAGTTTGAATGAATTATTTTATCACAACTCAATTGAGAGTAATACTCCAATTTCGATTTTCATAAAAAAAGTAATCTTTTAACAAATAGCCATAACTTTGACAATTTTCATTGTAGAAGAACCGGAATGTATTAAATTGAATTACCTTTCAACGTTGTAATAACCAATTTCAGACCCTTCGGTTTTTAAGTTATTCACGAAAAATACGTGTTGAAATTTGACATTTAGAAAGGGACGAAAAAACACAAAACCTTAAAAAAAACCGCTGCCCAAGGAATCACTACTTCCACATCCAGATTTTTTATTTAAGTCACTCACAACGAAAAAATTTTGTATGTGGAAATAATTGTTTACGGAACTTTAATAATATAATATTTAAAATCCTCTACCCCAAAAACCCATAAAACGATACCCCACATCGGTAGCGGGGTGGTGGTGGTGGGGGGTGGTAGTGGGGGTGGATGAAGTAAAAAAACATTTTGAGGTTTCTAGTTCTTGTAGACACCTTAAATCACAATTTTTTGCATCCCCTTTGATAATGGGGTGGGGGTGGTAATGGGGGTGGCTAATGCCAAAATTTTTTTTGAGACCTCAGCTTCTCTTGTATATACTAAATACCAATTTTATGGACTCTTACCTGCTTGATTTACCTATTTTCCCCAAATTTACCCCAATTTACCCCCCAACCCTTCGACAGAACAAGATGAAAATATAATCCAGTTCTAGATCTCATTAAAGTACATATGTGTACCAAATTTCAAGTCAATATCTCAAACGGTTCCAGAGTAAACGTGCGCACAAAAAAGTTACAGACAGACCGACAGACAGACCGACAGACAGACCGACAGACAGACCGACAGACAGAAATTTTTTTTCGCTCAAACTTAAAATCTCGATGTTTCTTGACATTCTAAGCCTATTTGAACAATAAAAATTTTTAAAAATTTTTTTGTCGTTACTATACTTCCACTGGATGTGGAAGTAATAATATCTCGAACAATCTTTGAATGGGACTAATCTGAAATTTAAGGTAAAGTTAATTTCTTATGTTTCAAGTCGTACAAATAACAGTTTTTGACATAATTCGTAATTTTCAAGATATTTCCAGAAACCCATTTTTTAACGAATTGCTAGATACAACGAATCAAAAATTTACATTCAAACTATACAAATTGTGCGGAAATATTAACAAAATTGTATGACTTTTATATCAACCTTATTATTCTAATTATAACATGTTGTTTGAGTGACCTATAATAATTAATATCATGAGAGAAATAGAAGTAAAAATTGTTGAATTACTTAAACACTATCAACGAAAAAACTAGCTTGAATTAAAACTAAAATATACTCTTACGTGCAATATGTACATACAATATGTTTACTTAAAGTAAACTGCAATTAAATTTTAATTTTATTTATATAAATATATACTTTGGAAAAAACTTTGTTAGTTTAGATAAACTATAGTTTTACAGATATCTATGAACTTACATTTAGAATCACGAGGTTGTAGATGCTCCAAACTGATTAATTTTGAAGCACAGTGGCAAGTGTAAAGTAAAAAATATATTATAATTTAAGCTATCAAACTTTGTCGTATAATTTTTTCCATCTTGTTAGTTTCAATTCGACAGCTTTATCTTTAACGGTGTCTTAGTAACTCTACAACTCTTTCAACCATGCATTTCTCTACAAGAGGTTGTTCTTGGGTCACCTACTAGACTTCTTAAATAGAATCCAATAAAAAATTCAAAAATTTAAACAAAACGAATTAAAATAATCTCCAACATACACTAGTTCACAAGTTCAAAGACGTGTTAATTCTTGATAAAGATTGTAAAAATGTGAGTGAGGGCACATTGGATTCGGAATGACGTCTAGAAAAATGTGCAAAACTTTCAAACCCGCATATAAACAATTGCAAAAGTTATAAACAAATTAAGATTGAAGAAATAACGAGCTTCGTTTTTTGAAAATAACTCGAAAACCGTTAATATTTAAGAAATTTAAAAAAAAGATTCTTGAAGAGGAAGAAATTTCCAATAGAAAAGTCACAACTCCCGGTATTCTATCTCTATTATTAATAATTTTAATTTAATGCTGAATATAAGGCTTCGTGCGGCAAACGCTAAGCCGTTACGAAACCGGCCGTAATAAGTAAAAATATTTTTTTATGTATTAAATATTAATTTAAAAATTTTAAAAAACTATGGTATTATTCAGACATTTAAAGAAAAAAAATCCAGATTTTTCATAAAATGAGCCTATTGTTAATTAACAATTTTTTTTAGAGCTTACGTTTATATTTCAAGTCGGATAATTGCTAAGCAAAAGCCACTAAAATTATTACGTTTCCTTTAGACCTTATATCAACTATATTGTACGAGATTATGACATTGCGATATTTTTAATTGTTATAGTCTATTATTATTAATTATTTAAGATAACAAAAAACTAAAAAATTTAAAAAAAAAACGGTTGACATTTTTATTTATTAATTTTAATTATTATTACTGTTTTATATTCAAAAATAATATAAGATTACATAAATTTTAAATTTCTAGTGTTATTTGTTTAAACAAATTTTATAAACTAATAGATAAATTACTTATTTTTGAAAAGCATTTTTTGCCATTTTATTTGTTATAAAATATTATGAATTAAAAAAAATTTTTTTCTTAAAAACATTTTTTAATTGTTTATAATCATTTTTTTTCCTTTTTTCATTATTTAAACAAGTTATTAAGTAAAAATTTTAGTCTTAAAACCTATTATTTGCAATTCTCTACAAGGTGGATTTTTATTTGTTGTCAATTTATTTGTTTATTTAATAAATAATTTGTTATTAACAACCTCCGAATGTGTTTATATTTTTTTAGATAGAAAAAAATTAAAAAAAAACCACCGTATACATAAACACAAAAAAAATGTTAATATTTCTTATAGAATTTTAAATTTTAAATATTAAAAATGTTTTTTGACATATTTATGTATACGGTTGTTCTGGTTATTTTTTTCTATCTAAAAAAATATAAACACATTAGGTGATTGTTAATTAGAAATTGTTTATTAAATAAACAAATTAATTAATAACAAAAATTCCACCGTGTAGAGAATTGCAAATAAGAAATTTTAAGAATATTTTTTTTCTTAATAATTTGTTCAAATGAAGAAAAACGGGAAAAAATAATTATAAACAATTAAAAAAATGTTTTAAGAAAATTTTTTTTTTCAAAAATACGTAATTTGTCTATTTCTTTATAAAATTTGTTTAAACAATTAGCACTAAAAATTTAAAGTTTATATAATTTTATAGTATTTTTGAATATAAAAACAGTAATAATAATAATTTTAAAATTAATAAAAAAAAATTTTCAACCTCTATTTAATTTCTTAGTTTCTTGTTAGCTTAAATAACTAATAACTAATAGACTGTAACAATTAAAAACATCGCAATGTCATAATCATAAAATATAGTTGACATAAGGTCCTCACGAAGCGAAATAATTTTAGTGTCTTTTGTTTAACAATTTTCCGACTTGAAACATAAACGTAAACTCAAAAAAAAATTGTTAATTAACAACGAGCTCATTTTATGAAAAATCGGTAAAAAAAAATTTTCCAACAGGATATTGTTCCTTTAAGTGTCTAAATAATAAAGCAATTAAAAAAAAATTATATTAATACTTGACAATATAACAAAATTGTTTTGCTTCTTACGACCGGTTTCAGAGTATCGTAACGGTTTAGCTTTCGCCGTGCGAAGCCCCATTTTCAACATTAAATTAAAGTTACTAATAGTAGAGATAGAGTTCCAGAAGTCCAGACTTTTTTATTGGAAATTTCTTCCCCTTTAAGAACCTCTTTTTTTTAATTTCTCAATTATTAATAGTTTTCGAGTTATTTGCAAAAAACGAAACTCGTCATTTTTTTCAATCTTAAATTGTTTATAACTTTTGCACATTTTTCTAGACGTCATTCCGAATCCAATGAGCCCTCACTTATATTTTTACAAGCTTTATCAAGAATTAACACGTGTTTGAACTTGTGAATTAGACTAAATAAGATTCTTTTACATTAACATAATTTTGTAGTTTATCACGTATCTAAAATATTTTTGCTAATAACTTTTCTCTTACTTCTGTAGTTTAATTAAACTACAGAACACTATTTTACTTATAGCCTTGCTGAATCATCCTTAACAAAAGTTGTTTACAATCAAGAGGTACAAATTCCGTCCTCATTTTAACAGTTACACGAATTGTCTCCACTAAGTTTACTTTTCCTAGTAGTAATATATTCGAGCAAACTAAAACATCTGGATCAACATGTGGTATATAATAACCTACTTCTACGGTGTTGCCAGCTGACTAGATGCCATCTAAACCGCTTCTGTGATCAGCAGGTATTCAAAATGAATATTTTTCGAGCGACAGGCACGGCAGCTAGTAACAAACCGCTGAACTAAAATATTCACTAGGGTGTTAAAATGGGTCACTTGACCTCCAACTTAAAATAAGTTTCAATGGCATAATACGACATCTACGATGCCCCTGCGTTAATATCTCTAGCGTGGATGCCAACTGAACCTAAAATTTTACATTGTGGGATGCCAACGAATACCTTATATATATATATATATATATATATATATATATATATATATATATATATATATATATATATATATATATATATATATATAGAGATATGCATGGTCATATACAGGCCCGTTTCATACACTGAGCGGTTGTAGTGCAGCCCGATTTGACGTAGTGAAGCCCAGGGTCGGGCTCATCAACGTACCCCTGTGTATATCATCACTAAATGGCCACAAAGCACGTTAGCTTCCTTCCTACAAAATTTTGAGGTGGGCTTCAAAAAGTTATATTTTCATGTTCCGAGATACACTTTTAGTTCAGCACTTCCTAGTGAGGCGGCGCTGTTCCTGTATATCCAGGACTCATATACAGCTGATATCCATCGCACGTTATATAGCCCGATATTTGGCACCGTCGCAATGACTCAATAACATTCGATTCTTATTTCCTCTTAAATACTTTCTTTATGAAGTCACAATCGATGAATGAAAGCTCTTTATTTGAATCAATTTTTTAACCTCACAGGTATTGTTTCATAGTCTAACATTTTTTTGTAAATTCAAGAATTCATTTAATATATATCTACTAAGAATTATAAATTATGTACAGTGATATGAAAGAAGAATAGTTGTTAGCATTTTAAACATCGTAAAATGTGTTTTGAATTGTAATACGTAATTTCAAACAGAGCGATAAAAGATATAAAGGTAGCATTTATATCGTAAGAGAGGCATTAGAATAAGAACAAAATATAAAATACATGGATTTGTCCATTTATTGTACTAAATTGATGTTTCCATATCCCTAAATTAGGTTTGTGATTTTTTGCATTCAGAATTCAATAATAATATAGGTACTTAATTTTTTATTAATTTTGGTGCTATAATTATCATGGAGAAATATCGGGACATTAAACAATAATTATGCAGGATGGTGTTTTACGTATTATAAGGATAGATAGATACGACTATAAGTTGGTATTATTTCCACATCCACGTAGTGGAGTTGGCGTATAGTAATGGTAAAAAAAAATATTTTTTAAAACCATTCATGATGTTGACTCAAAATTTGTATTACCACGAGTTCGGGAAATATATTATGTTTTGATCTTATTCCGTTGAAAGGTAAATAGGGGTAAATAGGTAAACAAGCTAGTAACAGTCGATAAAATTGGGATTTAGTGTATGTACGAAAAGTCAAGTTCTCAAAAAAAAATTTGACATCAGCCACTTCCACTATCACCCCCATTACCATCCTCACCCCATTATTAAAAGGGATTTAAAAAATAGAATTGTGAATTAGTGTGTGTACAAGAACCAAAGGACTCATTTTTTTTGCATCAGAAACACTCCCACTACAATCCCCACCCTCACTACCGATGTGGCATAACATTTTATGGGCTCTTAGGGAAGACGTTTGCAAATATTATATTATTAAAGTTCTATGATCAGTTATTTCCACATAATGGACTGCAAATGCAGTATCAACCTTTTTTTTTTTCGTTGGATGTGGAAGTAGTAATTCGTTAAGCAGCGGTTTTTAGTAATGTTCTCTTTATTGTATGGCGCACATAACAACATGACGTGATCTGTCATGGTTGCCTGTTAAGCGTATATGGTCTCTACAAAAACACAATTTTGATGGGCTAACTTGAATTGTTTTATTTTATTTGGACGTGTATAAGAGAACAGCGTTATAATTGCTGAATACTTATTACTTACACATCCACGTAGTGGAGTGGAAGTATAGTAATCGTAAAAAAATTAAACATTTTTTTTTCAAATAGCTTTAGAATGTCATGAGGTTAAGATTTTAAGTTTGAGCCTAAAAAATTTCTGTCTGTCTGTCCCTTTTTTTGCGCGTACGATTACTCAGGAACAGTTTGAGATGTTGACTTGAAATTTAGTACACCTATGTATTATAGCGAGATATGGAACTAAATTGTATTTTGATCTTATCTCGTTGAAATGTTGGAGAGTAAATGGAGTAAAATGGGGTAAACAGATAAAGCAAGCGAGTTAGAAATCATAAAAAGGTCTCAATTTTTTTCCACATAGTGGTGTACAAATATAGTATCATTTTTTTTTTCATTGTAAGAGGCTTTTATAAGAAATCTGGACGTGGAAGTAGTGATTACTTAGACAGCGTTTCTTCAAGTCATAATCTTAAATACTGGTAATATAGACAGCAACATGAAACATTTTACTTTATGTAAATTTCGTAATACTTTAAGACCTCAACTATAAGTTTTAACTAATATTGTTTTTTCTTAAAATCCTAATCTCTGTATTTGTCAATATATTTCTATTGTAATGGTCTATGATTATGGTTATGTTATGGAATAGTTTTCCTTTGTCTTACTTCACTTTTGCATTTTACCTTTAAGTATTATTGTTAGTAATCCAGTATAATAATTGTTTATTTTTTTTTAAATTTTGATTGTCACAGTGCCGCTTACAATTTTACCAAATATTAGTCCTTAATATTTAACCTTTATAGTGGAGTCAAAATAAATTTTGAATTGAATTGTTTGGCTGCAGTGATTTTATTGTTTTAATTTGTTTTATGTATAAGTGCTATACGCAGTTTTTCATTAAATCGGTTCATTGTTTCTTGTAAAATTTTAACAATTTATTTTTCAACACTGAAATTTTCTGCTATTTTGCTTATTATCTCCGGTCTTCGTAATCGTATCGCAAAAATAAAAATAGCTAATTGTTGGCAATAGAGTTTTGAATAGGACTAGGTATATGAAAAATCTTTCTGATAATTTGGTAATTTAAAAAAAAAAACACCAAAAATTGCTTTTTTGGCTACTTAAGAAACATAGCTTATTAATGAATCAATTTTACCGAAAGTTGGTGAAACTATGTCCTTTATTGAACTAACTTTCGTGCCAAATTTTAACCCAAAATATTTCTTCAGCGGCTAAAAATCAATAATAATTTCCCATCGCTTATTGTGCTTCTGGATTGTTTTCAACTAGGTGACACAAAAATATAGGTATTGAAGAATAACAGGTCGAAATTTTAAGAAGAAATATCAATTTCTTGATTTATAAGCAACTGAAAACCAAAAACTGACGTATCCCGGCCCCAAATGCAAGTAGATCATTATTTTTTTAGAAAAATGTTAGATATTTCATTTATTTTCATAATTCGTTTGCGTTTTTGGTTCTATAAAAGAATCCACAGAATTATTTGAATTTGTTTATAACTATAATTTTGAAAATTATAAACAAATTAAAAAAAATGGTTTAAATGAAGATTTTTTTTCTTAATACCATTGTAAAATACATTTAAAAACATACATTTTGAAAAATAAATTGTCCTCCTACGAGCTGATGCAATTAAACGCGATGGAATTTCGACGTTATTATTGGTTTCTAACCGTTTGAATAAATATTTTGGGCTAAAATTTGGCACGAAGGATTACTTCGATAATGGGCATAGTTCCACCAACTTGCGTTAAAATTGATTCATTATTACGTTATATTTCTTAAACAACCAAAAAATGCATTTTTTAAAAATTTTATCGTGAACAATTCGCTCTTTTTATTATTGCGATACAATTGCTAGGACCGATGATAATAAGGAAAATAGTACAAATTTTCTCTTCTGAAAAATAAATCGTTATAGTGTTACAAGAAGCAAAATTTCTCATAGCACTTGTTTTTTATTATACTTACAACAAATTCAAACAATAAAACTGCCGCAGCCAGAGAATCCTTTATTCACTTATTTTGATGGCCATTAGAGCACTATATAACCCAACAATTCTTTTGACATTTGAGACGCTTTAATTGATTTATTGGACTGTTGTACTGTATTCAAGAAAGCATCATGTTACCGAAACTGTAAAAATATATTTAAGTTGAATGTAGAAAGATGCGATTGTTCATAATTTTATGACCCATTTACCTAGTATAAGTTTTTATTTTTATAAATTGATAGATTACGGTTAAAAATGTTTCTATAAGATCATCATATCCAAAAACCGCAAAATGCGATGACAATACGAGAAAATTAATTTGTTTATTTAAATAGCAACAACATACATTTTAAAAAGTCCGTTGTGCCTTGAAAAGTGTTTTTTAGAATCTACAGATGACGTGTGCCTTTTCAGATTTTTAATTGCATTTTAAACGACCGAGGAAAGTATATATCCCACTCGATGAAGGTAATTTACTTTAAAAAAATTGCAAACTAAATAATTGTTTTTTAATAAGTTCGTGAAAGTGTATAGAATAATATCCTGAAAAGTTTACATTTCACTCGGATGATAACGTAAAAAAAAGTGAAAAAAAAATTTTTTTTCAACAGTTTTTTCAAAATTTTGAAATCAAGTCCAGCCAGGAAAAAATAAAAAATGCAGATGGATAGATCACGTATTTCTGAACAAAAAATGTCGTAACAAAATTTATCGCTAAAGCCACGTTTTTTCCGGAAAAAATAGTCAAGTGTAACGTTATAACTCGGAGCGAGATACATGCATGCGCGCGCTTAAATACGAATGACTGTGACACCGACGCACTGAATTACATGTCACTAAATCAAAATTAGTTCAATCTATATGAGTGATGGTTCATTTAAAAGATGGAAATTGTAGCTTTCTGATGCTTTTTTGTCTTAAATAATACAAGCAAAGAATGGATGGGAAAAATATACTTATATATATTAACACGCCCGAACTCAATCGTCGCAATAAAAAATATAGAAAAAAATAAAAGCCCTTCAAAAAAAATCTTTTTTCACTGAGAACTGTTAAAAATTATGTACACTTCATGATTATTATGGTTTATTAAATTGTAGTAACGTGGATTCACAAAAAAGTACATCTCACATAATTTTAATTTCCTTGCTTGATCATTTTCTAGAAAAATATTTATATTGGAGGGTGTAACTTGCCGAGAAATTGACCGATTGGAAAAAATAAAATATCACTATTTCGAAAAAATGTATACATTTCGAATGTTCAAACACAAATTCGTTTACTTGTATGCATTTTTTCGAAAATATGATTAATCAGATCATGATGAGAAATTGCGATTTTCACGATCTTATCCATATAACTATGAGAATATCTTTGATTGTTTTGAATATAACTTCTGGAACTTTCCAATACATTAACAAATGTATAAGGAATTCATTGGATATAGCTGAAATGTGGATAGGTGTACCTGTAATAAATACAATATAGTAAAGGCACGTAAAAATTCAGGGTAGCGATTCAGCGGTTATGTATGGTGTCTGTGTATGCGTTTATAATTATATATTTTCCCTCCAGACTCACTATTTATCCTCCTATTCACTAAGAAAAATGTAATCAGAAAGAGAAAAAGCTTTGTTTTACTCGTTAGAACTGCTAAGAATTTTTAGAGGTTCCGTAGTATGCATTTAATCGTGCGCTTGGCCGCGCAGAGTGACAAAGTTATTCCATTATTTTTTTCCAGGAATACCGTAGCTTTAGCGATAAATTTTATTAGAATATTTTTTGTTCAGAAACACGTAGTCTATCCACCTGTATTTTTTGTTTTTTTCTACCCCGACTTAATTTAAAAATTTTGAAAAAATATTAGGTAAGTACACGTAATTTAATTTCTGATGCTTTGCATCTTCTTATTTCAATGCGAATAAGACAATACTTTAAAAGTTTGAAAAAAATGAAGTCAAATTTTGAAGAAAAAGCAAAATGTCATAAATGCTGACAAATTCAAAATATTCAAATACTTATAGGCCCAGGCCCACCACGGACTAACTACATTATCAATTATTAATATTTAATGTGTATTTGCATACAAAAAAACCCAATATTTTATTAGGTTATCTTTAAGTAATTTCAAATTCATAACAATAATTAATAAAAAAATGTAACTATTATATTATTTATTTGGGACACCTGTATATTATAATGAGATCTGGAAATAGATTATGTTTTGATCTTATTCCGTTGAAGCTTGGGATGGGAGGTAAATGGTAAATAGGCAAAGCAAGCAAGTGAGAGTTGATAAAATTGGGATTTAGTGTTTGTACGAGAAGCTAAGTACCTACTCAAAATATTTTTGACATCAGCCACTTCCACTATCACCACCATTACCATCCTCACCCCATTATTAAAGGGCGAAAAAAAATAAAATTGTGTGTATAACTACCAAAGGCCTTATTTTTTTGCATCAGCTATAACCCACACTACCATCCCCACCCCCACTGTCGGTATGGCATATTGTTTTATGGACTTTTATAGTAGACGATTGCAAATATTATATTATTAAAGTTCTATGATCAGTTATTTCCACATAATGGACTGCACATACAGTATCAACTTTTTTCTTTGTAAGAGACTTGGATGTTGAAATAGTGATTGGTTAGGTAGCGGTTTTTTAAGTTAGGTTCCCTTTACTGTATGGTGCACCTAACTGCATGACGTGATCTGTCTTGGTTCCCCGTTAAGCCTACATGGTCTTTAAAATAAAACAATTTTGATGGGCTAACTTAAATTGTTTTATGCAAAAGAGAACAACGTCATAACTGCGGAATACTTATTACTTACACATCCACGTAGTGGAGTTGAAGTATAGTAATCGTAAAAAAATTTTTTTTGCTCAAATTATTGGAGGTGATTATTGAAGGGAATAAAAAGATAAAATTGTGATTTAGTGTGTATAAAGAAACAAAAGGCCTGAATACTTTTTTGGCACTAGCCACCCTCTCTACCACCCCCATTCCACCTCTACCACATTATTAAAAGGAATAAAAAAACAAAATTGTGATTTATGTGTACAAGAGCCTCTAAATTTTTTGCCAACAGCTTCCCCCTCTACTACCCCCACTACCATGTAGCACATCGTTTTATGGCTTTTTGGGATAGACGATTTCAAATATTATATTATCAAAGTTCTGTGAACAATTATTCCTACACAGTGGATTGCAAATATAGTATCGACATTTTTTTGCTGTAAAAGGCTTGGATAGGAAAATCTAGATGTGGAAGTAGTGATTTTTTAGGCAGCGGTTTTTTTTATTAATGAACACATATATTTTTATGATTGTTATTTGAATTTATGTTTGTAGTCGGTCTCCCTGCATTGTGCATCTGACATCATGCACCCATCTTGATTGCATTGGATTCGGAATGACGTCTATAAAAATATGCAAAAGTTTCAGACCCGCACATAAACAATTGTAAAAGTTATAAACTAATGAAAATTGAAAATATAACGAGTTCCGTTTCTTGCAAATAACTCAAAAAACTATTAATATTTAAGAAATTTTAAAGAAAGATTCTTAAAGAGGAAGAAATTTCAAATAAAAAAGTCCCAACTCCCGAAAATCTACATCGATTATTAACGAGATTATTAATAATTTTAATTTAATGTTGAAAATAGAGGTCCGCGCAGCAAACACTAAGCCGTTACGATGCTCTGAAACCGTCCGGAATAAGTAAAAATATTTTTTTATATTATTAAATATTAATTTAAAAAGTCATAAAAATTATGTTATTTTTTAAACAAAGGAAAACATTTTTTCACCGATTTTTCATAAAATGAGCCTTTTGTTAATCAACAAATTTTTTTAGAGTTTGCATTTATATTTCAAGTCGGACAATTATTAAACAAAAGCCACTAAAATTATTTTGCTTCGTGGCGACCTTATGTCAACTATACTTTATGGGATTATAATATTGCGATGTTTTTAATTGTTATAGTCTATTAGTTATTAATTATTTAACCTAACAAAAAAATAAAAACTGAAAGAGAGGTCAGAAATCTTTTTTTATTAATTTTAATTATTCTCACTGTTTTTATATTCAAAAATACTATTACATAAACTTTAAATTTTTATTGCTATTTGTTTAAACAAATTTTATAAACAAATAGATAAATTACTTATTTTTGAAAAATATTTTTTTGCCATTTTATTTGTTATAAAATATTATGATTAAAAAAATTTCTTAAAAATTGTTTTTAATTATTTATAATCACTTTTTTATTTTTTCATTATTTAAACATTTTATTAAGAAAAAATTTTATTCTTAAATTTATTATTTGCAATTCTCCACAAGGTGGAAAAACGATTTTTTTTATCGTGAATTTGTTTGTTTATTTAATAAACAATTCGTTATTAATAATCGCCGAATGTGTTTATGTTTTTTTTAGATAGAAAAAAAAATAACAAAAACAACCGTATACATAGACATGAAAATTCTTTTGTGAATAATAATTTAAAAATCGAGAAAATACTCGTATCAAGTATGCCGTGGAAATTGACAAAAACTAGATTCAAAACATTAATTTTGTCTGCATAATCAAAGCGTTCTGTCCGAAATGTCCATTTTATTTAACACATATTAGAATCAAAATATAGCCTACTGCTATTCTTGTTTTATTATATGTAGGCAAATAATATACCTACACATTTAGATAAAAAAGGTATATTTTAATCACAGTTAGAAAACACTAACGCAAATATTAGTGGGAAAAGAGCAAAGCGTTTGCCCTAAACAACTTTATGATGACAGCATCAAAAAAGGTGGTTAAGGAATTCTTTCTGCCGCGATTTTATTATTTTAATTTGTTTTTGGTGTGGTAACAAGTGCAATAAGAAGTCCCGAACTAAATCATTGCTTCAAAAAATGTAAACATGTATGTGTCAATATTAGAATTTTCTGCTATTTTTCTTATTATATCCGGTCTTAGTAATCGCAAAAAATAAAAAGACAAATTTTGAATAAAAATAGACAAAAAAACTTTCTGATAATTTGTTAACTTGCAAGAAAGTAAAAACCATTAAAAAAACCGCTGCCCAAGGAATCACTACTTCCACATCCAGATTCTCTATCCAAGTCACTCACAACGAAAAAACTTTGTATGTGAAAATAATTGTTTATGGAACTTTAATGATATAATATTTGAAATCTTCTACCCCAAAAACCCATAAAACGATACCCCACATCGGTAGTGGGGTGGGGGTGGTGATGGGGGGGTGGTAGTGGGGGGGTGGATGAAGTAAAAAATATTTTGAGGTTTCTGGTTCCTGTACATACACTAAATCACATTTTTTTCATCCCCTTTAATAAGGGGGTGGGGGTGGTAATGGGGGTGGCTAATGCCAACATTTTTTTTTGAGACCTTAGCTTCTTTTGTATATACTAAATACCAATTTCGTGGACTCTTACCTGCTTGATTTACCCATTTACCCCAATTTACACCCCAACCCTTCGACGGAACAAGATGAAAATATAATCTAGTTCTAGATCTCGGTAAAGTACATATGTGTACCAAATTTCAAGTCAATATCTCAAACGGTTCCAGAGTAAACGTGCGCACAAAAAAAAGTTACAGACAGACCGACAGACAGACAGACAGACCGACAGACAGACAGAATTTTTTTTTTTTTCGTTCAAACTTAAAATCTCGACGTTTCATGACATTTTAAGCCTATTTGGACAATAAAAATTTTTTAAAATATTTTTGTCGTTACTATACCACTGGACGTGGAAGTAATTACTGCCTATGTATAATTTAAGAAATATAGTGTAATAACGCATAAATCTATAACGAAAATGAGTGAAACTATATCTTTTATTGCTTTATTTTTCGAGTTGTTTATAAAATAACGAAGTTAAAAATATCACGTGTCTATTCAAAAAATAAAGAACAAAATTTGTACCATCTACAAATAATTATTTTCGTGAAGTATACGTCATTACCTCTAGGACTGCAGTTTTAGCCATGTATTTTTACGGAATTGAAAATTATTTTTTCTGTACTAAAGCATTTCTTACAAACAATGATTTTCATTTTATTTAAATTTCCAACTGCTCAGTTAATTTATTCTAATGTTTTGATTATTTAATTTTAACGAATTCTAAAATAATTTTTTATGCACTATTTATACATTTTATTTTCGCTATAGTAATATAGGACTAATAATTTTTTAGTTAGATTTATGGCTAAATACTGTAATATAACTCTATCTTGCTTTGTATACCATTGGCAACAGTTCTTTTGGCATTTGAGACGCTTTAATTGTTTTATTGCTCTGTGCAAGAAAGCAACACCAGATTTAAGTTGAATGTAGGTAGAAGAATGTAAGAAAAAAGGTACCAGCTTATCTGAACGAAGCACAATGCAACAGCATAGGAGGGAGGGAGAGAGAAAGAGATCACGCGTTTGCCGAAATATAAAGTATTCTAACATTGTTTTAACATGATTTTAATAATTTTTCATGTGTAAATAAAAATTCAACCAATTCAGATTTCATGTAAAATGGTCTATTTGTTAATTGACAAATGCACAAATTTCTCACCTAGTAAATTCGCAGAATTTTGATTGGATTGTTCATAATTTTATGACCCTTTACGTAGTAAAAGTTTTTATATTTAGAAATTGATGGATGGTGGTTAAAAATATGTTGCTATAAGATCATAAAATTATCTAAGACCCGAAAATCGCAAAATGCGGTGACAATACAAAGAAGTCAATTTTTATTTAAATGGAAACAACATAAATTTAAAAATCCGCTCTGTCTTGAAAAGTGTTTTCTGGAATCTACAGATGACGTATGCTTTTTCAAATATTTAATTGCATTTTAAATGACACAAAAAAATTTAAAAAATGACGACAGACAAGCGTTTCGTTACCTCATTTTTGATAGTTTGGCGACCGGTACTTTAATAAAGTAACATAAACAAATAAATAAGCGTTTATTGTGCACAAAAGAGTTTACACACAAAAGAGTTTACACACAAAAAAAGAGGTCAGCCTAAACTAGCTTCCCCATATATATTAAGAAAACATATCATGACCGTACGCAGTATTACATTAAATTGAGAAAACTATTAAACTAAATTTTTATATAAATAACACAGCCCCACAAAAAAAAGTGGTCTGACCGGCGGACCAGACCAATATATTCGTATGTATTTGGATCCGCTGAAACCGAATCCGAAGTCGGAATTGTCAGATTAGGTCGTTTTTCACCCTCCAACCCCAAAAAACACCCCCCCCCCCCAAAAATGCTCTATCCGGCGGACCAAACCAGTATATTCTTATGTATTTGGACCTGCTGAAACCCAATCCGTAGTCAGAATTGTCAGATTGGCTCGTTTTTTACCCCCAACCCCAAAAAACACCCCCAAAACAAAAACAAAGTGGTCTGTCCGGCGGACTATACCAGTGTATCCTTATGTATTTTGACCTGCTGAATCCGGATTCGAAGTCAAAATTGATGGATTGGCTCGTTTTTTACCCCCAACAACGAAAAACACACCCCCCAAAAAAATGACTTGTCCGACGGACCAGACCAGTGTATTCTTATGTATTTGGACTTGCTGAAACCGAATCCGATATCAGAATTGTCAGACTGGCTCGTTTTTCACCCCCAACCCCAAAAACACCCCCAAAACAAAAATAAAGTGGTCTGTCCGGCAGACTATACCAGTGTATACTTACCAAATACATAAGGATACACTGGTATGGTCTGCCGGGCAGACCATTTTGTAGGGGGGGGGTGTTTTTTGGGGGTTGGGGGTGAACATGTGTCAATCTCACAATTATAACTTCGGATTCGGTTTCAGCGGTCCAAATATATAAGGATACACTACTGGTCTGGTCCGCCGAACAGACCACTTTTTTGTTTTGGGGGTGTTTTTTAGGGTTAGGTGTGAAATACGAGCAAATCTGACAACTCTGACTTCGAATTCGGATTCAGCAGATCAAATTACATAAGGATCCACTGATCGCAAGATTTGACCTAAACAAACAAACTAACATACAAATAAACATTGCAAGTTAAATAAAAGCTTTTAAAAAAGGTATTTCCAAACGGCTTTCGTCAAGTATTTCGAAAAGAATTACTTTATCGAATAAATGTTACAGACCAATTACAGAAAGTACAAACTGGGAATTAATTATATTTTTTGTTTATTGATGTAGGATTAATAATTTCGGAGATATTTAAGTTTATATTTGGTATCCAAGTGTTTCGAAATTACCTTTAAAGTTTAAAATGCATTTTCTTCTAAAGCAAGTGCTTTAAATGAACATCTAGGTAATGCTACATCTTAACGAAAAACTGTATTTGAGATAATTTCTTTAAATTACTAAATATAAATACGCACATTTTTCCATCATAACTTCTTTATTTCTTATGCTACAGGAACGAGTAAAAAATAGTTTGAAAGCGCAATTGATTGTCTTCAATTTCATTTCTTAGTATGCGTGACGTAGGTGTCACAATTTTTGAGATATTTAACATTTAAACTGCATTTTTCGTCTTATAAACGTTCGGACACCATTTGTAAACTTTCATATTTCCGAAACTATTAAATCTCTGTAAATAAATAAACAAGCGAAATTCATTATCAGTTTATGAGCTTTATTTTTGGTTTCTAACCATTCTTAAATAAAACTAATATTTATTGAGATACCTATTTTGAAAAGGAAAACAAAATTGCGTTTTATCGAAAGTACCTGTATAGTTTAAACTGTATTTTTTTCTAAAGCAAGTGTTGTATACAAACCAAAAAATTTGACGTCATGCTATATAATGAGGGACAGTGTTTGAAATTCCTTTTTTTAATTACTGGCTAATTACAGTTACAAAATGGCGACGTTGTTTTTAAAAAATGTGTAGACGCACATTTCTTCGGTCATAACTTTTTTGTTTTTTATGCTATAGAAACAAATAAAAAAAACAGTTGAAAACTCAATTAATAACTTACTACCTATTAGCATCCTTGACGTATATGTCACAGTTTCTGAGATACTTAACTCTCACTCTAAATAATTATCTTATGCACATTTGGATGTCAAATGTAAACTTAAATATCTCCGAAATTATTAATCCTACATCAATAAGCAAAAAATATAATTAATTCCCAGTTTGTACTTTCGGTAATTGGTCTGCAACATTTTTTAGCAATAAAGCAATACTTTTCGAGATACCTGACGAAAGCCGCTTGGAAACCTTTTTTTTTTAAAGCTAAAATCGCAATTCTGAAGTCGTTATAACTTAAAAACTATCGATTTATGTGAAAAGTTACATAGAAACTTTTCGTCTTAAAATTTGATTCTACTTCAGCTCCAATAAATATATATATATTTTTAAGTGCCACCACTTGAGAGGGGGTGGCATCCACCCCCTTATAAATTAGCAAGCCCCCGCACAATATAGAAACTTTTCTGTGAAGCTTATACTTCCAAAAATGAACGATATCCATTCAATATGACATTATTCCGAAGTTTTGCATATGTTTTACCTCTAGGTACTGTACTATAATAATAATAATTATTTTTATTAGTGCAAGCGTATGAAATATAATCAATAAAAGAAAATATTACATTTTTGCTTGCCATACTTAAAAGGGCACTTTGTGCCTTATAGTACGTTGGGTACATGGCTACATAAGCCAAAAAGCTGCACTTTTTGATTGGGATGTGCCACTTTCTGATCTTTGGTTGATGCCAAAAGGTAACTTTTCAGATAGGGAGCCACTTTAAAATCCGTGCAACACACGAAATGGCAGCCATTAAAGATGGCTCCCATTAGCCACAATAAATGTTTTTGTATCTCAGCTCCTAATGGTTCGATTATGCTCTTGTAAAGAAGATACTTTTTGTCCCTATACATTTATCTCTACACCTTAAGGGTTCTGCGCAATTTAAAAAAATATATGTTTTTTACTTTTTAAAGATACTTCTTTGCACAGTGGGACAAACTGAATCTGAAAACTTATTTCATATAATGCAACTTTCAATTGATGTTAACTTGGGACAGCTGGTACGTAGTAGAGGTCATTGTAATAACCTTTTCAAAATTAAGCCTATAAGTATAGTGACAGTGAAATAAAATTAAATAAAAAAACTTATAAATACTTCAAAGAGAACTTCATGCTTTGTTGTTATTTGTGGCAATCAATTTTTGCTCATATTTGACCCATATACTCGGAAACACAAAGGTCACTTGCTGTCTCAAAATAAGTACAGTTTCAAAAGAAAAACTGCATCAAGGGATTCTTTTACTATTGTACCTAATGATACTGTATTATTAAAACAATTCGTTTTATATATCTCTGTTAGGTAAATGAACATAATTTAATTTCTACCCCTTTGCATCTTTTTATTTTAATGTGAATGAGGCAATAATTTAAAAGTGGAAAACGAAAAATTAGGACAAATTCAAAATATTTAAATACTTATAGGCCTACCACGGAGTAATTACATTATCAGTTATTAATAATTAATGTCTATTTGCATAAAAAAATAACTTAATATTTTATTAGGTTCTTCTAATATATCTTCAAATTCATAACAATGAATAATAAAAAACGTAACTGTTATATTCTTTTGGCGTTCAAAGAATGAATATATTTCCTTTAATAGCTGGCCCTACAATAGCGTCTCTACTGTAAACAGTAATGATAGTGGCTCAGTATAGCAAGTACTTCTAACCATACAATATTGTGTTTCGTGGCGATGCATGCATCAAAGAAATATATATTATAAAAATATAACCTACTGAGGACCGATTACATTGGCAACATCGCTGGGACGGAGAACGAACGCTAGCTATATTTTTAAATACAGCGGGCTTTGCAAGGATCAGTAAATATATCCGGGCTCTGAAATATGCCATGTTTATATAATTGAAAGAAAAATAATAATTAGCTACCTCTAGTGGCTTCCTATTAGAAAAGATTCATAACAATCGCCATATTTAATAAATTTGTTAATTTATACACTCGGGAAATGCCGGGCTTATGAGCGGCCTATCGATATATCGGGCTCATCAATATACCGTCTATACCTATATATATATATATATATATATATATATATATATATATATATATATATATTATGTTTCCCACTATTTTTGTGTGGAAAAACGATAATAAATTTTATTTTTATTTGTTTAGCATGAGTGTCTGTTCTTGCGGACTCACTCCTCTCAGGGTTAAAGTAGGTTCAATGAAACAAATCAGGAATTATACGATCAATCAAACACTGTAGTTGAGAATAGATTTGATTTTATTAAATTTACTGGAATATGGTTGTTTTGCAAGAATTTTTACAGTGTTAAATTATACAAAAATGAATGTTGGGCGCCGTTTAAAACATATAATTATTTAAAAATCTGACATGAAATTAGTTTACAAAAAGAAAACTCTGATGTGGTTTTATTCTTACGTACTAGTGAGACTGTTTACCTTACATCCGATCGGTAGCTACCGCGCGACCGCAAATACCAAGACGTGGAGAGAAATCCGCTTCTAGTTGTCGTTGCTAAGTTGCCTGCAGTGTTGATAATCGACAGTACAGCTGATGTGATATGGACGATCCTTCTGTTTCGTTCTTGTTTTGTTACAAATAAAACTTCTCTGGATACTGGATTATTGTTGAAACGATGCACTATTTCGTTGCACTTAAATTTGTGTCGAGGTGAGTACCAAAATATTTTTTCGAAGACGACTTTTACATGTAGGGAAACTGCCCTTGTTTACAAATTACAATATTACTTAATTTGAGATTTATTTTCTTAATTCTCGTTTTCATATAACCAAGGAAACTATTTTTGAGTCATTACAATACTCTTATTTTGATTTGAATACTTGATACATTTACTTTACTTCAAAATTTCAATTTTCTTCTTTAAAATATTTTTAGGTTATGTCTTCCGCTAAATTTTTACGTGCGGTTAGCTTCGTTGTTGAGTAATGACTGAATTGTAAATTCTGGCTTTCTATTGGGCCAAAATGAAGTATCTGACAGGATTTTACGCCTTGATTTTTTTGGAAGAGAATTTTAATTTATGAATTTACTTTTTCTAGCTTTATGTTTTATTAAATGTTTATTTTACTACTTGAGTTTTATTTCTCATGCTTTTCTGAGTATTTTGATATGCAATACATATTGATTTGTGCCTCAATTGCAATTTTTCATGGTTATGTGAACTCGGACATATTTTAACAATTTCCAGCCTTAATACCTAATTTTAGCTACCAAACCATATTCCTGCTTATAGTTTAAAGTACATTTAACATTTATTAACACAATTTCAACACCTTACTCTATTATTTTTACTAATACTGAACTATGCATTTTAGCATGTCGTTTGAGGAGAAACTTGTCACCCCCTACAAAATACTACATGATGTGTTGGACAAAACTACACTAAATCTATGGACCTAGCCAAACTCTATAACAACAAAGTGAAATACTCTAAGAAAAAACCTTTTTACAAACTATTTTACACAATTTTAAGAAAAGTTCATCTGACAGCCATGTGATTTTCTCACTGTGGGCCCCATTTGAAGTTTAATTTAAGGGAACTTACGTCGTAGAGTAAGTATAAACCATATTGTTTCTGTTTTGACACATTTTATCCTATTACGATAGGTATTTTTATGAAATACCTGTGAAGTTTGGTTCCAAGCGTAACCTCCCGTTTAAACTTTTTGTTATTTTCTACCCTGCTTATGTAGTCCTTTTATTATAAGTTTGTGTTTGTTTAAGCTTACAAATTATCACCTTTTTAATTGTTTATTGTTAAATTTATGATTACACTTTTTATTTATTGATAAATTTTTATTGTTTTTAGGTTCAAACCACCCTCTCATGTGTGTCAAGAGTTCCTGTTGGTTTGCCACCATTTGGCTTTGCACAAAAGTTTATTTAAGCATCGTTGCACTTTATCGATACCTTGTTTTGGTCTTATTTACAAATAAAGTCTTCCAATGTACAGGTATGCACTCTTTTCTTACTGCTAGCTATATTAATAAATTTATTTACAATTCAAACAATTATTACTAAATTCAACTGCAGTGCTTTATTCTAACGACATGAACCTGCCTTCAGCATGTGATTGGAGTGCCTCTGCATCTCACAAGCACTCGTGCATAAAGTAACCACCATCAGTGGCGTTTCTGAGTTTAATTTGATATAGATTACTAATTTTATTGTTTAAAGTGAATTGTTCCAATCTATTATATTGTTTGGGGAGAATATTGCGACATTTCCCCCTTAAATAATAAATTTTGACACGTGTGATAAATTTATTAGTTCTGTCAAAGTTGCGATATTCGAACCAAACAGACACACGTGCTTTTTCGTACTTTATATGACTTATTTACCCAGGGTCATATGGGTAGAGCAATCCTATGTGGAATTTCCCCCTTATTGAATTGTTGTGAATGTTTCGTAATGTGTCAGTGTTTTTTCTTTCAATTAAACGTCTAATAATATTAAATTTACCTTTTCTTACAAAACTAATAATAACGATTTTATTTCCCATTACAGTTTTAACATTTATTCTGTACCCTTTTGAAAATATTTTCTTTTTTGTTTCAGGAACTGATTCGTCTCCTTCCCCTTTGGACATCAACTTGTGGATCTTCTCTGATACCTCATCTTGGGATCTTTTAAATTTTACCTTTTTAGTATATACTTTTGATTTAGTCAATTTACCTTTTTCTTTGTTAATATCTAGTGATTCTGTATAATTTGTTCTAGCACTTTCAATTATATTTGATTTTGTCATATTTGAAATTTCATCTTGTACTTGACTACGATGTTTAAATGGAATGGGATAAGTTTTACTTTTAAAAGGCTTATTTTCATCTACTTCTAACTTGTGTACATACCCTTGAGCTACCCTTGGCTCATAATTGATTAGTGAAATATATTTTTGTAACAGTTTTTGTACTATTTTATCATACTTGGAGAGACAGTTTATCAGGAGTTCTTCGGACTTTACAAAACTCGTATTAACTACATATGTGGTACCTTCCACCATATGCTTACCGCAATTATTTATTAATTCATTGGCCTCTTCGCCTATATTTAAATCGGGATCATTGCCCATTACCGCATTTACTTTGGGAACTTTGCCCATTACCGCATTTATATTGGAAACTTTGCCCATTACCGCATTTATATTGGGATCTTTGCCCTTTACCGCATTTATTTTGGGATCTTTGCCCATTAATTCATTCATATTAAAGATGGGTATTCTTTCACCCTCTATTAACAATATTTTTTCTCCCAAGTCTATTTTAGCCCTGATCTCCGATAAAACGTCCTCTCCTAAAACAATATCATAATTCATGTTCGTCACAATAATAAAATCCCCCTTAAATTCTTGATTATGAAACTTGAAAGTAGTGCTCAAAACTTTATTTGATTCCATGAACTTTTTCCCATTTAAACTTACCAATTTGATTTTTGCTATGTTTATACAATTATTTATGTTATTATTAAAATGTTTATTAAATACCTTTTCATCAATTAAACTTATTTCAGACCCTGTGTCAACTAGCGTTTTTAACATAATATTATTTATTTTAATGTTTACTATAGGCAATTGACTAACCTTGATATTTTTCATTTCATTTTCCGTATCAATTCCGATGTACTCTCGCGGGTGTTCATAATTATGCATGTTTAAAAACTTCCTATCTAAAAATCCTGGTCCTGTGACCTGGTATTAATTTGCGCAACAGTCTCTATCCTATTTACATCTTTCTGTGCGTTTTCAACTATTGTACTCCCCCTTTGAATGTTTGTGTTTGCCACTTGTGCATATGTTCGACTTCCCCCTTTTGACTCATCATAATTTTGTCTCCTGTCTTCCCACTGTACCTGTCTCCTTGGCATTTGTTGATTATTATTTTCCCTGCTATTTACATTGTTACCTTGTTCCCTGTAAATTTGATTTTCATTGTAACCTCGTCTTTGATTATTGTCATATCTATTAGTGTTTCCCTCATATCTACCATAATTGCCATTATACCTCTCTTGATAATTCCTGTTTTGATACCCCCCTTGATTGTTAAAATTTGACCTATTTTGATTTGCCCCTTGACTATTAAAATTATACCTATTTTGATTTCCCCCTTGATCATTAAAACTTTTATTTTGGTAAAATTCACCCCCTCTGTTAAATCTGTTTCCATTATCATACCTATTATTTTGATTTTCGTTTCTACTTATGTTCTGGTAGACATTTTGATTATTATTATCGTCTATTTCCCTCAAGTACTCAATTAAGTTATCTAACGTGTTAATTCTTTGTGTAATTATTACATTTTGAATAATTGAAGAAAAATGTCTCGCAATATATTTAACAATTTCACCCTCCGTAAATTTCGGTTCTAAATGGATCACGTTATAAATCTTTCTTAAAACATAATTTTCCCTTGATAACCCTTGTCTTTCATTATACTTCCCACTAAACAAATTTTGCCTGACCTTTTGCTGGGTAAAATCACTCCAATATTGTTTCATTAATAGCTCTTCAAATTCATCTATGCTCTGAAATCTACTTTCAATCATGGAATACCAATACTCGCTTTCTCCCTTTAACATGGTCTGTATGTTGGACTTTAAATTTGCTCCCCTTGGTAACGTGTTCATGTGTTGTCTGAGTCTTGTAATAAATACTTTGGGATGGATACGATTATCCCCGTAGAAAAAGAATGTTGTCTTATTGCATATGTTTGTGTATGTGGGTGTATGTGTTTGTGTTTGTGTACCCTCTCTTAATAGCCGCGTATTCTGTAAAACTAAACTCTCCTGTTCTTTTATTTTATTAGCCAAATTTTCCCCTTGCTTTTTGATTTTGTTTTCCAACTCAATTACCGAATCATCTACCCTATTTTCTACCTGTCTTGAAATATCTGCCCTTAATTCCGACCTTACCTCGCTTACCTTGTCGTTTACCTCACAACTAATAGTTTCTCCAATCCTTTCCCATCTGTTTTCCCAGCTTTTTACTTGACTCCTTAATTCTGTCGTGGTCTCTTCTATTTTTCTTAATTTTTCATCCATTCTCTTGTTTAAATTTTCCTCAAGCACGTTGATTCTCTCTTCAATATTCTGTACCATTTCTTCTCTGTTTTGCTGCATTTGTTCGTTTATTTGTCCCATGTTTTGTTGTATCTGTTCGTTGATTTGTCCCATGTTCTGCGCTACCTCCTCTCTATTTTGTTGCATTTGTTCATTTATTTGTCTCAAATTTTGTTGCATTTGTACATTCATGCCTGCTACCATGTCCATCAATTTTTGTAACATGTTAGGGTCTTGTTGTGTGGCCCCAACTTGTTCTGTGTCCCCAATTTGTTCTTCCCTCTGTGTAGATGAACCAGCTTCTTGTTCTTGACCTGACATATTGGCTTTCTTACCTGACCTTAATTTCATATGTGTTTATGTGAATTTCTCACAACTATTGCCAGAACTATTAAACCTTTTAATGAAATTCTTATTAAACCTTTTATATAATAATTGGAACTTTCAAAATTTGCAAAATGTTTTAAATTGATCGTTTCCTGATTGAAAAAATAAATACAGTAATCTTATATTCGCCCCACGTTCAGGCCGACATATATTTATTATGTTTCCCACTATTTTTGTGTGGAAAAACGATAATAAATTTTATTTTTATTTGTTTAGCATGAGTGTCTGTTCTTGCGGACTCACTCCTCTCAGGGTTAAAGTAGGTTCAATGAAACAAATCAGGAATTATACGATCAATCAAACACTGTAGTTGAGAATAGATTTGATTTTATTAAATTTACTGGAATATGGTTGTTTTGCAAGAATTTTTACAGTGTTAAATTATACAAAAATGAATGTTGGGCGCCGTTTAAAACATATAATTATTTAAAAATCTGACATGAAATTAGTTTACAAAAAGAAAACTCTGATGTGGTTTTATTCTTACGTACTAGTGAGACTGTTTACCTTACATCCGATCGGTAGCTACCGCGCGACCGCAAATACCAAGACGTGGAGAGAAATCCGCTTCTAGTTGTCGTTGCTAAGTTGCCTGCAGTGTTGATAATCGACAGTACAGCTGATGTGATATGGACGATCCTTCTGTTTCGTTCTTGTTTTGTTACAAATAAAACTTCTCTGGATACTGGATTATTGTTGAAACGATGCACTATTTCGTTGCACTTAAATTTGTGTCGAGGTGAGTACCAAAATATTTTTTCGAAGACGACTTTTACATGTAGGGAAACTGCCCTTGTTTACAAATTACAATATTACTTAATTTGAGATTTATTTTCTTAATTCTCGTTTTCATATAACCAAGGAAACTATTTTTGAGTCATTACAATACTCTTATTTTGATTTGAATACTTGATACATTTACTTTACTTCAAAATTTCAATTTTCTTCTTTAAAATATTTTTAGGTTATGTCTTCCGCTAAATTTTTACGTGCGGTTAGCTTCGTTATTGAGTAATGACTGAATTGTAAATTCTGGCTTTCTATTGGGCCAAAATGAAGTATCTGACAGGATTTTACGCCTTGATTTTTTTGGAAGAGAATTTTAATTTATGAATTTACTTTTTCTAGCTTTATGTTTTATTAAATGTTTATTTTACTACTTGAGTTTTATTTCTCATGCTTTTCTGAGTATTTTGATATGCAATACATATTGATTTGTGCCTCAATTGCAATTTTTCATGGTTATGTGAACTCGGACATATTTTAACAATTTCCAGCCTTAATACCTAATTTTAGCTACCAAACCATATTCCTGCTTATAGTTTAAAGTACATTTAACATTTATTAACACAATTTCAACACCTTACTCTATTATTTTTACTAATACTGAACTATGCATTTTAGCATGTCGTTTGAGGAGAAACTTGTCACCCCCTACAAAATACTACATGATGTGTTGGACAAAACTACACTAAATCTATGGACCTAGCCAAACTCTATAACAACAAAGTGAAATACTCTAAGAAAAAACCTTTTTACAAACTATTTTACACAATTTTAAGAAAAGTTCATCTGACAGCCATGTGATTTTCTCACTGTGGGCCCCATTTGAAGTTTAATTTAAGGGAACTTACGTCGTAGAGTAAGTATAAACCATATTGTTTCTGTTTTGACACATTTTATCCTATTACGATAGGTATTTTTATGAAATACCTGTGAAGTTTGGTTCCAAGCGTAACCTCCCGTTTAAACTTTTTGTTATTTTCTACCCTGCTTATGTAGTCCTTTTATTATAAGTTTGTGCTTGTTTAAGCTTACAAATTATCACCTTTTTAATTGTTTATTGTTAAATTTATGATTACACTTTTTATTTATTGATAAATTTTTATTGTTTTTAGGTTCAAACCACCCTCTCATGTGTGTCAAGAGTTCCTGTTGGTTTGCCACCATTTGGCTTTGTACAAAAGTTTATTTAAGCATCGTTGCACTTTATCGATACCTTGTTTTGGTCTTATTTACAAATAAAGTCTTCCAATGTACAGGTATGCACTATTTTCTTACTGCTAGCTATATTAATAAATTTATTTACAATTCAAACAATTATTACTAAATTCAACTGCAGTGCTTTATTCTAACGACATGAACCTGCCTTCATCATGTGATTGGAGTGCTTCTGCATCTCACAAGCACTCGTGCATAAAGTAACCACCATCAGTGGCGTTTCTGAGTTTAATTTGATATAGATTACTAATTTTATTGTTTAAAGTGAATTGTTCCAATCTATTATATTGTTTGGGGAGAATATTGCGACATTATATATATATATATATATATATATATAAACAATAACATAAATGCACAAGTAACAACTTACAATTTTGCAGAAACAAACTTACTACACGTACTCCTTGAATTTAACCATAGGACTTTTAGCCTCATATAAACCACCTTCCACTTGTGAAAAACATACCTAAACGACTTTCGTACATTACTTTCAAATTCACAAGAACGTGATATAAATATTTTCATAGGTGACATAAATTTAAATATAAAAGATTCTACAAATATTGACGTAACTAAACATTTTATGTGAACACGAACGCATTTCTTACATAAATAAACTCGAGAGTCTGAAAACTCTAGAACACTTATTGATCATATCTTCGATTATTAATACAATAAACAATAACAATCCTAACTTAATCTTCAATTTAGCTGTATTTGAAACTGATCTAACAGACCACTACTCCATTTTCCTCTGTATAAAAAATAAAACATCACTCATGGTACTGAAATATAAATTAAAATCTTTACTAAGAAAAGAAAACTGGAACGATATAATGACATGCAATGAAACACAAAATAGTTACAATTGTGTTATTAATAAAATAACAACTTACATATCAAAAGCAACTAAAGCTTATCAATTTTCAAACAATAGGTATCGCAAACTAAAACCTTGGATAACTACAGGTTTAATTAATTCTATACATCACAGGGACAACCTGAAAAAAAAGATTAATACGTAACTATTCCAATGAATTAAAACAGACTTTTAAAAGATACTTAAAAAAAATTTTTTACGAAGCAAATGTACATGGCGATATTAAAAAAACTTGGGTAATAATAAATGATGCTACAAATTGCAGTTCAAAAAATAAAATTCCAAAAAATATCAACATATATAACGACAATAATATACTAATAGCTGATAGTAAAGACAATGCCAACATCTTTAATAATTTTTTTATTAACGTTGGTTCTAAAATGGTAGAAAAAATTAACAGAGAACTACCACCAGGTCCTGAAACCACTAGTGTTCAATCATCTATTTTTTTAAAACCTATAAATAAAAGTGAAACCATAATACTTATCTCTGAATTAAAATCTTACTTAGCACTAGGACCAGATGGTATTTCAGCCTCACTTATTAAGAAAATTCACGAACATATCATAGAACCATTAATGCATATAATAAATATATCCTTTAAAACTACAATACTGACAAGCCAATGGAAAGAATCTATCGTAACACCAGTATTTCAAACAGGAGACTCAAAAAACAAAAATAATTATAGACCCATTTCTGTAATAAATAGTTTCGCAAAAATATTTGAACAATGCCTCAAAAATAGATTAATTTCTTTCTTTGAAAAACATAACATAATTACTTCGAGGCAATTTGACTTTAAAAAAAATGTTAGAACTGAACACGCTGTGACTGACCTTATAAAAACAATTGTCACAAGTATGAATGAAAACAAAAAATGCCTTAGCGTGTTCCTCGACTTAGCTAAGGCATTCAACACTGTGTCACAGATTTTTTTCAAACGACTTTTTAATATTGGTGTAAATATTATAAAAAACTACCTTTCATATCGAATTCAGCGTGTTAAGGTAGGCGATTCTATAAGCGGGTCATTATCAATAGCCACGGGAGTACCACAAGGAACAGTATTGGGCCCAATACTGTTCCTTGTATATATATAATAATATATAAATAATATTGTAAACATTGACAATTTCGGAGGCCATTTAATATCATACGGTGATGACACAGCACTGATTTTTGTCGATGACTCATGGGAATCTGTTTACAGGATGGCGGAAAATGGTCTATCTAAAATATATAGTTGGCTAAACTATAGTCTACTAAGTTGGAATATTGGAAAAAGTAAATTCCTATCGTTTCCCATCTCAGTGAATGACCAACCGAAAAATCAAGAACTAAGAGTTCATAAGAGCAACTAACTGTGATTACCAAAATTGCGATTGCCCTTCAATTAGAAAGAGTCATTCAATTAAATATCTTGATCTGACTATTGACCAACACCTAAGATGGACTGACCACGTTAATTCTATCACAAAAAAAGTAAGATATATAACCTCCAAATTTTATCAACTGAGGTATATTCTTACAAGAAAGTGTTTGCTTGTTGTGTATAATGCACTGGTAGAATCAGTTTAAGATACTGTATTATTATTTGGGGTGGACTCTTTAATACTACATTAAAAAATTTACAAATCACCCAAAATACAGTGTTAAAAGTAATTTAAAAAAAATCTAGATCACACTCAACTAGTGCATTGTACACAGAAGGTAGACTACTGGGTGTAAGGAATCTATATTCATACAATTGCCTATTATGGATACATAAAAATAATAAATATGTACTAACTGAAAATGTCTATAATACCAGGGCAATGGTAAATCGACGTATTGTAGTACCGTTAATAAAAAAAATCACCTTCAAAGATTTATTTTCTATTTTGCACCGAAGCTCTATAATATAAATGCATAGGAAATAAAAAACATAAAAAACGAAAATAGGTACAAAAAAGAACTGAAAAAATATATACAAAATCTGCACAATTCTTCTGATATAAATAATAATGATAATAATAGTCTTGCTACTTCTAGTTTGGTATACTTTAACTCAAACTAAATTATGTATTTCTAATTAAATCAAATGTGGTTTCAGTCAGCGGTGTAGCGCACAAACGGGCAGGTCATGTCTAGGTGATTGCACAGCAGGCTATCTTCATTATTTCTCTCATTTCTTTTAACCGTACTAATTAATGTATTTAAATGTAACCTAAACATGTTGCAGAGTGTATTTATAAATTCAATATATCAAAAGCATATCAACGAGATGTACTGTAATGTAATGTAATGTAATTTGTCTTCTTACTGTATATACTGAACACTGAATATTTATATAAATGTTGTAATCTAGACATATGACTTTTGATCCAAATAAAAGCTGATGTTATTATAAATATGTTTCATCTTCATTCTTTGACGGGTACCATTTCCCATTATCGAAATTTGACAAAATTTTCTAGTGGTATTTTTTTCATCATACAAAACCACTTTAAGGAGTGAGACAAAAAAATCGAAAATCGCAAAATTTGGGCCACCCTAAGTCAGGTATAGTAGTCGGAGGTAAGGTAAACAAAGTGAAAAAGTAACGATTACTATAATGACCTGACCTATGTATGTACACACAAATCGCAATATTTTTTTTTCACCACAATAATGGAGTGGAGGTGGAAGAGGTGGCTGAATTTTTTGAAGACTTTATCTTCTAGTGCACATACATTAAAGCACAATTTTATGAACTCCTACTTGCTTTATCTATTTACCCCTATTTAACATCGAACAATTCAACGAAATAAAATCAAAATATAATTTAGTTTCGCATCTCGTTATGATACATACGTGTACCAAATTTTAAGTCATCCATTTCAGAGTAATCGAACGCACAAAAAAGGACAGACAAGACATACAGACAAACAGAGGTTTTCTTCCTTACGTAAACTTCAAATATCGACGTTTCATGACATTTTAAGCCTATTTGCGAAAAAAAATCGATTTTTTATTTGCAGTTACTATACTCCCCTCCACTATGTAGATCTGGAAGTATTTTTAGTTTTTTACCGTTGCTATAAAATCAACCTTTTTCTTTGCTGAGAGATATTTTTTTAGTTTTATTATATGGATACGAAATTTGAAATTAATAAACCAATCCTTATTCTGACTAATAACTAATAATTCATCAATCAGAACATCTACGACTAACGACTAACCAATTAGTCATTAGTCCTGACTAACATATGATTGATTAGTCATTAGTCATGACTGATTAGTCGACTAAAAAATGCCCATCTCTGTTGCTAGTACACATTTTTCTAATCTTTTTTAAATTCTTTATAGACATATGAGATTGCATTAAGTAAGGCCATGGGTTAATATCAATGTCAGTGTAACAGATATTTATTCGTGTTTTGTATTTTCTATTAAAATATTAATTATTGATTATTATTAAATTATGCTACCCTGGAACAACCAATTTATTTGGTCAAATGCTATGGAATCGGAAATGTTTCTTATAAATATGGAAATTTTTAATGAGAAGTATCCAGATGATAGAGTGACTCGCAAAGTAGTACGTAAATTACTGGGTGTAAAGAAATATAAAAAAGAAACAAAAAACAATTAAATGAATATGACGCTGCTACCTTTGTAGCTTTAGGAAAAAACAAGATCATCCAAGATGGTCATTAAGGAAATTGTAATAAATTTAGGTATTAGCAAATCTCATATTCAGAGGATTTTAGTCAGCTATAAATTTTATGTATTCAAACCTAACATGCACAAACTTCAAGTTGGAGATAATGCTCGTCATTTGGACATTTGTTTAACTACGGGTGCGAAAATTTTAGTAGATAGATCATTTCATCGAAACATTTTATTCGCAGACGAATCTACTTTTACGACCTAATCTAATCCTAATCCTAATTTGTGAATTACCACTAATAGTCAAAAGTTTAAAAAAGTAAATGTTTGGTGCGAATTATGCTGGGTCGTGGGAGCCAAACACAATAAATTTATTTGAGAGCTTTTATTAAACTAGCTAGTCACAATTACTTTACTTTCTACTGATGTATTCAATTTGGTGATTAATGTAGAACTGGTTTACAATCGAAAGTTAATTAGTATTTATACTATCTACTTATCATTAATGATGTCATGGGATGTTTATTATTATTTTGATAACAAGGTTAATGATATTTATAACATTATAATTGTTATGCATAATATGAACAATGAGAATTAAAAAAATGAAAGTAGGTCGTAAAGGTTAGGTGTATAACTCTTCCCCTCTTAGAATGGAAGCTGGGGTCCTTTATGTTGGAGGTCAGCTTTCATTGATTCCATTGGTATGTTGACTTCTTCTTTATCCTTGTTGAATGAGACGTTTGTGGACTTAGGTGTCTTCTTGATGAAAAAATTAAGTTTTGGAAAGGACTGTTTTCGTTTCCAACAGAAGCAAAGGATAATAATGAGAATGAGTATGACGATAAGTAGAATAATCCATAGATTATCATATATTGGAGAGACAGAAAAGTTTTTGACATGTACTGGTTTGAGATGTCCGGTGTCATGTTGTATTGAATGCAATTCTTTAAGAGAGAAACTGGATATTTCTTTAAAAGAAAATGTTTCCATTGAAATGTTAGGTAGCAAATATGAGGTACTCGTGTAGAGTGGAGGTTCATATGCATAAGATTGATTATTTAGATAAAATTCACAATGTGGTCCCAATGTGATTTTGGTGTTGTAAATTATTGTTTTATAAGAAATAGTTTTTGGATGACATGTATATTCGAAGGTAGTGATGTCATCAATCATGATAATATAATCAGTAGGTGCAATGTTTTCCACATGGGGTGTTTTCATATGTATCGTTGTGAGTTTGCAAACATCTTTTGCCTCTTTTCTTCTGCGAAGTAATTCTACAAAGCCTTCCTTGGTATTTTGTAAATGGTCTTCAATGAAGTAGGTATCTTCTAATCTTGTTGGTTCAGTAGCACTCCATTGGTAGTTGTCAGTTGAGTCAACTAGTAAGTAGGGTTTGGGTGGAATAATGGTTAAATTATTAATTGGTACAGGAATTACCTCGAAAAGCGAAATTGAAGTTTTCGTCGTCAATATAGGTACAAACAGCATTACATAAATTACATAATCATACTGTTGAAAGAAAGGTTTTATAGCTTGAAAATATGAATATGGCTGTTTAAATTTTAGCAAGTGTTCAGGTGAATATATTAAACGTAAATTAATCATAATTATCTGCATATCTCTATCTGTTAGGAGAAAAGGATAGACTGTATCTAATTTTAAGAAAGTTATTGTTTGTTCAATTTGCTGAAAATAGTACAACAAAAGTTGAAATTGGTTTATCACAACTTGTCTTTGTTCATTTGTATTGTAATTGATCATCAAATATTTAACATTTTCATTAAGTTTCTGTTGATTGGATTTAACTTTTTCCATTAGTTCATTTGTTTTATTGGCAAAAGTTGAAAATAGTGAAGTTCTAAGATTAAGTTCTGTTGCAAGTGTTTTTTCGTTTGACATTAAAGTGTTAAGTTTGGATTCAAAATTAGCAATGTCTTCTTCAGTTGCTACTCCGAATAAAGCTTTGTCTATTTTTCCAACAAAATTCATTGCGCCTCTTTTAACTCTTTTTACTCTATTTAGTCGCCTGGGAATTACTTTATGAAATTCATTGGTAACTATTTTTTCTAAAGTTTCAGCTTGATTAAGAAGTGCCATAATTAATTTTATCTTTATTCTTTTTGGTGTCCATTTCATAGCTTTTATTTAAGTGAAAGATTGTGTTATAGTAAGCGTCTACGAGTGGTTTTATATCTAATTCATGTATGAATTGATGGTAATGGCTAATTAGACGAACGTCAAAGCCTAAATTTTGAAATACTACCGGGTGTTTTACGGGGTCGAAAGTTATATCTGACTGTACTAGATTGGTCAATGTTTGGAGTATGAGTAGTAGAATGAGTAGTTGTGTCATCGTTATGTTCCTGTAACAAAGTTACAGAGTTAGTAGTAATTAGTCGTTGTTTTTGGACTTGATTTTTAGGTCGCACTCCTGAAGTTGTTGCAATAGCAATATCGTTATCGTGTATTACGGTTGCTTTTTTAAATTTTGGTAAATGTTTTGCAACACGTTTACCAGTTTTAATGTAAATTGTGTCATTGGGTTGTATTGGAATTGGGTCTGATAATTTTTTGTTTCTTTCGTGAATAACTTCGTCTTTTTTATTTTCTATTCTTTTTTTAGTGATTTCATTTATCTTTTCTAAATTCTTTCTGTGGTTGTCAATGTATTGAGAAACAATAATTGGAGGAGATAAATCAAAAGGATTTGTTTTTGGTCCATGTATTATTTCAAATGGTGTCATTTGTGTTACGGAATGAATCGAGTTGTTGTATTGCATAACTGCTAGTGTCATTAAGTACTTTATAGGTTTTTGTTGTTCAGTTCGTAGGCATCGTATAGAGTCTGCTATAGTTGAGTGAAATCGTTCTACTGGTGAATTTGAATTGGAATGATGTGGTGTTGTGTAATGTAATGCAATGTGGTGTAATAAACAAAAATCTGTTATCAATTGATTTCTGAATTCGATGCCATTATCTGCAATTATTTTATTGGGTATTCCCATATGTGAAAAGAAATGGAGAAGATTTTCCATGATACATATGCTATTTTTATGTTCTAAGTGATAAGCTTGACCATATTTTGAAAATGGATAAAAAATTGTTAGAAAGTCTTCCTGACTAATGTGAAAAACGTCGATATGAATTTTTTCAAAAGGTTTATCGGGTGTTTCGGTTAGTCTTAATTTAATTTTTTGAGGATTTCTATCATATTTAGAAGTAAGACATGTTTGACAAGAATTTATGTAATTAGTCACGTCTTTTTGTATATTTGGCCAATAGTATGTTTTCTGAATAGATTTTGTAGTTTCTTTAATTCCACGGTGACAAGTTTTACTTTGATGATGATAAGCAATAATTTGATGTTGTTCTTCTGGTGTTTGAATGTCTTGTAATAAAATATTTGAGATTAGTATTTTTGTTGAATTGTGGTATAATAATGATGTTCGTAATATTCTGTTTATTTTTCTTTCTAATGCAGGTGTTCCAAATTTAAAACAAGTGTTTCCATCTATTGAGATGAATTGCTTGAGAAAATGTAATGTTTTAATATCATCTAAGTTTGCTCTGAGTGTTATTGTATGTCGAATGTTTTAAAAAATAGTTGTTGAATTACAAATTTCACTTGGAGTGTGATGGGATTCCGTTATTATTATTTGGTTTTTGTATGCGTTTACAGGTTGTTCCGTGTATGGCATTGTGAATACCGGATCCTCTTGTGCTGTGTGTTGCGTTTGATCGTCCATGTCCATCATTTCTTCCAATAGTTGTGGTTCTGGTTGTGTATCTTCTGCGAGTATTCTTGCAATTACTTCTTCAAGTTCATCATCTACTTGAGGTTGAGTACTAATGTTGTCTGTATTGTCATTTGTCTCATTGGTGTTGCATTCTTCAATTTTGATTCGGCTTAATGCGTCTGCTACTTTATTATGTGATCCTGGCTTATACTTTATTATATAGTCATATTCCTCTAATTTTAATTTCCAACGAACTAATTTTGAGTTGGGATCTTTCAAAGAAAATAACCATTGTAACGGTCTGTGGTCTGTGTGTATTATAAATTTGTTTCCATATAAGTATGGTCTGAATTGCTTTACTGACCATACGATCGATAAAAGTTCTTTTTCAATCGTAGAGTAATTAATTTCTGCGTCATTTAGTGTTCTAGATGCGAAGGAAATTGGTTTTCCATTTTGACTCAAATGATCCAATGGCAAAGTTGGATGCGTCAGTAGTTAATTCAAATGATTTGGAAAAGTCTGGATATGCCAGTATAGGACTATTAGTTAATAGTTGTTTACATGTTTCAAAGCAATTTATGTAATCTTTAGTAAGGAGAATTTTTGCATTTTTCTTTAGACATTGTGTTAATGGTTTAGTTATTTTTGCAAAATTATTAATGAATTTTCTGTAATAACCAAGTAATCCGAGAAATGCTTTGATTTCTTTCGGTGTTCTTGGAATAGGATATTTTTCTATTGCTTTTATTTTTTCTGGGTTTGGTTTAATTCCGTTTTTTGTGACTATATGTCCCAGAAAAGAAACCTCTTTACATAAAAATTCTGATTTATCCAATTGTATTTTTAAGCGATTTTTCCTAAATATTTTATTTTGTAAGTCTTTAAGGACATTGTCCATGCATCTCTGAAATGTTGCTGGTGCATTTTTGAGACCAAATGGCATTCGAATGTATTCGTAATGTCCATTTTCAACTGAAAACGCAGTTTTCTGTGTAGAATTAGGGTGCATTTCTATTTGGTGAAATCCAGATGCTAAGTCGATAGTTGTGAAATATGAACATCTACCTAGTTTGTCTAAAATTTCAGTGATATTGGGAATTGGATGTTTATCTTCTATAGTTTTTTCATTTAGTTTTCTGTACTCTATCACCAATCGCCATTTTTTCTTGCCACTAGCATCAGCTTTTTTTGGAACTATCCAAATTGGTGAAGAATAAGGACTTTGAGATGGTCGAATGATGTTATTTGCAAGCATTTCTTTGATCTGTTTCTGTACTTCTTCCTTGTGCATGTAAGGATAACGGTAGCTTTTGGCATAAACTGGTGATTCGTCTTTAGTTTTTATTTCATGCTTGACAGAATTTGTAAATGTTAATTTATCCTCCGGTTTTTGGAATATATCACTGTATTGTTTACAAAGATTTATCAATTTCTTTCTTTCTTCGTCATTAAGATGTTTTGTTCTTAATAATGTTTCGATGTCAGATTTATGCATATTTTGTGAAGGTGTTGTTATTGAATAGTTGTAAACGTCATACTTGTTTAAATTAGTAAATTTAAGTTTGCTGTGATCAAAAGTTACTGGAAATGAATTGTAATTGTGGAGTTCAAAGGTTAAAGAGTTATTTTGAACCGTAGTGATTGTATCAGGAATGAAATATTGTTCATTTGAAATTTCGGGAATGAAAAGATTAGTATTTGGAAGTTTTGTAGGAGATGAAATTCTTTTTATTTTATTACTTGGAATAATTGATTTTGGAAGTGTTTCTTTTTGATTACATCGGATATTGAAGTGTATTGGTAAACAGCATTGAGAATTATAAAGAGTATTTGAATTGAAAGATATATGCAAATTTAACTTTTTTAAATCTTCAAATCCTAAAGCTCCATCGAAATAATCATAAAAATCGAATAATATGATATCTAGAAAGTGTTCCGAATTAAATTCTGGAAAAGCTGGAACATGAGCTTGTTTATTTATATTTACTTCTCCTGTACTTGTTTTAAGTTTACATGGGTTATTGATGATAAATTGTGGACAGTATTTTTCAACAATTGAAGGTTTAATTATAGTTTTTGTGCTTCCGGTATCTATAAGTAATTTAATTGGGGGGTATTTCAACTGAATGTATGGTAATGGTGATGTTGTTGTTACGTTGTAACATTCTGTTATGTTGGTGAGTTGTCTGGGGATTCCTCTATAAAATTTAAATTGTTATTGACATTTCCATTTTGTTGTGCTTGACGGATTTCTTCGTCCCAGTCTTCTAAACCTTCGTTGTATTCTTCATTAATAAATCTATTTTCCTCTGCAATAGCTGGATCGATTTCTTCTTCCCAGTCTTCTTCTTCTATATTCAATTGTTGTGGTGGTCCTTGCTGCAGGTCCATTCTTGTAAATTCTTGGAATGTTTCTTCTAATTGTGTAGGAATTTGTTCTCCTCGTTGGTCATAATATATGCAATATTGTGGTGTAACATCGGTTTGAACGTGATGTAGTTCTTGTTGTCTTCTGTTGAATGGTCGATTTACTGTGGAAGTAACCATGGGTGTTGGTCTATAATTTCTTGATTGCAATGTTTTATTTATCGTTGAGGTGTCCATAGGTGCTTGGTAATTATTATTAATGTTTTTTGGTGCCCATACATTATTACTTGGTTGTTGTTGGTTATTAGTATTAGGTTGTTTGATGTATTGTTTTGGTTGCATCTGTTTATATTGTATTGGGATATAAATGTTATTTGATGAATTTACAGTTGTTGTATATTTATTAAATTGTTCTTCCCTTGTAACAATTTTAATTGCTTAATTTAACTTAGTAATGTCTTTTGTTCTAATCATTTGTTTTAAATTAAATGGTAAATTTCTAACATATGTGTCTAATGCTAGTCTTTGGAATACTGTGTTCATCGCGTTTTTAACTTCTTCACTGTCATTTGATTGTTCAAGTTTGCAAATCAACAAGGATTCGTAATCCTGAATTTTGTTGCCAAATGAGAAAATTGTGTCTTTTTTAGGGTTAAATTTTAAATGTATTAATTCTGTTTGAAGGGTTGGCAAATCCCTCGCGTCACCAAATGTGTCAATTAAAATTTGTTTTATTGTTGCCCAATCTTTTGCATCTCGTCGAGCTGAAACGTTAGTTTGTGCTTGTCCATACAGTTTATTACGTATGGCTCTTAATACAAATTTATTTTGGACCTCATTGGTTCCCGTGCCATATGTAGCTTGTAATTCGTCACACGACGAAATAAAGTCTGTTAAGAGTGATGCCCTGCCATCAAATCTTGGGATGACATCAATATGCATTTTGAAACATTGAAAGTTGATAGCGACATCTGCGTCAGCCATTTTGTTTCAAAAAAAAAATATGAAAGTTACCTTTTACAGTCGAAAAGTAATAACAAATTCAATTTTTGTTCTTAACTATTGATTAAACTTGATGAACAGTCAAGTTTTAATCGAAATTCTGATATACAGTCAAAATTTCCGAAAAAGTCTTAATTATGATTGTTATTTTTGATAAGCAGTCAATAATAATCAATCTCGAATTACAGTAATTCCAAAATTATCTATGAGTAATTATTCTGATAAACAGTCAAAACGTTACTCGCGAATTGAAATAATTCCTGGAGTTCCACACCAATCAATAAAAAAAACCCAAAAGGAAAGGTAAAATAGGAACTTACTAGTTTTCCCTGAAGTATTGTTGGCTTCTTGTTCAATCCTTGGACTACTAGGACCAATCGACAAATTATACCAATCCACAAATCTCTTGTCCGCAGAAATTCTCCTGGAAAATTCTCCTGGTCGAGTCTTCTAGTGAACAGTACCAAACTTCATAAAAGAGTACCGACTGCGCCAATTATGCTGGGTCGTGGGAGCCAAACACAATAAATTTATTTGAGAGCTTTTATTAAACTAGCTAGTCACAATTACTTTACTTTCTATTGATGTATTCAATTTGGTGATTAATGTAGAACTGGTTTACAATCGAAAGTTAATTAGTATTTATACTATCTACTTATCATTAATGATGTCATGGGATGTTTATTATTATTTTGATAACAAGGTTAATGATATTTATAACATTATAATTGTTATGCATAATATGAACAATGAGAATTAAAAAAATGAAAGTAGGTCGTAAAGGTTAGGTGTATAACTTGCGGCATAATGCGTCACAGAACATTAGGTCATTATTTTATGGATGGAATTTTAAATTAAAATACTTATTTAGAAATTTTGAATAATTTTGTTTTGGGTGAACTGAATAATGAAAATTTATAATTTAGAAAAATATTTTTTCAGCAAGATGGATGCCAGCACATTCTACAATTCTAGTAAGATAATGGTTAGACAATTACTTTCACGATGGCCAGCCCACTCGAGAGATCTAACCCCACTGGAGTACCTCTTATGGGAGTATTTAAAGCAAAAAGTATACGCAAATAATTTTAAGGCGACGTAGATTTATTAAAGCAAAAAATTGTGATTGATGTTGCAACCATAAATGAAGATGTGATCCCTTCTGTCTATGAAGAATTTAGAAACAGATTAGAAAAATGCATACTAGTAGGGAGTCTACATGTGAAATAGTTCAACTTAGTTGAGTAAAATATATATATATTTTTAATTGTTATTTCCTTATTTTGCAACTAAATTCCGTATTTAAAGTTTTTCTTCATAATTGAAAAAATTTTGTTAAATAAAATTTTTAGTAAAAATATAAAAAAGATAGTCGATTTCATATATTCTAATTTTAAGAATGCCCTGTATAATTTATCTTAAGTTTGGTAAGCTTGTTTATGACTTCTTAAGACAAGTAAAACTTTTTGTAAAGAATGAATTTTTCCCGGCAAATCAAAAATAAGAAAATTTACAAGAGTGCGGTACCACATCTGGGGACACACTACATCAATGAAGAAACGGGATTTTAAACAGCTTAGCTATAAAAAAAAATGCTGCCCAAGGAATCACTACTTCCACATCCAGATTTTCTATCCAAGTCACTCAAAACGAAAAAATTTTGTATGTGAAAATAATTGTTTATGGAACTTTAATTATATAATATTTAAAATCCTCTACCCAAAAAACCCATAAAACGATACCCCACATCGGTAGTGGGGTGGGGGTGGTAGCGGGAGTGGATGAAATAAAAAAAATATTTTGAGGTTTCTGATTCTTGTACACACACTAAATCACAATTTTTTTCATCCCCTTTAATAATGGAGTGGGGTGTGGTAATGGGGGTGGCTAATGCCAAATATTTTTTGAGACCTTAGCTTCTCTTGTAAATACTAAATACCAATTTTATGGACTCTTACCTGCTTGATTTACCTATTTACTCCAAATTTACCCCAATTTGTCTCCCAATCCTTCGACGGAACAAAATAAAAATATAATCTAGTTCCAGATCTCGTTAAAGTACATATGTTTACCAAATTTCAAGTCAATATCTTAAACGGTTCCAGAGTAAACGTGCGCACAAAAAAAGTTACAGACCGACAGACAGAATTTTTTTTTTCGCTCAAACTTGAAATTTCGACGTTTCATGACATTCTAAGCCTCTTTGAACAATAAAAATTTTTTTCAATTTTTTTGTCGTTACTTCCACTGGATGTGGAAGTAAAATAAAGTGAATATATATGGAGCGATCTGTATAAATTTCCGTTCTAGAAATTCTTTTGTATACAGCATATTCGAATCACCTCGGTAAATAGTTGTCGTTTATTAATGTTTTTTATTTTGAAATACACTTGAATGCATTTTTTGCTGGTTATACTTTTAACGAGTTTTCAGTAGCTCATTTGAAAGGGTAATATTGGAATAATTTGTATTCCAAAGAGTGTCAGTGGTTTATATCGGTGCAAATAATAAATTACGGTTTAAATACAGAATATATTTAAATAATTTGTGGCAAACGGAATATTAACACACCCATAAATTACCCACTACGCTCATTCGTTGATTACTTAGTTACACTAGCGAAAAACAAATAAATTTTTGGCTTTATCACTGTCTGATGCAGACGCTTAATTTAGTGCTTAAAATAGAAAAATATACCTAATATTGTATGTGATATAAAATATATTAAATGTAAACAATTTATATATCTTGAAATTATAGTGACGTAAATTTTACTATAATTTATCCACTTACACAAATCCAGATTTAGGAACGTTGTTAATTTTGAGTTTTTAACCGTTGTAGATATTGTAGATAGAAAAAAGTATCGAATAGAAACTGTAAATGATAGTAAAATAAACAAAACTTACAACTAATGATTTTTTAACTAATAGCACTAGAATTGTATGATTTTTTTTAAATCCCATTTTTGAACAAAATGTATTGTAAACTACCGATGGCTGTCTTCAATTAAGTTAGTTCGAACTAATGGCATTAACTTAAGGAGGAAGGTAGAAGGACGATGTTTTTCAAGTTAACAAATAGTATGCCAAATTATATAAAAGTATGTCTTGGAGTAGATGTATAAAAAGTATTTTATTTTTACTTAAATGCAATGATATCGAAAATTATTAAAAAAAAAGGATTTATTTATCCAGTCAATGAATGGTTTCTAGAGGGAAATGCCGGGATCACAATTTTTGACTAGAGGGCTGTGTTTGGACTATTTAGGAGGTAAACATACCAAAAGTCCCCGAACGTAGGAGATGGGGGGATGCAGGGGGCATGAACGTTTTTAGTTTTTCGCTCATATCTCGAAAACGGTTAGCCCTAATTAAAAAGTGGCTATATGCAAAATTAAAGCTGACTAAATTTTCTACAATAATGTTTCTATT
The DNA here is from genome assembly GCA_936432065.2 of Rutpela maculata. Lineage (NCBI taxonomy): Eukaryota > Metazoa > Arthropoda > Insecta > Coleoptera > Cerambycidae > Rutpela > Rutpela maculata. Next base: position 165,654,774 of record OW386286.2, read on the forward strand.
ATTTTTTTCGTATCTGCTATGGTTAAGTAATGAATTGTATATCTTTTGACTATATTCTAACTTTATTATAAGTTTATTATAAATTGAAAATAAATTTTAATAATCATCGTAGAAAAAAATTTTTTGTACAGATATCCGTTTCACAACAGACTGAACTGAAATATCGAATAAAATGTATGTAAGTGTGTGTGTGTGCGTGCGTGTATGCCGCTTCTTGTGAACACGATAACTTCTGTTAGACTTAAAATATTTGATTACAATTTGGAACATATGTAAAACAGCATATTTCAATAATCCCTATTGTAATTGGGCCATATTTGTAATACATGGTGATAACCAGAGGCCTGCAATTCTCACTTCATAATAATGTTATTAAAAATACCATGTTCCATATTTTAGGATAACACTGATATATCATCTAATTTAAATAAAGTTGGTTTGCCTAACATACACCCGGTATATTGCGGTTTAAAAATCTTATACATCTTATTTTTGTATGCTTAGTAATATTTTGCTCTGAAATTAAAATAAAACGTATTTTACGTATGAGAGTCTGTAGGCTTCTGGTAATATGCTGTTTTACATATGTTCCAAATTGAAATCAAATATTTTAAGTCTAACAGAAGTTATCGTTTTTACAAGAAACGATATACACGCACACATAGATATATACGCACACACACACTTACAGACGCAGGCATTTTTTATTCGATATTTCAGTTCAGTCTGCTGTGAAACGGATGTCTGTACAAGAAATTTTTTTGTACGATGATTATTAAAATTTATTTTCAATTTATAATAAATTTATTATAAAGTTAGAATACAGTCAAGAGATATACAATTCATTACTGAACCATAACAGATACGAAAGAAATTAATAGAAACATTATTGTGGAAAATCTAGTCAGCTTTAATTTTGCATATAACCACTTCTTGATTAGGGCTAACCGTTTTCGAGATATGAGCGAAAAACCAAAAACCGGGACCGTCTTCGTGCCCCCTGCACCCCCCCACTTCCTACGTTCGGGGACTTTTGGTATGTTTACCTCCTAAATAGTCCAACTCAAGTCAAAAAATTGTGATCTCGGTATTTCCCTCTTATTGAACGTTCATTGACTGGGCTAAAATTGCTTTAAGACTTCAAATATTACTGATCATAATAACGGACGAACAATAAAATTTTGGGCCTTAAGAACGTAGTCTTGATATTGACAATTTTCTTCTACAGCCCAGTAGTTTAATCAATAATATTATATAAAAAGCGCAAATTGAAGTACGGCAAAGCATATTCAGATTCAATATTTTTCTTATTCAAATTCAAACCTCAAAGTAAATTCGTACAATGAAAATTTTATTTTAAAGGTAAAATCGCTTCAGAGTTTTGCATGAATAACTACTGAGTCAGTACATTTACTCTATTTAGGAATTTAAAGTATTCCCTCAGATATATTACTTTCCTAAACAATTTAATGCACTCGTCTTTTTTTGTACTATGGTATTTTTCAGTTTTACGCAATACAAAATATGAATACCTTAAAATAATGCAGTTTGTGATGATCGTGAAATAGAATGATATATTCTGCAAATAATTCAATTTATTTTCCGTTATATAATATGATGTAAGAAAAGTATTGAGGTAAGAAGTATGACGTAAGAGATATAGGGTGCTTAAGATATAGTTACGTAAATTTATTCATTGGTACTTGAACCACTGGGAAAAATTAACTCTATTTGGAAACTCTCTAGTTAGTAATTCTTGCATTTTAGTGTGGTGATGAAGATGTACTTGTTTTTCAGGTAAAATTCACCATACAGTGCAGTGGCTAAGTCTCTGTTGTAAATCCAGCCGGGTGCTAACTTTGCGGTCTTCTTCAACTACCTCCAATATAACCTCTTCGACTCGTGGGGTTCGGATATGTCTGGGTCTTCCTAACCTAGACGTCTATTGTACTCTCTCACTGCACCTGCTGTATTCCCCTGACATGATGTCAGGACAAAAAGTATATCGGAAGTATAGTGTACCATTTTTAAGTCATTGAATCGAGAAATTGCGCTACTTTTATTAGATAACTTAAATTATGTCATACGCCACTTTTTTCTGTCGATGAAATTTTCGATATATTTTTTTGTATATCTCTATGGTGTCTGGCTCGAGAACGGTTCATTCTGCAAAAAAATGTAAAAGACAAAAAGTTGCTAGAAGCTATTCGATGAATTATAGTAAATTTGCATCCCACACAGGACAAAGAAGATTTGATCTTAATATTTATCGTTCCACCCTGTATAAGTCACACCTTGTACCTCAGTACGGATTTGCTCTAATGAACATGTAGCTCATCAAAATAAAGTGCCAACCAGTTTTCCAATCCAAAATTTGAACATCTTACATTAAACCATTCGAAAACTATTAGGAGAAAACTGGTTGCTCGGCAACCACTTTAAGGGGCTATTACTCGCTTAGGGTTTACCCTAGGAAAAATATGTATAAGTGAAATATTCATCTCTCAGACTCCCCAATCTACAGCAGAATTTAATACACTTTCTTTTGAAACACCTATTGTATACCTAGGGGTTTAATGTGCTCGCCTTTGGATATATTTTTATTAGAAAATGACAAATATGATCTTGACCGAACAAAGCAGCGAATTCAATTGGCTTTGATTTTTTTTTGCTTTGCTCGAGGTAAAAATGATTAAGTTCAAGAGGATTATTGAAAATGGATACTGAAAAATTAACTAATAATGTATTTGTGTGCCCTACTTTGTGGCATTAAAAAGACAATCAGCATCATTTTAGTTTATTTAAAGCGAACCAGTTTTTTGCCTGGAGTTCTATGAAGGAGCTTAGTTGGACCATATTGGCAATGTTGCGGTCAAAACACAAGAGAGTATATCATCGGCGAACCAAAGTTGATTTGCTAGGCAGCACAAATTGAGGAAAGTCATTCAGATAGACTTGAAATAAGAGCCTTGGGGGTACACCATGATTAATATGTACAAAACCTGACATGTCCTTTCTTATAATTACGCATTGCTGATACTTGAGCAAATAAAATATAAACAGAGAGAGAGAGAGAGAGGTAACTCTCTAACTATATAGTTAGTTTATTGTGACAGGCGCAGTCGAAGGTCTTGGAGAGATCACACAGAGTAATCGCTAATTACAGTAATTGCTGTATGATGGCCCTCCTCGATACCCTCGACTATGTCACTCACAATCTTTACGACCGCTTGTAAATAGGTGTAAACTAACAAATAAATTAAATAATTCCGTCAATATTATGTATTCCCAATAGTTAAGTTAATCATTAGTTAAAGTACTGATTCGATGAAGTACTTCAAATCAGAGAAATTCTTTTGTTAAAGCAGTGTACGTTTTTAAAATCAATTCTGTTGACTTTCAAGCTCTTTCGTTGAAACAATGAACTAAAAAAATTCTATTGCCGTATATTCCAAATGAACGTAAATATACATTTTTATTTTATATCTACTCTTATATGCATACAGAGGAATTTAGTTGGGACAAAGTATCTTTTATATTCTGACTGAGTTTTATGGCATCACAGGCTGCACAAAAGGTCTGCCAGTCTTTATACAATGTCGTGATTGTTACGAGACTGAAACTCATAGATAAGTTTAATAAAGGATGTACGGTAGGTTAAATCATTCAAGTTGACGGATATGTCTCTGAAAATTTTGAACAGGTGAAATATTGTTCTGCAGTGTTGATTTCCTGAAGTTTAACTATATAATTTAAAAACTGTGTAGTGGAACGACGTTAATGTATTTATTTTATATTGCGAAAAATCTTGGTACAGCCCCTAGACATAGCTAGATATTAGTAATGACTATTTATCACATACACTAGCGTCCAATTATATTTCGTAAATATTTATCAATGAGATAAGTTTTATACTGAATAACTCGAGCCAGCTAAATTTCTAAATTGACTATGTCACTCATTAACATGGTCAATCATGAAATGAGTATTACATCAATTAAACATCATTATTGATAGCAAAACAACTAGATCGACTTTTGATAGTACGAATATACAGTTTTATCGTTGTAAAGACTTATATACAGTTTTATCGCTGTAAAGCATGTTGCAGCCATTGGCATATGTTACGTTTTATGTCGCTGCTTTTAGCAAATACCACTTGTGCTTTTAAATAATTTTTCTCGAGCTTGTTGCCCAAAGTTAATATACCTCCTGTAAATTGTAGTAATATATAGTATACATAGTAATATACATTAGAGTGGCCCAAATTCTGCGACTTTCGATTTCTTTTGTCTCACCTCTTAAAATGGTTTTATATGATGATAAAAATACCACTACAAAATGTTGTCAAATTTAGATAATGAAAATGAAACATATTTATAATAACATCAGCTTTGGTTTGGATCAAAAATCATATGCCAAGATTACAATATTCACATAAATATTACTTATGAAAGTAGTATTTTACACTTAATAGAAGAAATTTTTTGTGCCCGAGGAAATGAAATTACATATTTCCTTGCTTTGTATCTCATCAATGCTACTGAATCGTTTATTGCCTTCTTCAAATAAGTCTTCTTTTGCTAAAGCCTTAACCATGTCCTTTTTAGCATCTATAGAAATATCACCATTAAAGAAAGATTGAGCAGAAGCTTCAGGAGTTCAATACCACAAATGGTTTTGAATTTTTGAAATTGCACTTTGAGATGTAGCAGGATCAATGCTTTTATAGTTCATAACACTTTTACTTCCACATCCAGTGGAAGTATAGTAACGACAAAAAAATTTTCAAAAATTTTTATTGTTCAAATAGGCTTAAAATATCATGAAACGTCGAGATTTTAAGTTTGAGCGAAAAAAAAATTCTGTCTGTCTGTCGGTCTGTCTGTCGGTCTGTCTGTCGGTCTGTCTATCGGTCTGTCTGTCGGTCTGTCTGTCGGTCTGTCTGTCTGTCGGTCTGTCTGCAACTTTTTTTTGTGTGCACGTTTACTCTGGAACCGTTTGAGATATTGACTTGAAATTTGGTAAACATATGTACTTTAACGAGATCTAGAACTAGATTATATTTTCATCTTGTTTCGTCGAAGGGTTGGGGGGTAAATTGGGGTAAATTTGGGGTAAATGGGTAAATCAAGCAGGTAAGAGTCCATAAAATTGGTATTTAGTATATACAAGAAAAGCTAAGGTCTCAAAAAAATTTTTGGCATTAGCCACCCTCCATTACCAACTCCTATGCCCTTATTAAAGGGGATGAAAGAAAATTATGATTTAGTGTATGTACAAGAACCAGAAACCTCAAAACATTTTTTTACTTCATCCACTACCGCTACCGCCCCCCTATCACAACCCCCACCCCACTACCGATGTGGGGTATCGTTTTATGAGTTTTTGGGGTAGAGGATTTCAAATATTATATTATTAAAGTTCCATAAACAATTATTTCCACATACAAAGTTTTTGACTTGGATAGAGAATTGAATGTGGAAGTAGTGATTCCTTGGGCAGCGGTTTTTATAAATTGAAGATGAAATGGAGCTTTATGTGGAGATGGAGCTATAAACCAGGCTTTAATGTCTATTTTAATAATCCTTTTTGTTTCTTTTGCTGATAATTCATCTCCAAATAAAAATATATCTAAGAAGTAGATTGCTTTTGCCATCCAGCGTGCGTAGTGAAAAGCCCCAGGAGCGCGAATATTTATTTGACTATCTGTTTTGCCTAGAAATAACCGAGTTAGATTTAAAATTTGTGAATAGTCATCGTGAGGTTGTTTCGTCTTTAAAACGTTCTTTACAAAACTAAGAATATCAAGACCATAATTTTGTAATATTTGATTAATATTGTCATCCTCCATTGCAGATTTACATTTGGTATGATCAATTTTAGGCCAGCTCTGTTTAAAAAGTTAAAATAATGGAACATCAGGGCCACTAGAAGTAGGTATTTTCACATCAAAATAATTTCATAAATGTGATGTCTACAAGGCAAATGTAGTAAATTTTTTTCTAACATTTGTTCTAATAAAACAGTTACACCATTTAAGGCACGTGTATACTAAAATGAACTTTTACAGTTTTTAATATAATTTGGTATACTAATAAATAAAGTGATTTTACACTTGAATTTTCAATAAAAATGAAATCATCCGTTTAGTTTCGGAGTAATCGCATCGGAAAGTTTGACTTTTATGGGCAAAAATGCCTTATTTGACATAATAGAGCTCGACTTAAGTTAATTTTCGCTCTCAATACCACAATTTTTTAGAGATATACTTCAACAACTAGCATAGCATTGAGTAGTTTCTTATTAACATTCTGTTAAAACCCTGAAAAAATCGTCTGTCTAGTATAAAACTTATTGGAAGTTTAATCAACCTTTAGTCCTAAATTTGTGTAAATAAAACAGCTGTTGAAATTGATTGGCAACGTTGCATATTTCGAAGATGACGAGAATATTTAAATTTTTAAAAAGTATAAAATTAAAAATTAGCATAAATGCTCTTTACATTTGTTGCCTACAATTTTTTTGGAAAAACGCCTAGGTAATACATGATATTAAGTGGACATCGTATATGAGATCGATTTTAATTAATTATCGATTAATTACGGTCAGAAAATGGCGAAATTTTACCGAAAAAAAAGGTCCCAATTTCCGCCCCCTCTAATTCCCTAATTTTTGTGGGAATCCAAAAAATAAAAAAGCGTTTTAGCAAATTTAATTCTATTTAAATTAGCTAGAGTAGTTTTTTGGCGTAGGAGTCAAGATTAAGAAGTTGTCAACTTTTGAAGCACAAAATTTGCGATTTTTTGCCCTACATCGTTGACATTTCAGTAAATATCTCCGTAACGAAAAGAAAAACCACAATTCTGATGATAGCGAAATATTCGCAGTGAAGAATACTTGTTTGACGTGATTTTTTATTTCGAGCTAGCTCAAAAATATCTGCGTAAAATAGTAAAAAACAACTGACATTTTGGAAACGAAAAAATTACAAAAACATGCGGTCTTGACATGTTCATATTTTTCAAAGACACCAGTGGGACGGTCGCAACGTAAAGAGAAAGGCTTCCAGTTGAACCTCATCGTAAATTGCATGTCGAAATTGGAAAATTCGGCTCGGCAAGAGCGAAATATAGTCAGATTAAATGTAGCAGATTAGTACATGACAATTATGACAATCGTATTTAATCAGTGTTGCCAAATGCCTTTACTATATCTCTTTCGCATTTTAATTTATTGAATCCACTGCTAGATTCGCTCTTATCGGTATACAAGTACCTTAAGTGACCCAACTTCGAAGCAGTTGTTTCGCAACATAAAGCCTTCACTTTATCACATAGGTTCCAGTGTAATAGTGCTTCGTAAACTTTAGTTGCTTGCTCTCTTCCTGTCGATGTATCTAAAGCTGGTATTTCTAGTATTTGTTCTATATTTCCACTTCTAATTATTATCGAGAGTCTGTCGTGTTTGTCAGTGTCAGTTAAATCCCTAAAAAGTTTTCCATCCCAGTGGTAGATAACAAATTAGATCCTTTAAAAGTTCCATTGCTTTTTCAGCTTTTTCCTTCCGCAACTTCTGTCTACAGCGTTGAATACTTTCCATGATGTACTTTCCTGCTTATAGACAAAGAAAGTACATCACGCCCTAATGCTTCAGCAATAGCCGTTAATATATGGACTGTGTCTCTGTCATTCACCTTACACATGTCGAAAGCTGCAACTATCTTTAATATTATGTTTCGTGCTCCTATTAATCTGTTATTTTTTAGTTGTGAGGATCCAGGTACTTCGGGGTCTAATTCCTTATAGGAAGAGCTTGCATGCGAGGTGCCATTTGATGACTCAAAAGTGTCTAATTCGGCTACATTTTAAAAAATGGCGCTTTTCTCCATTCCTTCAAGATTCTTCTGTTTTCGTTCTTCCATTTCTTTTCCTGTTCAATTAGTTCTCTATCGGTGCCATACATGAAACCTGGTCTTCCCTTTGTCCTTTGACTGACTAAAAATTGTTTGTCGTCCTCTGTTTTTATTATTTCAAGGAGGCTCGTGTGAGCAATGTCAAATAAATCCACAAAAGGTGTTTCTTTCTGTTTAGCAATTTTGCTTGCTATATGAGAACTTTTCTGCAGAGCTCTTAATTCTTTATATAGACTTTCTACTTTTTTAACGCAATGTTGCACATCACGTGTTGGGATACGCGCTTTATGCCAAAAAACAATTACTTCGTTTATTTTTAGTTTTGCACTTTCACGCAAATTCAATTTCATTTCGTGCAGGTTAAAGAAAAGTACTTAATACTTGTTTATTGGAAGGAAGCTTGCTTCCAATAATCTGTGGTGAAGAACTACCTACGAGATACACTAAACTGTCTTTTCTCAAACTTCGAGGAGATGATATGAAATTTACAGACCAAAATCACTAAAAATATAACACACGACTCTCAATATTACTTCACCTAAGTAAAGGCGGAAACTAAAAAATATCTTATTAATTTTAACTTATATGACCATCAGCAGATGAATAGGTCCCTTGGGGGGTATGGTGTAGGCGGATTAACGATGTCTTCTGCAAGTGGAAGCAGGCAAAAGATATGATATCTTTCACTGTTTTATTACCTACTTCTAAGAAGGACCGATCTTTGAAAAAGGCCAAAGCTGCCAAATCTCTCTTTAATTAAATAATCCTACTCTCTTTGCTTTTTATTGCAAGCAGGTAAAATGACCTGCCAGCATCACAATAACAATTATAAAGAATAATTTACATATACTAAAATATAGTATTTAAATGAGGACCAATAAAAATAATTATAAGAAAAATATGTCCTTTACTAACAAATTTGCCCACAAAGAATTCGCCGGCGGCACCACTTCCCTTTAATATAGGAAGACCAAATTTAATGGAACTTTTTTTCTTTTTAGTAAACGAAACACTTTCAAAGGGTGAGAAAATAAGAATTCCAAAAAAAAAAATTCCTATAGATGGGCCACCCTAATATACATAGGCCTACCCATGCTTATCTGTAACTGTTTCAATTTCTCTACTTTTATATTTCAAATTCATAAATTGTTAGTGAGGTTCTTACAATTTAATCAGACAGAAGTTCCCTCAGACAAAAATTACATGTAAATGTGAAAAATGAAATAGAAAAGCCTACCAAGCAGCCAAGTCAATTATTATAATGTGTAGGCACAAATGACATAAAACTACACATAGATACTCGCTCGTATAACGATTAATCGAAACTGTAATATCAAGGATACTAAAAAGAACAGTCGTGCATTTTAAATGAAAACTACTTTAATTATAAATCTTGGTAATGAAGACGTATTTAACATATAAGAAATCGACGGGTATATTATAATAAAAAGAGCATGAGCGGGTAGCAATGTAAAAAGTGCCCCCGCACCTACCGATCTGAAATGGCTTCCATAAGATATATCGTATGCTGACTGTCTTGTGTAAAGTTTTAAGCTCGTGGCCTCTGCATGGGGTGGAAAAAAAATAATTTACCCCTAAATGTTTTATTCTTTTTCTCACCTCCTATTTGTTGGTTCGCTTTGTAATTTGGCATAAATAACATTAGTGTTAGGATAGTTTACTTTAAAAAATATTACTCCTCTACGATGATTTTATGCATTAAAAAATAACACAGCCACACAAAAAAAAAGACTGACCCCAGAGACTGACTAGGTAGACTTTATGTTTTTCAGGTCGCTGGGGTCCATTTGATCCCATGTCATCAAGTTTAAGGTCATTTGAAAGTCAAATTGAGATAAGACCGTGAAAAATTCCGTAAAAAATGTATGTTTATGTTTTTGAGGTTGCTGAATCCGAATCCGGGGTTTATTTGATCCCATGTCATCAGGTTTAAGGCCATTTGAAGGTCAAATTGAGATATTACCGTGAAAAATTCCGCAAGAAATTTATGTTTTTGAGGTTGCTGAATCCGAATCCGGGGTTTATTTGATCCCATGTCATCAGGTTTAAGGTCATTTGAAGGTCAAATTGAGATATGACCGTTAAAAATTCCGTAAAAAATGTATGTTTATGTTTTTGAGGTTGCTGACTCCGAATCCGGGGTTTATTTGATACCATCATGTCAGAATCAAGGTCAAATGAAGGTCAAACACATGAAATTCAATAATAAAATCTCTTTTGACCAAATACATCCTGAACGGTTTATGGAACCGATTTCTTAGGTCATTTGTTGGTTATCAAGCGGTCAAATGCTTATTTTCCATTTCTTAGCTGATATATCGATTGTAAATCGAATACTTGCGTCTATGACTAGTGACCTTTAAGTTTTTGTGGTCGCTTATCACGATCCCGGTATCCATTTGATACCGTGATGTATAAACTGAGGTCAAACGCTATCATTCGAATGATATAATTTTTTAGACCCTGAAAGATCATCTGCAGTTCAAATACAGATTTCTTTTGAATCTTTCAACTGAATTGTGAAACCGTCAGCATTAGCGTTACCCGATGTACATCACGAGGAGGTTGCGTGAACGGATTTTGTACATCATAACGGGCTTACTCCGTTGCCCGCCGTCACCGCGAGGAGGTGCCCTGGATGCAGACACAAGTGCTATGCTGATTTGGGTGTAAAGGTTGTTCCATGCAAAGAAATGTCATGATAAGTTGCAGAGCGAGAAAATGAGTTCCATAATTACAGTGGCATGGTTTGGAGTTGTGAAGCTCAACAACTTTAATTATAAAGAACAGAATTTTTGCTATGAGAGACTAAGTAATAAAATTATGGGGTTACTCGGTTATGGGATTATTGAGCAATGTGGTCATTCGAGTAAACGGATTCATCAGCTTTCATCGTCTGTAATCCCCATTTTATAGCTACGGGATCAGGTTTTTAGAGCTATTAGGTTATTGGGTTATTGAATTTTGAGGCTATAGAATTCAGCAGATTTCGATTTAGGTCTTTGGACTTAAAAATGTAGTTTAAAACATCTCAAAATAGTTTAATACCTCCATATGAAACGGTTAGACTCAGATCAAGAAGTATTTGGACGTAAGATTTTTTGTTCTTTGAGAATACGGGGTTAGAAAATTTATATCATTCGAATTATGGCGTTTGACCTTCGATTGACCTTGGTTAATACATCATGGTATCAAATGGATACCGGGATCGTGATAAGCGACCACAAAAACTTGAAAGTCACTAGTCATAGACGCCAGTTTTCGATTTACAATCGATATATCAGCTAAGAAATGGAAAATAAGCATTTGACCGCTTGATAACTAACAAATGACCTAAGTAATCAGTTCCATGAATCGTTCAGGATGTATTTGGACGTAAAATTTTCTACTTTTTCAGAATCCGAGGCCAAAAAAGATTGTATAATTGAATTTCATGTGTTTGACCTTCACTTGACCTTGATTATGACATGATGGTATCAAATAAACCCCGGATTCGGATTTAGCAACCTCAAAAACATAAACGTAGATTTTCACGGTCATATCTCAATTTGACCTTCAAATGACCTTAAACCTGATGACATGGGATCAAATGGATCTCGGATTCAGATTCAGCGACCCGAAAAACATAAAGTCTACCTAGTCAGTCTCTGAGATCAAGACACTTTATTTTTTTTGTGTGGCTGTGTAATTAATATATTTTTTCAATGACCTGAAGGGTGACTACCCTGTTTGACATTATTACCATATTTTGATATAATATGTATTTAAACTATAACTATAACATATAACACTTACAGTTTTATTAATGCGGTGGAACAGGATAAAAATAAATAAAAATTATCTGAACTTGCAATATTACGAGTATATTATTTAATATTTAGATAGGTAATCATATAATTCATTCATGTTTAGTTATTTCACTTCAGATAAGACATCGCAAAGAAAAAGAAGAACAAGAAAAGCGACGTCAAGAAGAAAAAGAAGAGCAAGAAAGACGTCGAGAGGAAGAAAGGAGGCGTCAAGAAGAAAGGCACGAATTGAAGGAAATAATGGAAGACCTGGAAATAAGGCGTCAAGAGGAGAAAGAAGAACAAGAAAGACAACGCCAAGAAGAAAATAAGGAACAAAAAAGACGCCAGGAAGAACTAAGGAAAATCCTGAGCGATCAAATGAAAATCCAACAAGGCGCTATGAATTCAATCACTAAAGAAATCAAAGAAGAGATAAACAAAGTCGAAGATAAAGTAGGTGTGGTCAAGACAGAAGTCAGTCAAGTCAAAGGGGAAGTAAGCGGCATCAAAGAAAAGATGAGTGAGGTCGAAGAAGAAGTGGAGCACCTTAAACGACAATTGCGAGACAAAGGAGGCCAGCTGGTAGCATCATCAGGTCCTAGTTTAAAATCTCCCGCATTTGACGGCCAAAGCTCATGGACAACGTACAAGAGACAGTTTGAGGCGGCTGCAAGTGTGAATAACTGGGATAACGAGGAAAAGGTTATGGCATTAGTTCTGGCGCTAAGCGGCCAAGCCTCAGAGTTACTTCAGATCATCCCGGTGGAGAAACAAAGGAACTTCAAAATCTTGGAAGCTATATTAGACTTGAGATAGGGCGACCAACACCTTGCCCAAGTATACCAGGCTCAGCTAAAATCAAGGACGCAAAAGGTTAGGAAAAGCTTACAAGAATTCGAAGCTACGATAGAGAAACTGGCACACCTGGCGTATCCGAGTGCACCAAGAGAATTTCAGAAACAACTAGCCGTGGCAGCCTTTTTAGATGGCATCAGGGTCGAAGAGGTCAGGCGATTTCTTAGAATATCGCGGCATCAAAGTATTAGCGAAGCTTTGGTGCGTGCTCTCGAAGTATAAGCTGCCTTTAAAGACACCCCGCGGTCAGATGTGCATGCTGTGACGGTTGAAGAGGCACTAAAAATACAAAATGTCATTTTTCAATTGGCTGCCGGAACGCTGGCTACTCACGCCCCCGCTCTACCGCAGCCGCATCTGTCTTACAAATCTCCGTAGCTCTATCTCATACTGTTACGTACTCATATATAGTATCTTACCTCCGGAATTTTAAGTCTGTGTATCGTACTCGTGGTTTTCTTATGTTATTTGTATTGTACCTAATACTTAATTTTTCCCTTTTTAAAAAACTTAGATACCGTGCGTGTAATTTCCCGTTAGACATGTACATTCACGTAGCGCGAGAGATTTGACAACACCGGCAGCCGTAAATTCGTCCGTTGGTGGAGCATTCCAGCTCTGTTATTTCATTGCAGCCAGCTGGCACGCGCGATGTTGTAATTCTTCTCCCCATGCCTAGCCCGCGACTACACACACGGTAGTAGATAGTGTTATCCACGAAATGGAAAGTTCTACAACTGATAGCAATATTTCTGAGAGCAAAATTAGCTCACTTAATTTAAAACGCAAAAACAGTAACAATGTATATGTAAAAAAATTGGGGGTACTATAATCGAATCAACCAATAAAACTTTCTTTACTGCCACAGCTAGGTGAGGAAAGTGACTTGGATAAATAATTTTGTTTTTTATGAGTTATCATGTTCCTAATGGTTAATAAAATAAGTCTTATAGATGTTCTTATGTAATAATAATAACAGCCCGTCTAATGCTCTAAGTGAATCCCATTGCGACCATAAAGCCTTCAATCCTACTCCTTTGTTTGAGACATCTTCCATTCTGGTCGGGTTCCATTTTCCTTTGCTCGCAATATGGGTCCAATTTCTGCATCACTCAGTTACTCTTGTCTGAATGAATTATATGATTACCTATCTAAATATTAAATAATATACTCAAAATAATTGCAAGTTCAGATGATTTTTATTTATTTTTTTATCCTGTTCCACAGCATTAATAAAACTGTAACTGTTATATGTTATAGTTATGGTTTAAATACATATTATATCAAAATATGGTAATAGTGTCAAACAGGGTAGTCACCCGTCAGGCCTTTGAAAAAATGTATTCATATTTTTTTAATGCATAAAATCATCGTAGAAGAGTAATATTTTTTAAAATAAACTCTCCTAATACTAATATTATTTGTGCCAAATTACAAAGAGATCCGTCAAATAGGAGGTGAGAAAAAAATAAAACATTTAAAGGTAAATTATTTTTTTTCCGCCCCATGCACGAGCTTAAAACTTTGTACACAAGACAGTCAGCATACGAGACATCTTATGGAAGCCATTTTAGTTCGGCAGGTGCGGGGGCACTTTTTACATTGCTACCCGCTCATACTCTTTTTTTGACAGGCATATTTCTAAAGCATTAAATATAATTGTGTTAGTCATCGGATTCTGAACAACTTTCAAACTGTTCGGCCGTCTATCTGCTCATCTGCCTGTCTGCCAGCCCATCCTTCCACCATGTTGTAAGCACAATAACTTAAGACATGCAATTTCGATTGTACTAAAATTTAGACATTATGTTAATATTAGTAGGGAAAGAACCCTATTGTTTTCGAAATAAATCGGTCGGTAAATATGAAATTTATGAAGCATTTGAGGCAAAAAAAATACACATGCAAAATGCAGTAATCGTTGATAAAATTCTACAAACATAGAAATACTACATAGTACACTGACGAATGCTTCGCAAATTAAGAGGAAACCATACATAAAATATTAACTTATTTTCAAAAACTGCGAAGAGTATACTATGAAATACTCAATTATATAGAAAATTCAATAATGCGACAAAGATTATAATGTTTACATCTACTCAAATTTTAATTAGTATTTATAAGAGCCATTACAGTCGTCTATAACGATAATTATTATACTTTTAAAGTTTCCATATCTAGGGCAATATTCTGCTTAGACCTTAGGCAATTTATATTCAAACGATTTTTTGCGGCCCCTCTCAAAGTTCTAAAACTGCAATTCATCTGAAAAGAAAGCTGAAACTCCAGTGCTGATGTATAATTCACTGAATACGATAATTGCGAATAAATTTTCACTTGACACCGCAATGTGAAAACCAATTTAGTTAAGTACTGAAATAGTATCGCTATTTATATAAACTAGTAATTTTCCAAAGAGACCAATAGAATGTTGCTCAATTGCTGGCGCTAATATTTATTCACTTTAAACCAATAGGAATCACAGCCCCTTTTTGTAAAACGTGATGTTCATTTAATACTCGAAGTTGGTCTATTTTATATCTGTGCAATCTCAATCGTATTTTTACTGCTTTAGGATTGTCGCCCTATTTACTTTTATTCAGTTAGAATCTTGAGAAAACAACTAGATATGCAATGAAGCTTTATAGAAAATGAAGTACGGGAGCCGATGTTGGGCAATCCTACTTATATTTCTGTTCAAATGGGAGCTCTGTTTCAAGAATACACTGCTCACCAAATGAACAGGGCCTGATATAGAGCCGATTCGGCAAATCGGTCAAAATTTGGCACTTTCGGCATTTGGCAATTATGTACATAAAATCATAAAAAAATCAAGAATAAAAACTCGATACCGTAAATAATTATTACTTAAATCATCCTGGCTGGCAATAGCATGGCCAAATCTGCTTGTTCTAGCCTCTTACCCTGCGCTGTATTTTTATGAGCATATGTATATCTACAGTGCCCTGTCATAATTGCTGCAAACGTAAACAGGACACTTGGATTCAGCAAAAGTCTTCAATTAGATTTACACTTTTTTTGTATCTCAAAAATTAAATGACCATCTAGTCGTGTCAATATAGAAGAGTTAAAAATTGAGATGTTTTCTGGAAAAGCACCAATCGGAATAATTTTTGTTTGCAAATTGTTTACTGAGGTCAAGGAACATTGGTAAAAAGAAAAAAGATTAAAAGAAATATTTAATAAAACATCATCCTTTAAAATATTTTTTTTTCAATTTCATTTGAATTATTTATAAATGAAAATATTGCTCCTCTTGTTCTTCATCTTTATTTCTTTCTTCTTCTTGAACATCTTCGATTTCATTATCGTAAAATAATGTAGGTATTCAACATATTATTGAGATAAATGTCATCTCTTCCTATTGAAAAGTTTGGTACTACTCTTAATGAAGTACTAAGGAGGGTGTCTTTACCGAACGTAAAGAAATTGCGCTGTATTTGTAATTAACAATAAAATAAATTCAGTAACGGTTAATTAAATTACATTTATTTAAAATATTATTGCTAAAAAAAATTTGACTAGGTTGATATTTTACCCGAATATTTTAGAAAATGGTTACTTTATTTAAATAAACTAAGGTTAACCCCCAATTGGGGTAAAGGAGAGTTACTCATAAATCATATAGTTAGGTACAAAATGGCATTCTAAACACTTTTTTATTCTTGTAATTTTTCTCAAAAATGTAAACTTAAGCCAGAAAATCTCATTTTTATACTCCATAGCCGCCATAACAAAATGAAAAAAGTCCCAGCGGTCTGTTTTTTTCTTTTTACCAATATTCCTTAGACTTCAATTTGCAAAAAAAATAGGTCGATTAATCTTTTGCCAGAAAACTCCTCAGAAAATATCTATCTTGACGCGACTAATCATATATAAAGAAAATAAAGGAGCAAAGGAGAACAGGTCATTCGGTATTATAACAATTTTACACCTCTCACATAAAAACTGCTTAAAACCGGCCCTGCAAATGAAGTAAATGTGGCAAAATATGGGCCATATATGAACTTTTATATTCTTGGAACAAGGTTACACACCTTGTTCCAAGAATCTTGGTGCGGTTTTTTGCAAGAGGCGGAAGAATTTATTGAATAGCAACCACAGTAAACAGATGTTAAAATTGCAGTTGTTTCTTTTATCTCCAGGCTGATCAAATTTCATCGTTCACTCAAACTCCTAAAAAAATGTTAATTATGATTAAAAAAAAAGAATACCGATTGTAATTTTTTTAGTTATCTGTATTATTAAGCGAAATTAATTTTCTCTATGTATAAAATCATGCACTTTGCAATTGAGAGTAACTTGAATAATATATATGTTGAGATCTTAAAAATCAATGGTTGTCTGAGGTACCATAGTAATATACTGGTTAATTGTTTTTGTACCATTTCTTTGTAATTTTTGCGATGACACCTCTAGGACTTGTGAATGATATCTTAAAACTCTTGATGTAGTCCTAAAACATATTTAGCCAGCTTTTGCTCATAGTCATAGTGAGAAAATTTTGCAATATGTAATGATTTCATGAATTACAAATAAACCACCAAAATAACAAATCATGACGCAAATAATAAATCTAGAAATCTGGGTACACCAAAATAAAAGCCCCTATGTGCATTTTCTGAGAAAAACCGCCAATGGCATATTATTAAGTTTATAATGCATTATTAGCGTACAAAATTTAAACAAATCGTTATAGCCGATTTTGAGAAAATCAGTATATTCGATTTTTAGTGAACTACCCTTATCTAAATTTTCCAGAGAAAACCACCAATCGCATATCATTTGGTTTGTAATGTACTATTAAAGCACACAGTCTGAGCAAAACCGTTAGAGTCATTTTTGAAAAAATTCAAGTCGCTCACATCTGTAAACTTCGTAATAATAAAAGTATTTTTTAAAAGGTAAACACAAATTAAACAAGAAATAATTTTAAAAAAACGTAACAACCATGAATAAATAAAATAACAAAATCATTTAAAACCTAAATTATAACAAACCATCAAAAATATTGTTCAAATTGTTCACCGTTTTCATTAATGCACAGAGTAGCGCAACTTTTTGTTGCACGTCTAACATTCTATAGTTATTGAGATGTTATTTGTGCAATTTC
Source organism: Rutpela maculata (assembly GCA_936432065.2). Classification (NCBI taxonomy): domain Eukaryota; kingdom Metazoa; phylum Arthropoda; class Insecta; order Coleoptera; family Cerambycidae; genus Rutpela; species Rutpela maculata. Next base: position 165,672,493 of record OW386286.2, read on the forward strand.
GTTTCTAACTCTCCCTTCTAGATCTTACCTTGTGGTTGAAGTAGTCGAGTAGACTCTATTTTTCAAATGTGCCTAAATAAAAAAAAATCGACCTGGGCTAAATCAGGAGACCTTGCGGCCATCTGACTGGACCGTGGGTCCCAATCCAACGATTCTGGAAACAATTAATTCATTTAGGTAATCCCTAACGATGTTAGCATCGTCAATATTGGTATTGGAAATTTGAATAATCTATGGAATTATTATATTTTGGAGAAATTTAGATATCTTAGTCCAGTTGGATTTTCGTTAAATATTATTGGACCTATGATATGGTCGCCCAGCACGCCTAACCAAACATTGAAGCCAAACCGCTCCTGAAAACGCCCCTGTATCCAATTGCCCAATATCAAACCTAAGGTTTGTAAATCATCAAAATGTTTTTGATAAAATTCTCATTTCTTAGTTTGAGGAACTATCAATTACAAAAAATTATTCTTCGTTGATAATAATTCTTATACAAAAACCGCTGCACAAGGAATCATTACTTCCACATCCAGATTTTCTATCCAAGTCACTCACAACGAAAACATTTTGTATGTGGAAATAATTGTTTATGGAACTTTAATAATATAATATTTAAAATCGTCTACCCCAAAAACCCATAAAACGATACCCCACATCGGTAGCGGGGTGGACTTGGTGATAATAAAAAAATATTTTGAGGTTTCTGGTTCTTTTACACACACTAATCACAATTTTTTTCATCCCCTTTAATAATGGGGTGGCGGTTGGTAATGGGGGCGGCTAATGCCAAAAATGTTTTTGAGATCTTAGCTTCTCTTGTATATATTAAATACCAATTTTATGGACTCTTACCTGCTTGATTTACCTATTTACCCCAAATTTACCTCAATTTACCCCCCACGGGGGTAACAGGATGAAAATAAAATCTAGTTCCAGATCTCGTCAAAGTATATATGTGTACCAAAGAGCAATGTTAAAAAATGGCTTTTTTTGCCCATCCGTGGTAAAGTGTGGAAGCAATCTTTTTTTACTAATCTTGGGGTGCTGAAAGCGAATCCGTCACCCGTTTTGTCGAAAAATCTCAGGAACACATTAAAAAACCACCCTTATTTGGGTGTGACATTGGAATTTTGCAAGAAATTCTCTTAAAATATTAAGTTTCGATAACTAAGTAGAAAAAGAAGTAAAAAAATCAAATTCACCCCTTCAACCCTCCTCGCCATTCTTTCACCACCTCTAAGAAGGTTGTAAGTTACTACATAGTTATTTACATAATTTCAAAAAAAACAGAACATCTCATTGAGTGGTTGCTATCAGAATATAACAATCTGATTACTTCTGAGTACACTCATACGCCTCCTCACCCTAAAAGGGGTGAGTCTCACCTTCTCAGGGATATTGATCGGTTTTAATTACAGAAAAAAACTCTAATACACAGTTGGATGTTTTATTATATTAAGGTGACTTGGCCAATTCAGATCACTCCAGAATATTTCTTACCCCTCTAAGGGCGGGTGTAGGGTGTCAACATCCCCTTTAAAAAATGTCGCTTGATTTTTATAGTAAAAAATTATTTAGTTATTTTGTTTGTTTTTGTTAGAATGGGAATCTTTTTTCATTTTATGGTCCGCTCAAATTCCAAATCTACCCACTAAATGGGTGAGAGTAACTATTTTGGGACTTTCGATTCGTTTTTATTACAACAGAAATCCTTTATTATCTCTTACATTGATTTCTGTCATAACAGAGTGACTTCAAAAAACTATCCTTAAACACTTATTGAAAATATATATATATATTAACGTATCATTTACACGTTTTGCGGGAGGTGGGGATGTGGCACAGAGATTACTATCTCAGAAATATATCAGGGGTGAGAAATATTCATCTGAATTGACTAAATCATCTTATTATGATAAAATAAAATTATAAAAAAAAAATATTTTTAAGAGAAAGCTTTTATTTGAAAAAACTACTAAAAAGTAAAAATATTTTTTAAAAATTTATACACCTGGAAACCAAAAGCTTTGGGAGCGGTCATATAGCGCTATTGTATAGTTACTTTGCTCAACTGACCGCCCCCAAAGCTTTTGGTTTCCAGGTGTATAAATTTAAAAAAATATATTTGTACTTTTTAGTAGTTTTTTCAAATAAAAGCTTTCTCTTAAAAATATTTTTTTTTATAATTTTATTTTTTACTTTTTAGTCTACTTATTTTACAAACAGACAGACAAAACCTTTTCATTTGCCACCGCCATCCACCCCTTCCCTCTCTCGTCTTCTCACACTCACACTCTAACACTACTTCCCACTTCTTCCCTTCCCACTTCTTCCCTTACCACCTCTTCCCCACCTCTTCCCACCCTCTCCCACTTCCGCCATATTGAATTTAGAATGACGTCACACACTTTATCGTATTTTACTCATCAAACCCTTTCATTTGATACCCATATCAAGGGGATTGTGACTAAAAAGCCGATCCACCATCTTGGGACATCCGCCATATTGGATTTAGACCGATAATGGCTATACTATGTTGCATTGTCATCGGACATATACACGTGTGCCAAATTTCAACGCCCTAGCTTAATTAGAACTAGTCGAAATTCAGCTTGCAATATTTAACCTAAACTAACAAACACACATACAAACACACAAACAAACAAACATTGCGAGTTAAATAAAAGCTTTTTTGTAAAACTGTCATTAAAAATGACATTTTTAATTCATTGATAGGTGAACTAAAAATTGACTTTTATAATGTTACATGTTAAAAATACTTTTAACACTAGTGTCGAAAACACTTTTAACACTAGTGTTAAAAATGAAATATACCATATAGTAATATGCATTCTTCTCAAGATAATAGAAAGCTGTATTGATAAAATTAGAAGAAATATATTACTTAGAAATAATACATATTGATTCAAATAGTTATAAATTATTTATTTAGATATTTGATGTCTGGAGCTTCATTCAAAAATGTATTAATATGTTCGCTATTAAATATTTTCGATTTTTTTGGCCGATATCCTACACTTTTTCGTTTTAAAAACGCTATTAGCTTGTACTAATTGCTTACATCCACGTTCTTGATTTGCATACTAGTTTTTATCATAGAGAATTTAGACCACACTGCTGACGCCTTTCATAAGTTAGATTTTTCTTCGAAGTAAGCCAAAAGTATATTTTCAGTGAACTTGTCTACTACTTTCTTCATTTTACATCATTCAATAAGTCTTTTATACCATATTGTTGCCGCTATTTCTGGGGCAACAGATCTAAAGTTGCTCTCTCTGCGGCTTCTTTAACATCTGGTGGAATAATGAAATTACTTTTATTTCCCGTATTTTCTTCAAAATCCATTTTTTTAGCCACAAAATTTACGATATTTAAAGACAGCTTCAATTGTAGTGACTAATAAACACTAAACAATTTACAATTGTTTTACTTAGTTACCCTTTATCCAGTACCTGACTTGATATTTACACTTTATTGTCACATATAATTGAAACGAACAGGTGGGTGGCTCAATGCCAACGCGTGCGACACGTAAGCGGTAGATCGGGAGTTCAACCCCACAGACGGCATTTTTTTTAACAGTTTAACAAAAAATATTGTATGATACATTTGTTAAAAGTGATTTTATTTTGTTCGTGGGGTTGCTCCACTCGCTACGCTCGTTCCGCAATATTCCCCAGTCACAAAATAAAATGTCACTTTTAACACTTGTATCATAAATAACTATTAAAAACATCAAACTGGGTGATTAGGGATTTCTTTTGCAATTAAACCCAATAAAAACTCTAAAAAGATAAAATCCATCACCTTAATTGGTAGGGTTGGGTGTAAGAGTATTCAAAAGTAATCACATTATAATCTGATAATAGCCATTTAACGAGGAGTTTTGTATTTTTTTAACGAATAAATAACCGTATATTAGATATTGTAACTTACACCGTTCTTATGGATGGTGAAGTGTGAGAGAAACGAGGGGAAAGGTGAATTTAGAATTTTGCTTCTTTTTCTACTTACCTAACAAAACTGAGTATTTTTAAAGAATTTCTTGCACTAAAGAATAACTTTTTGTTGCAAGTCCTTATATCAATTTCAATGACACCCCCAAATAAAGGTTGTTTTTACTGTCTTCCCGATGTCTTTAGCCAATTCTGATGACAGATACGTATTCAGGATCCCAAAATTAGTAAAAAAAATATGGTTTCCACACTTTACCACGGACGAGCCAAAAAAGTCCTACACCCCCTCCTTAGAGGGGTAAGAAATACTCAGGACTGATTTGAATTGGTCAAGTCACCTTAATATGATAAAAAAAAACATCCAACTCTGTATTAGGATTTTTTCTGTAATTGAAACCGATCAATATCCCTGAGAAGGTGAGACCCACCCCTTTAAGGGGTGAGGAGGCGTATGAGTGTACACAGAAGTAATCAGATATTCTGATAGTAACCACTCAATGAGGTGTTCTGGTTTTTTAAAAAATATGTAAACAACTACTAGTAGTCATAGTAGCTTACAACCTTCTTAAGGGTGGTGAAAGAATGGCGAGGAGAGTTGAAGAGGTGAATTTGATTTTTTTTACTTCTTTTTCTACTTACTTATCGAAACTTAGTATTTTAAGAGAATTTTCTGCAAAATTCCAATGTCACCCCCAAATAAGAGTGTTTTTTTAATGTGTTCCGGAGATTTTTCGCCAAAACGGGAGACGGAGTCGTCAGTAAAAAAAGATGGCTTCCACACTTTACCACGGATGGGCCAAAATAGCCCTTTTTTAACATTGCTCTTTCAAGTCAATATCTTAAACGGTTTCAGAGTAAACGTGCGCACAAAAAAGTTTTAAGACAGACAGACAGACCGACAGACAGAAACTTTTTTCGCTCAAACTTAAAATCTCGACGTTTCATGACATTCTAAGCCTATTTGAACAATAAAAATTTTTTTAAATTTTTTTGTCGTTACTATACTTCACTGGAAGTAAAATTGATACAATTGATATTTATAAGAACGATAGCCGTGTTTCTTTAAAATTTTCTAGCTGGTTCTTTGGAAACTGATAATTCATGTTCAATTTGTCTTATCGAAATAGTTGGGTCAACGTGCAATAAAGCTAATACATTCATTTCCGTTTCTTCACCACAATAAATTTTTCTTCAATTTCTATATCAGGTTCAGTTCTAAATTGATGCTCCAGCCGGGCGAAATACTTCCTCGGAGGTTGTCTTCTTTCTGGATATCTCTATCCATACAGAGTTTGTGCTCTAGTTGCATTACGTCTCTCCATAAGTAATCAACATATCAACATTTTCATCTCTTGAATATTTTTCAACCGTTTTATATAGATTGACTTGTTTATAACAAACTCAATACTTTTAATTCAGATAATCAGTGAGTAATGTCAAGAATAATTCAATTGTTGTGAATGTCTGTCATTTTCTAATTTCTAATTTTGGATATAAATGTAGATAGGCACCTTATTAAAATTATCTGTTGGCGCTTACCATTTTAAAACACTTTTATTATTACGAAGGATATCATTAAGAAATTATTAATGGTGAAAAAATTAAAATATATGAATCATTTCTGATTAATAAAAGAAAATAGCACGGTCTCATTAAGAAATTTTCTATAGGACCCCTACGGAAATGAATATAAAAATTAAATTCTGTCTTTTGAGAAAAACCTAAAAATAGTACCTAAAAATAGTACCTATCAGTAATTCAAATAACTATTTTGTTCTTTACATACAAGTCTACAACCTTACTAATAATTACTAATAATTTCCACAGCCTATTTAGTAATTTTCTTACGTCGCGTCGCGTTCATATGACGCGCCGCCCATTTTGACAAAAAATAAAAAATTGTTCGTATCTCACTTATATTTTGAAATTTTTTAAATCGAAAAAAAATTGTTGTACTTAGAATTTTATGCTTAAAAAGAAACCATAAAAAATATAGTCATTCTGTTTAAGGAAAAAAGTTGAATTTATGTGTACCAAAAACGAAATTTTTAAATTAAAAACCAACCAAAAAATTGGGGGCGTACATTGACTCGTGGCCACCCGGTATACATTTTAACCTTATCTATCATTATAATTTTTTGAAATACGAAAATTGCATTTGATCGACACATGTCTAAACCGGCAAATATCACTCGTAGAGAAAGAAATTTCATATCATTGTGTTAGTGATTTTTTAACAACTTTTGAAATATCCTTCGTCTATCCGTCTGTCTGTCAGTCTGTTCATCTGTCCGCCTGCCTCTCCGTGTGGTCTTTGTAAGCACAATAACTTAAGAGCGGCAAATCCGATTTGATTTAAAGGACAGTAAATTAGTATTAGCTAGAGGAAGAACCCCAACGTTTTTGACAAAAATCGATCAGTAAATATAAAGGTTGAGAGAAAAAAACTTGATGACTGTCGTAACCTTTAGGGAAATAATTTAACGACGTTTGATCTCGAGTCCTTTGTCACTTTTTCGTTTCAGAAATAAGAGTTTTATTCCTTACTTCTTTAAGCCATGAATATACAATAAAGTCATAATTAATTTTTAGCAATTATACATATTTTTATCTACCGGTGAATATTTTGCTATTTAATGTGAATTGTAATATAGAAAATTTCCTATTACATAAAGTCTAAAATAAGTTTTCAATAATAGAGATGAATTATGGTTTATTATTAATGTTTACAAAACGACAAAGATTTGAAATCCTGTCATAGAATGTAATAACCTTCAGTAAATCCTTTGTAATGTTTTACTGTAGTATTATATAATAACGTACCACCCTGTGTTTCTAGAAGTAGCGGTCGGTCGGAATTAACCATTTTCATATTTTTTTCGATGTTATGACGGGTCGTACCTTAAACGATTGCTTGACCAACATTTCACCACAATTTATACGTTAAAAGTTTTTCTACTCACGAAAACTCCCTATAGAATTAAAAGTTTGCAAGTCGTTGTATTCTTGACAGCTTTACAAAAGATATTTCCAAGATGATCCAAACATGAAAGTTGACACAGTTCCAGCGAACATGCATATTGGCACAATTTCAATAGAGATAAACAGAAATAAATTTTAAATTCAGGAAGTTTTAAAAAGTAGCAATGTACTCGCATACACATCAAAAAGATATCGAGGATAAAGTATAAAATTGCATTATTTTCATAAACCAAGCTTCAAACGATTCATCTCAGCCCTGAAGTGTCACTGGATATATGAACATCTGGAAAAACAAAATGGAGGACCGTGAGTTTTTATTTTATTAAAAATTAAAAGCTCAAAGGTTGACGAAATCCATCAAGCGGGGAGGGGTATCAAATGAAAGGATATGAAAATATTACAAATATATATATATACAAATTTTAGAAATAATAAAATAAGTAATTAAAGGTAAAATGTCAGTCATGATAATATTTTTAGACGATAAATAATTTCTTAAATTGCTTCCACATCACGGAAGCATAGTAATGGCAAAGTTTTTTTGTTCAAATAGGCTTAAAATGTCTGAAACGTCCAAATTTTAAGTTTGGACAAAGAAAATTTTCCGTCTATCTGCTGTGAGTCTGTCTGTCTGTAAATTTCCTTTTGTGCGCACGCTTATTCTGAAACGATTTACGATTTTGACTTAAAATTTGGTACATCTATGTATCATAACCAGATCTGGAACAAGATTATATTTTGTCATGTTATTCCAAAGAAGAGTTGGGGGGTAAATGGAGGTAAATAGGTGAAGCAAGAATCCATAAAATTGGGGTTTAGTTAATGTACGAGAAGCCGATTTCACAATTTTTTTTAGCATTAGCCAACCCCGTGTCACCACAATTAGCACACCTACCCCAATATTAAAGGAGATAAAAAATAAAACTATGATTTAGTACGTGTACAGGGCTATTCATTATATTTAGGCGACCCTTTATTATCGTTATTATTGAAGATAAATTGAGGGGGTAAGAGAAACAACAATATATTTTTTATATTGTTGAATTTTTGAATTGTCCTTTTTTTTCTGATTTCAAAAATATGACAGATGATAGTCCTATCCTTAACCGTTTTCGAGTTATTGAACATTGAAAATCGTATTTAAGCTATTTATTATACGAAGGGTAATGGAGTCGTTGTACTATATCGAAATTGAGTCTGATTTTGTACGGAAAATGTAACTGTGAGTTTTTTAATGCCCTTTGTTACATGAATTGACCAAACTGTTGCCCAAAATTTAAACTACACCACTTTAAAACAAAGCGCGCTGTCAGCAGAATTCCTGTGCCCCTGCTACGTCATAAACTGAAAACGCTGATCAGTGTTGCCGTTCGCTTCAGCCGAAATGTACTGCCGTCTAGCGAGAAATTGTACAAAATCCTAGAAAATTGTACTAAAACTTTTACCGCCATATTTAAATGTATAAAGGAACTGGAAAATAAAACACTAAAAATTGGTTTTCTTAAAATTTAATAATAAATAATTTAAGTATTAACATAAAATCGTGGAATGTTATGTACCTGAAGTTTCGAACGTTCACTTGAACGAATTTCATATGAAAATGAAAAATTAATACAAACCACACTCCGATTTAGGTGTAAAAACTTAAGTATAGTGGATATTATTGTCAGCAAATGTGTCATGTAAAAGTGTTACGCCTAAATCGATGTGCGTGTGGTTTTTATTAACTTTTGTTTTTCATCTAAAATTCGTTCACGTGAACGTTCGAAACTTCAAGTACATGAAATGTTGACTATTTATTTTTCTAATCTAATATTATAAAACAATATACATTTAGTACAATTGTACTGAGAGTGGCAACACTGACGCAGATGCGCTTGAATGACAGGGACGGGCACGGATAGATCGGTAAGTTTCGACTATTTTCGGAGGCATTCGGCGTTGCTCGCTCTACATCATCATTTCAACTTTGATGCTAATTTACACCTTTAAAACGCATGCAACAAAAAAAAAAAAACAAACAAAAAACACGGGTCTAATATTTGTCATTATATTTTCAGAATATGCAATAAAAAAATACGTGCAACGACCCCATTATTGAAGTAGTTTATGAAAATGACAAATATTCTGTTATTAAATCTGTCGACGTTTCATATAATACTGGTCATTTTCATAGACTACTTCAATAATTGTAATTTCCCTTCATATATTAAATGGCTTAAATACGATTTTCAATGTTCAACAACTTGAAAACGGTTAAAAATAGAAGTATCATATGTCATATTTTTGAAATCAGAAAAAAAGGAGCAGTTCAAAAATTCAACAATATACCATTATTATTGTTCCTTGTACCCCTCAATTTCTGCACGCCACTGTGCTTCCATTAACTTATTAAAGGGGTTCAGTTACAACCCTACAACTTTTGTTCAAAGTTTTTTATTCTATCTCCAATAATAATGATAATAAAGGGTGGCCTAAATAAAGAACCAAAAACCTTAAAATCTGTTTTAGCATCAGCCACCTCCACTATCACCTCCATTACCCAGGGGCGGGTTTAGAAAATAGGCATAGTAGGCACGTGCCTAGGGCGGCAGCAAGATGAGGGCGGCAACATTTAGGTCGGGAATATAAAAAACGACGATTGCAGCAGGAGCACAGAAAAGATAAACTATACAGAAGCGAAAACTATAAGGCTCATGACATAGGACCGAATTTGAGGGCGCATATCCCATATCTGCCATGTTATAACCGCCCGTCAGTGGTAGAAAACTATCGATAGAACTATCGACAGTATCGATAGTTTTGGACTATCGAAACTATCGTAAATTTCACTATCGAAATACTATCGGTACTTTTTATGGATCGATTTTGTTTTTTTCTTATATTATGACCTGGCGACAATAATTTCGTTTACAAATAAAACAGAACAGTATAATATATCAACGGGGCGAGTTGACGACGTTAGTCCTAGCTGTTGGTGTAACTATAACTGTTGGTTTGGTAGCCCTGGCGATTACTACTTGGTTGTTGTTAAATAATGTTATAATGTGAAACTTTGAGGATATTTGGGGGGTAAAATCCAAAACGAAATTTTTGCGTTCTCGTAAATTTTACTCGAAAAAAAAAAAGTACATTAAGCTTGTGGCACCCCCTGGGGTACGGCGCCCTCGTGCGGGGCACGGTCGCGCCCTCCTCAAAGGCCGGCCCTGAATACAAGCCATGTGATTATTGTTTACATTTGCGATTGACTCATCAGGGGCGGAAAATTTAACCTTGCCTTGGGCGGCAGAAAACCCAAATCCGTCCCTGCCATTACCACTCCACCTCCTTATTAAAAGGTGTAAAAATCAGGAAACACTGTTCCATAATATTTACGTAATTGTTATATTATACCGTTATTTCCCATGTAACATTTTACATAACATGTGAGCTAAATTCATATATGAATGTAACGTCAAATGTCTGCAATATGTATACATAATTTTTATATAAACGATATATTATTTTATTATGTAAAAGTTATATAATACTTTTATATACAAAATACTTCATTTTCTTATGTACATTTTCTGTTATATATTTATATATATATTTTACATAAAAAATAATTTACTTTATTATGTAAAAGTTATATAACACTTTTATATATATAAAATACTTTAATTTTGTATTTAAAATATGTGTAATTATTTTACATAAAAAATATATATTACTCTATTATGTTAAATTTATATAACACATTTATATAAAAAGTACTTCATTTTTTTTTATGCAAAATATCTGTAATGTTGTTATCATCCATGTATATTTTATTTACATTAACATATATAATATTGTTTACCACAATTGCAATTTATTCTCACAAGGGTTGCCTGCAAATTATAATGTTTATTAAGTTATTAAATTAATTATATATTACTTACTTACCTTTTTACCAATTACCGTCGGTAGAGATCGGACTGGGCTATCATGTGTCCGTTATTTTGGATGCTAAGAATAATATATTAATGTGTGGGAAATGTATTTAATGAGATTATCAGCAATAATAAGTCTTTACTATGTGAAATTGAATTTCTAGTCTTAATTACAATATGTAAAAATCGTTCAAGTTCTCTTTTTTTTTCTATTTTTTATTTGTGTTCCCAAAACTGAATTTTTCTTGTTAGTAGCATTTATATTTATTTATAATTAATGCACTCCCACTCCCCCACCATCGACGTGGTATATCGTTATATGGGTTTTTGGGGTAGACGATTTCAGATATTACATTATTAAAGTAATTAAAGTAAAAGCTTGAATTTTCGCAAGTTTTCCTACCATAAGATTTTCATCGAAGCGTATTTTCCGTACAAAATATTACAGTTTTCACAAAAAATTCAGAATCAGCAACCTCAAAAACCCCTTGTACATATTACACAATTCTTTAAACTGTAATTAAAAAAAATGGAAATACCGCCATATTGGATTTTCCTCTCGGAACTTTCCAGTTTTCACATCTAATATATAATCAGCGATCCCGAAAACCCCCATGATCCTATTTTGAACTTTTTAGATAAATAATTGATCATCTAAAAACATCTGAGGATCTTGTAGGGAAAAAATACAATTTTCCAGGATTCCCATATAAGCATTTAAAATAAATTGGAAAACTATATAAAAATTACGTACAGAGAGATCGATAGAAAGTTATTTGACGAGTAAGAATAAGTATATTGCCTCACTGTGCGTGGTTTGTTTTTATTGCCATAGAGACCGGGAATAAACTTTAGCTCTCTATTATTCTTTATTAACATTCGACAATTACCTGTAGAAAAATAAGTCTAAGCTGATTGTTTTTTATTGCGAAATAACATAGGAGCCTCAGGTGACCAATAAACTTTGCAAAAGATGTTAATTATTATTTTCCTCATAAAGAAATTCAAAAGAATCAAATGCTCGAAGCAAGCTTTCTTTGAATGGAAAGACAAACTCCCTTACCAGTCGACACGTCACGTTTAACTAACACTTTTAAATTGCCAACTTCGTTAATTATTTCTATGCCATTTTTCAGCAGCACGCTGAAATTAAAGGTAACCCGTTGGCGCTATAATAAAAATACAAAAAAACTGAGGTTTCTCCATTGTAACTATTCCCGTGGCGTTTCCAACAAACTTCAATGGAAAATAATTACACTAACATTAAATTTACATTAGCTTAGCTTAATAAACTAAATAACATAAACTTAATATATGTTATATTACGTTGTCTTTGAGAATGTAATAAAATAATTTGTAGCTTTGTGTTACAAAAACTCATTAATAATAATTAATACTGAGAAAATAGTGTGCATACATTTTATAAATCAAAGCATCGAGGATAATAGTTATAAATTTTCATGTTAATATACAAGGCAAAAATACTTTAGAGTTGTCAAAAACCACAACATTTTTAGGAACTTTCCTGGACAAAACCTTAACATCGAGCTATCAAAGCTATCAAAATCAACATTTGCCTTAATCAACTTAATGTCAGGCCCCTATTTTTCAACAGAAAAGGCAAAATTTTCAGGTTGGAGGTAGCTCGTCTCGTGGCGTTGAAAATAGACCGACGTTAAATAAATAAATTTAAAAAAAACTGATAAAAAAAATGTTTTTATAATATGAGTGAATTTGTGGAAGATTTTAATAAATCTACGAACTGATTAAACTAGAAATTTATCTTATGAATTGACATTTATTCTGTATTATAGTAGTTCTTAATTGCATTTCTTATCCTTTTCATAAATATATTTTTTATCTTTTTATGTTGTGTGCAATGTTTATCTTGCTTGTCTCATATTTTTAGTGTAAAATGGATAATAGTTTATAGCAATTTAGGCTTGTTGAATTTTCGCACATTTTTAGACAACTGATCGTTAGGTACTTCTGACAAGTTTTTTCAGTGAAGCTGTCAGAAGATTATTCCCTCTGAAAAAATAACCTCATTGTTGCAGAGGACAGTGAGTGGTCCAAAATTTAAAATACTTTCCACAGTAGCATACAATGTGCTAAATTCTTCAAAAGGCAATCAAGTGCCATCCATCACTCGATAAAATAAGTGTTTTTTTGCGCTCTTTATGGTTTCCCTTATGCCTGCCCAATGGGAGAATTTCCATTGAATCTCATTAGTGGTCAAATAATTTTCAGTTGAGTCTATAAATGCATATGAGTAGTTTTATATCCTTAAGATAAAGATACACAAGTACCAGGTGTTAGGATTTTGTTTATGTTACATCACCGGATAAAAATTTACTTTTCTTATACACTTGTTATTATATTTTTGCCGCGAAAAGAGGATAGTAATAAATGTACGTGATCAAAGCATGCAATACATCATATTGGCGTTTAAATTTGGATGGGGTGTAATTCAAATTAAGTTCTATAAAGGTTTATCAGATCAATATCGCATTGCTTAATGACATTTGCTGACTGACACTACTGACAGTACAATTCGTCATTATCCTCCTTTCCCAGCTAAGGTATAGGTACATAATTTTGTTTTTCTATGCATAATCCTCTTATTGAGTAGCTAAGATGTAAATAAGACTAACAATTATTTTGTGGTGGAGAAGTTTGTTATTATTTTATTACTCGGTAGTAACATATACCATAATTAATTTATCACAAAATTTATTTTAAGTCCGAAAAGTCATTCATTTTAATACTCTCTAGTTGAACGTTAAGGTAGAATTATTTTTTGGCTAATCTCCCAAATAGATCTTACACTACCATTTTTAATATCGGTAAACTTTGTACAGACTTCTAAATTCGTGGATAATTTCAATTAAATTGTGTAATTGCTTAGCATAGTAATAATAATTTTGGTGCAATGAGGTTTTGAACAAGCAACAAATTTGAGGCGCACTACTCAGACATCTTATAGCACTGTGCAGAAGAGGCCGTTCATTCCAACTGACTGACTAAACACATGTTTAGGCATTTAATCAATATTTCATTTTACTTTCCAACTATTCTCTGAAATATGATTACAGTTATGAAATTAGTTATCAAGGCTAAAAACTAACTAAAATCAAAATTACATTTAAATGATATTGCACTCTAAAAAAATTGGTAGATATTAAAATTTACATTCTATGAAGTGAGGTTATTTGTAGTGTATTTACTTCACTGTTGTTGGCTTAAAGAAGATGATTTCGGATTCTTCATATATAAGTCAGCAACGTGTAAATAAAGTTTATTGCTTCGAACAGTCATAAATAAATTTTTTACAGGTTTTCAAAAAAATAAGGAACAAATCAACGAGGAAATGGGTATCAATAATGTAAAACTACAATAAAAACATTATAAAGAAGTAATCAAATAGAGTAGTTTTAAGTGCATATGATAGTAGATTTAACGTATTAAATGCACTACTACGAGGCGAACATATTATCATTTGTAGACTCGTTTCTGGCTGCTGGTCGTTATAGTAGATAATAGCCCAATGTACAGAAGTTTTGGACTAAACAACGCCAAAATTTCACATGTCTTTGGTATCTTAAATTAAATAAAATTTTAAAAATTTTGCATCGTTGTGGTACCTGTTTCACTCCTAAAAATGATTTATTTATTATAGTTGCGCGGTATAGAAACCACCTTGCATTGAGATAATAATGTAATTTTGCTCAAAAAATATATTAGTAATCTTATAATTTTAGCAGGACCACGTAGAATTTTTTCTGTTGGTGTAGATTATAGATGTGTCCGTCACACACAAAGTATTTAATTAGAATTAATTCGATTAATTAGATAAGTTTTTTATTATTAAATACCTACTTTAAGAGCCTATTCACACAAATTTCTTTTTTCGTTACAAGCTTTGAGTTGCAGTGATTACGTATCATGTTAATGTTTTAACTGTTTATACATATAAACCTATGAAGCTAACAAGCTCTTTATTAAAATGCACTAAAAAGAATAAAACAAATATTACGTAATTCACATTAGTTTATTAATGCTCCTTAACTGACCCAAAAGATTGTCGCGGATTTACATTAAAATAATGGTATTTCTTTGGAATTAAATACCTATAAACTCGCGACAAGCTTTTAAGTCAGCTACAACATTGCAACATTGATAAAAACTTATGTGATTACTTTAGTGCATTTTAATAAGAGTTTGTTAGCTTCATAGGTTTACATGTATAAACAGTTAGAACATTAACATGATAAATAATCACTGCAAACAAACAAGTTAAAATTATCTGTTCTAACCTACAAACATCACAACACACAGAACTTCGATTCTCAAAGTGCTCATTTAAACTACTTCAAGTATCAAGTACTTGAAGCAGTTTTACGGCAAAGTATATGGTAAAACTACTTCAAGTATAAGTACTTGAAGTATTTTAAATGAGTACTTTGCCCAGCTCTGCGCCTTCGCGGTATCAATTGTTATGGGGTGTTACTTAGACGTTTTCGGAGAGTGACGTCACAGCGCTTTTCGCGAGGATTTCCACTTTAATTATTTATTGCAAACTAAGTACTGCGATTTAAAAGCAGAGATTCGGTGTAGCGTGTTTTTATACATAAACACACTTTAATGAAATTTTTAAAAATGGGCAAGTTCCCTATTACCTCAAATTAACTTACTGATGGGGCTATGTATTGTAGTGTTTCACCGCATTTAACTTCTTGAACAAAATGCCATCGATTACCTATTTTCGATTTCAGATTTACTTTAGTTTCTGTTCCCGCATTGGTAAATTAGTGGACAATAAGTAAATTTGCTCATCATTAAATTGGTAAACCAAATATACTGACCTATTGGTAGGCCGAATTGAAATAATTCTGACGATAAATGTTAGTTGGGTATGTACAGTAACCAGAGGTTTTAACTTCGGAATAATGTCATATTGAACGGATTTCGTTCGAACTTCAAATATATATACATATTTATTGGATCTGAAATAGAATCATATTTTAAGAAGAAAAGGTTCTATGCAATTTTTCACATAAATTGATAGTTTTTAAGTTATAACGCTTCAAAATTGCGATTTTAGCTTTAAAAAAAAAAGGTATTTCCAAACGGCTTTCGTCAAGGATCTCGAAAAGTATTACTTTATCGAAAAATGTTACAGACCAATTTCAGAAAGTACAAACTGGGAATTAATTATATTTTTTGTTTACTGATGTAGGATTAATAATTTCGGAGATATTTAAGTTTATATTTGGTATCCAAGTATTTCAAAATTACCTTTAAAGTTTAAAATGCATTTTTGTGCTTTAAATGAGCAAAAATATTTGAGCATCTGGGTAATTCTACATCTTAACGAAAAACTGTATTTGAGATAATTTTTTTAAATTACTGGCTAATTAGAGTAACAAAATGGCGACCTTTTTATATAAAAAATATAAATACACATATTTTTCCGTCATAACTTCTTTATTTCTTATGCTACAGGAACGAGTAAAAAAAATAATTTGAAAGCTCGATTAACTGTCTTTAATTTCATTTCTTAGCATGCGTGACGTAGGTGTCACAATTTCTGAGATATTTAACATTTAAACTGCATTTTTCTTCTTATAAACGTTCGGACGCCATTTGTAAACTTTCATATCTCCAAAACTATTAAATCTATGTAAATAAATAAACAAGCGAAATTCATTATCAGTTTATGAGCTTTATTTTTGGTCTCTACCCATTTTTCAATAAAACTAATATTTATTGAGATATTTGGAAAAGAAAAAAAAATTACGTTTTATCGAAAATACCTTTATAGTTTAAACTGTAGTTTTTCCTAAAGCAAGTGCTATATACAAACCAAAAGATTTGAGCATCTACGTTATGCTATATATTAATGACAAGCAGTGTTTGAAATTCCTTTTTTTTAATTACTGGCTAATTACAGTAACAAAATGGCGACGTTGTTGTTAAAAAAATGTGTATATGCCCATTGCTTCGGTCATAACTTCTTTGTTTTTTACGCTACAGAAACAAAACAGTTGAAAGCTTAATTAATAACCAATTATTCTACCTATTAGCATCCTTGACGTAGGTGTCACAGTTTCTGAGATATTTAACTCTCACTCTAAATAATTAGCTTATGAACACTTGGATGCTAAATGTAAACTTAAATATCTCCGAAACTATTAATCCTACATCAATAAACAAAAAATATAATTAATTCACAGTTTGTTCTTTCTGTAATTGGTCTGTAACATTTTTTCAACAAAGTAATACTTTTCAAGATACTTGACGAAAGCCGTTTGGAAATACCTTTTTTTAAGCTAAAATCGCAATTTTGAAGTCGTTATAACTTAAAAACTATCAATTTATGTGAAAAATTGCACAGACCTTTTCTTCTTAAAATTTGATTCTACTTCAGCTCCAATAAATATATATATATATATATTTTTTAAGTGCCACCCCCCTGAGAGGAGATGGCATCCACCTCCTATAAATTAGCAAGCCCCCGCACAATACAGAAACTTTTCTGTGAAGTATTTACTATTATACTGCCAAAAATGAACGAAATCCGTTCAATATGACATTATTCCGAAGTTTTGCATATTTTTTACCTCTAGGTAATGTACTATGTATAATCTGAATTAAATTGTGCATAAAATTAGTTGTATATAAATTAATAATTAATGTACAACAAATTTTCTGCAACTACGTAATATTGGTCAAATTTAATTTACAATTGTGTAACTTTTATTGAATAACCGACTGAAAGTGGAAGGGAAGTATATTTTATCGACAAAGTTCTTTAAAATGAACAAAGAATGAAACGTGTGCGATAAGTAATTAGGGCAGATGAGCAACCGGACTTTTGATGTGAAAATATGCGCAAAAGAATGTGAAAGAGGACTGAAGGCTTTTCTCTTTCCGAGGATCCTAACAAAGCGTCAGATACGAAACGCTTTTATAATAAACTGGAATAATTCCCTTTTTTGCCACTTACGTTTTAAAAATGTAATTAGTTTTTACCTTGATGCCTATTCATTAACTAAGGTAAATCTCGATTAAATCTTTTCTTTTATGTAATCGAGGATTAATTAATTTAAAATATCTTATGCTAGGGGATTAATAATCTGTAACGTAGATACTTTAGAATTAATTGTGTTTTGTATCATACTTAAGAATTAATTGTATTTAATTTAATTACCTTTAAATATATGTACCATGTATTCCAATATTAAGGCTAACCTCTTAAGGGTAGTTTATAATTTAAATTTATAGACTATGGAGATACATCAGACATTTCACTGTTTCTGAAATAAGAGTATTAAGGACATCTGCTCTAAACATATGTCATTTAAAAACCAAGTAAACCAAGTTGATAATAGTTTTGGCTAAACCGGAAGTGAAATTTGACATTCATAAAGAGCAAAATAGAAACTTTTGTATTACAAATTGTCACGAAATTTCGTATATGACTATGTGATCAGTAGTACAGTACCTAAATATAGAACAAAAATTACCTAAACCTAAACATCCAAAAGGTATAGGCAATTCTTGTCCCAGGTTATTCACTATCCTCAGTACAACACGCCATGAAAAATCCCGAAGTTTGTGGCGTCGGGTTTGGGAGGGGGAGGCGGAGGTATCACTGACTATCCGTTTTCCGCAGTTTTGCTCTGATATCTCCAAAATTATTAGGTTTATCAAGATCATGAACATAAACAAAGTTGTTACACATAAAATTTCTCACAAAATTGATCCTATTCATATTTTTCATCAACCTAATAGTTATCGAGATATGGAGGGCAGAAATCTGTGAAATGTTAAAAATTGACAAATAAAGCTAAAAATTGCCTTAAATTTGTCTGATTTGAGCTTAAATTGTGGATTGAGGTGGTGGAGAGTTGAAAAAGGAATTCGGAGAAGAGAAAGGATGACGGCCTTGAATACAATGAAGAGCAGGTGGGCTGCTTGAAGCGAGAGGTGGTGTGGCCGACCCTCCCGTTTTACGACCCTAGGTTGTGCGACAGCGTTCCGTTCAGTTCATAGGGCGTACCTATTTACTCGGGAATGTTGTTTAGTTTGGAAGTGTGCACTTTTTATAAACGCGAGTTTTTGTGTAATCGACTGTGAGTTATGGAAAAAACGAATTATTTGCGTGTAGTGGTTTTAGTAGTCGAATCCGTTTGGATTGAGTCTGACTAATGTCCTCGTACTGCATCCTTACTTCCTGATCCAGCAGCAGCAGCACCACCACCAACTTCCTCAAGCTCGAAGCAATCTTCGTCGTCGTCTTCATCTTCATCCAACTCTATCTCAGGAGCGTTCTGACATGAGAGGCCAGAGCAGTGTTCACAGGTCAAAGAGAGATGAACCTGAAGAGTTCGATGCTGAGCAAATTTTAGTGTCAGATGATGTTCTTCTACTAGGAAAGGACTATGATTCAGATGACAGTGAAGAAGAGAGCAATGATGATCATGAAATCGAATAAGTTTGAAAATATTTTCTGATCTTGTAATAATCTTGAAAATATATTATTATCTTGTAATAAATGTAAAACACATCCAGATTTGTCTTTTTTACGTTTCAATTCTCAACTTTTATTGGGGTTAAATTAGGGCAAATACCGAAATCAAACAAGTAAGATCAAATTGATATTTAGTATATACAAGAGCAGCTAAGGTTAAAAAAGTTTTTTGGCATTAGCCACCCTATTACCCCATTATTATAGAGGGTGAAAAAAAAATGTGATTTAGTACAAGAACCAAAGGCATCAAAATATTTTTTTACTTCATCCACCCCCACCACCTCCTCCCCTATCACCACCCCCACCCCACTACCGATATGGGATATCCTTTTTTTCCACATGCAAAATTTTTTCGTTGTGAGAGAGACTTGGATAGAAAATCTGCATGTGGAAGTAGGGATTCCTTGGGCAGCGTTTTTTTTTAAATTTTATTGAAGTGTGTGTTTATGTATAGAAACACGTTGCATCGAATATCAGCCCTTAAATCGCAATACTTTCTTTGCAATCAATAATTTAGTGGATTTGAAGAGTCGGGATTTTCTCGAAAAAAAAAACAAAACCGTGCTAAAGTTATAAAACCTGCCCCCCCCCCACCCCGTTTTCGAGGTTGTTGGACACTAATAATAGGGTGAAAAAGTCATGCGCATCCCCTCAAACGACCAAAAAATCACCCTTTTTTGGTTATTTCTCATAAGACATCTTGGCATCGACTATTTTTGCAGGAATGATTTGTTTTTCCATGGAGATATAATAGATGGTGAAAGGAGATGTCAGGTAGTGGACCACAACCGCCCTTAAGGGTGGAATTTGCCCTATCGGGGGGTGTAAAGTTGTTTCCTTTGTTGTTTCTTGTTAAAGAAGTTTACCCCGTTTTCGAGGATGTTGATCAAGAAAAAAATTGTTTTACACCTGTTCGATTCTTCCTTCACCCTTAAACATACGTTGCAATTACTGGAAATTTAGGCGGAGTTCACTGATAAGCAAAGAAAATGGCAAGAGTGAATTGTGACGAATTGGTCCCACTTTTCAAGAGGGTGGAAAATTGATTTTGGCTCCCTCTCTGGTTTAACCAATTACCTTTCTTTTTTGAGGATGCTAATCAACAAAAAATAAAGGTAAAAGCATTTGATTCTTTCTGCATTCCAATAAGTATATCTGATTGAAGATTGTCAGTTTTAGGAAACACGAATTTCAAATCCTTGTCAGAATAGGTTCATTTTTGATGAGGATGCCCAATGGGCAAACGGTGACTTTGAGACCACTCCCACTCAATATACAAGCCAGAAGATAAAAAAAAATCAATTTTCCACCCCAACCCTGAAATTGACAATTTCTTTCTTACCATTGTCCTTCGCCTATATTTCTAGTTATTCCCCTCTAAGAACGTTCTGACGAGCATTGATATCGTGAAACGAATGAAGGGGGTGGTTTGCGTCCGGTTAAATGTGAAGGGAGGGTTAAGCCGGCATAAAGCTATTTTTTTTCTTGTTCAGCATCCTCGAAACAGGAAGGGTAAACGTCTTTAACAAGAAACAACAAAAGAAACAGTTTTACATCTCCTGACAGGGTACATTCAATCCCTAAGGGTGGTTGCGGTCCACTACATGACATCACCTTTCATCATCTGTTATACCCCCATGAGAAAACAAAAAATCCTTGCAAAAATAGTCGATGCCAAGTTGTCATATGAGAAATAAGCAAAAAAGGATGGCTTTTGGACCTTGGGGGGTACACATGACTAAAAACTTTTTTCACCCTGTTATTCCTGTTTAGCACCTTCAAAAATGGGGGGATAGATTTTTTAGCACGATTTAGCACGATTTTGCCTTCTGTTCCGACTCCTTACGAAAACGTCTAGCGATATCGATTCTGCTTTGGCTTTAACAATTCTGCTGCGTATTTGCGTTTCAGTTTTGTCACAAAGTAATACCTCCTAATCTAACTTTCGTGTTTAAGAGTATTTGTTCAACTTTGTGTGTTTTTCATCCAGTGTTTATTAATTACTATTAGAGATTATCTGTGATATTCAAAAAAAATGTATCATAAAGGAGGAACTGTTTGTGCTTTTCGTGGATATTTGTCCAAGACTGGTGAAAATACGAGATGGCAAGCAGCAAGCTGTTCGAGCAGTCATTTAATTTGCATTGTGTTGTGTATTCAGGTGTGCTATTCGGCGTATTCTGTAGATTTTATTCAGTTTATGAATCTGTTTTGTGTTGTGAAATGGAAAATTCTTATTATGAATACTGTATAGTGTCACTGTGTACTAATACAACTCTTAAAACAGCAAATAAAATTTTTATTCGCTTGCCTGAAGATAAAAATCGCCTATCAAAATGGCTAAAAGAATGGAGAAGAATGGAGAAGAAATATATCGCAAAAGAATAACGCCATTTATGTATGTGAAGATCATTTTAGTATAAGTACCTATATTAAGTATAGACAAAATACTAGGAATTGAGTTTTTAGATACAATATTATATTACAGGTTACAGGTCAGTGTTAAAGCTTATTTTATTTTACCATTGAATAGAGAATATTGAAGATGTTCTTCTAACGAATACGTATCTGGCTCAGGGCTTTTACACGGCGTAGTATTTAAATTTTAGATTAGGTTGTGTGTTCACAGCTAGTTGTTTTTGATAAAACTAAAACGCAAATGAACATGTGGAATTGTCAAAACCAAAGTTGAATCGATGTCGCTAGACGCCACTCGCTCTTTCTGACGTCACGTTTCAAGAGAAGGTAAAATTAGGCAAATTTTAATCACTTAAATTTCTAGCAGAGATTTTTTTTTTTTAATTGTTGGCTATGGGATTTTTAATGATGTTAGTTTACGATTTTGGGTGTTTTAATTCAAGTTCATTGTTTGTGCAAGTTCCCTATTACCATATTTTTGTGTTAGTCTAGATTTATAATAATATCTAACCATATGTCCATGTCCTATAATCAGTTGTAGTCTTCCATATGAGATGTATTAGATCCCAATTCTACTTTGATAGTGAAATAAGTTTTCCTGTCTTTGGCATCATTGCATTGTCTCAAACTATTTGCGACTGGTTTATTTTGTTTGCCTCTTTCCCTTTTCTAATTTGGATTTTGTTTTACTTGCGTCTTCCTGCTATTCTGTCTGACTAATAATTATTTGCTAGCCACTCCTCAGTTCTATCTCCCTCCGCTGTACCACGTTTCTCCTATATAATGATACTCTCACGCTCTCTTTGTTTTCTAATCTGAATATACCTTCTGGAATTGTGTATAACTCCGTTTCATCTACCTGATATTACTGCATTACATATTATTTTAGAGTGTGTCATAATAGCAAAATGTTCTAATGATTTTTTCGAGTACTTCTTCAGAGCGATTATTAACGCCCATTAATATCTTTATCGTTCTTCTCTATTTTCGTGTCTCTCATGTTCCATTGTCTTTTGGCATGGCAATCCAGTGTGTATTCGTGCATGTGTGTAAGTCGAGTTATGTCCTAATTTTCTCGGATGTTTGCTTCTTTAAATGCTGAATGAGTTATCGATGGGTATCTTTTGATTCTCGCATCTTCTGCGCTGATCACGCGCATTTATTACTATCCTCCTTTTAAGGTTTTAAGGTGTAGTGGGAGGCAAAAATAAAAATAGATACTTTTTTTTAATTCTTACATTCACGCTTTTCAAGTGATCCCCTACTTGTCACAAAAAAGGATTTTGAGCTGCATACGGAACACCAAACCCTTAACTACATGTGATATTTCTTGTTTATAGCTATAATACTTTCGGAAATAAACAGTTTTTCTACCCTTGGGTGTTTGCCTTGGGTTGAGTGTATGTTCAGATGGCTTTGCTCAGTGGCTGTTTGTCTTCAGTTTAATTGAGTGGTTTAGGGTTAGTTATACTTATTGTTGGGTTGTGTTTTACTTATATTAGTATGGTTTCTAGCGCACTTTTGTTTTTTCTTTTATTGTTTTGGTGGCTCTTTTATTTATTTGAACTTTTTTTTTAGTAATAGTGTAGTTTTTTTTCAGTTTGCTTGTACATACATGGTTAAGTGAGTGCTATGTGTTGTTAATGTTAATGGTGGTATGTGTTAAAATAAAAAAGGGTCATCTTGGCAGGTATATACACAATTCAATGACGGATGTTTTGGGGCGTTAAGTTTGGCTACCAGTTTGTTTGTACATACATGGTTAAGTGAGTGCAATGTGTTGTTAATGTTAGTGGTGGTATGTATTGAATTAGATGATCTTGGCAGGTATATAGACAATTCAATGACATGTTTTGGGGCTTTAAGAAATTTGGTTACCAATGGGTAAATGTTGAGTTGGGAGAATGGGTCATTGTGTTAGCAAAATTTGGTAGTAGCTTGATGTATAAAAAATTGTTTAGAGTGGGGGTTCCTGTTAGATCGTGTAATTGTTGAATGGTGGTAGCAAGTGGGAGTCGACTAGCAGCTCTTAAGATGTTATTTTGGATCGTTTGTAGTTTTTTTGGTCTGTTAAACTCGCATTTGCCTGTAATTCTTTTGATTCAACTTTTAAATAGAAACCTGCTGACAAGTGTGATCCCCAGGTAGTCAATTTCTTCCTGTCATTGTACCGCTTGCAATTCTATTTTAATGCTGGTTAAATTTAGTTAGCTTTTCCTTTTAGCAAAATACACGCATTGTGTTTTACTGGAGTTTGTTTTAGTCTCCACTCTCCATAGAATCTGGTGGCTATGGCCGTCTGTATTTGTGTTAGGTTAGTCAATAGACCTGGGTTTTTATGATATGATATGATGAGCACCACTGTTTCGTCCGCGTAGAGACACAGTGTGATTTTATGGTCTGTTGGTTTCGGTATATCGTTTATGCACAGGTTAACCAGGATGGGACCAAGAGATGACCCTTGGAGAACTCCAAATTAGACGGAGGCTCAAGATGATGATTATTGCTCTGAACTGGCAGTCAGGTAGGTAGGACTGTATCAATGTAATGATAAGAGTAGAAAAATCCGGGTTTTTAAGCTTATATAATAGCCGAGGATGCCAGATTTAGTCGAAAGCATTTTCGAGGTCTAAGGCGACAAACCCGTTAGTAGACCTCGATTATTGTTGGTTGTGACAATTTCACCCCCCGGAAAAGCTGAACTGAAAACTGAATTGAAAATCGTTAATTAGGTTTTTGTTATCTATGTGTTCCTGGACAGGATTCAATATTAATATGTCAGAGACCTTTGCCAATAACGAAATAGTGCGAAGGGTCAGTCCCTGGCTTATTTGGTTTGTGGATGTTAATAATGTGGGCTATCTTCCATGTTTTGGGATAGTACATTAATCGAGCGCATGAACTGTATATTTTACTTAGTATAAAATATGTCATTATTGGCAGATGCTTAAATGCATATGCCGATATTTCGTCAAGGCCAGGAAATTTTCTAGGTTGGAGTTTGTTAATAGTCGCTCTCACTTCTGAGGGCGAGTTAAAGATCGATAGGGCAGTTTAGTTTAGATTTTGGAAACGAGATCAACAAGATTATGGGTGTGGTTAGGTATAGGATTGGGTTGAAAAACTTGGTATAAGTATGTTGAGAAGGAAGCAGCTTTTTCCAGACCGTGACTGCCACAGCAACTGGGGTGGTGAGTGGTGGGGGTTGCATTGTCTAAGGGACATAATAAGGATCATTGTGATGGGTGGCAACTAACTCACTTGATCCTGCTTTGTGTGCTTTAATTTCCCTGTCAATTTGCCTCTTCAGCTTATTGGCATCAGGTAGAATTTGATGATTCCTTGTGGTTTGGTCCACTAGTTTCCTTGGAAGTTTATTGTAATAGGTTTTGGATGGGATGCTCTGGCTAGCATAAAATATATCACTGGTTATAATACATGTGACTATGATTGCAGACCTGGGTGGGGACGGGTGGTTTGGTCTGGGATATCAAGTACATCTTTGAGTTTATAGCTAAATACTGTTGCAGATTTCTGGCGGATTGATTAGAGAGGAGGTTATTGAGATTTCAAGAAGGATGTTTGGAATTCATATCGCCGAGTAGTATATAGGTGTAATAGGTTTCTACTAGGTTGTGGCAGATAGGCTGGCGAACGGACAAACAAGTCATCCAATAAGGGTTCTGTTTTTCAATTTTGAATACGGAACGATTCCCACATTCAATTCTACTCTTATACTTCCTGAAGGTCAATGGCATCGATATCTTTATTATTGTTTTAGATGCTACGTAACGATCAACGGTCTCGAATGTGATTATAGAAAAAAAAATCTTTTTGAAGCATTGAAACTATTCTAATTCGTTCAAACTCTCTTAATTGTATGAAATGTTCACGTCTTCGCAGTTTAGAATAATATTTTTGAAGCGAAAAAAATGTAATTAATTAAAGCAAAAATATAACAAAATTGTGACAAAGAAATAGAGGAAAAAAATACACGAGTTTGATCCAAATTAATCAAATTTGTTTTTGCATGTAAGCAATTTTGGACACTCTATATTTCACTCTTTCTCATCTGAACAGACCTGCTATATAGTTCATTAGAAATCATTTATAAATTCCAGAATTGATATGTTTCAATATAGCAAAATTGATGCTTTGATCTCACACTGTCATCCACAAAATGGGTTGGATTATTTATAGAACTAAAGGTCCGTTTAATTAAACCGGCTAATACACAGA
The DNA here is from genome assembly GCA_936432065.2 of Rutpela maculata. Classification (NCBI taxonomy): domain Eukaryota; kingdom Metazoa; phylum Arthropoda; class Insecta; order Coleoptera; family Cerambycidae; genus Rutpela; species Rutpela maculata. The sequence goes on from OW386286.2 coordinate 165,698,565, forward strand.
ATCCATATTATATGATACGGTCAAATAATATCTTAAATTACTGACCTTCATCTTGTCAAAGTTCCATGTTTACAATCTACGATCGCTCATTGTTGCAAATTAAGGCCTCTATAATTAATTATAATAAGGGTAACTTGCAAGAATATAAATTTGTCAATAGTGATAATTCGCCATAGCTATGAGATTTTGCAAATTATTACTCCTATAATTCATATTCAGCTAACTAATGAAGTTACACAATGTACAACATCTTTCCGTTAATATGTTCTAGTTATTAATATATTTCTTTTTAAAATAACCACCGAACACACACTGGAACACTCACTCAATGCTTCAACTATATGGAGATAGTGTCAGGTTTTAGAAAGAGACATGTTGTGGAGAGACCATCTGGAAAAATGTTATTCCTTGAATGGAACGATCCTCAAAGATGTCTTGCTTGTGCTCACTACCGCATCCTCTACTCAGGGCCAGCTCTAAGCTATATATTATATTAAACCAGATACGACCAAGATATGTAGAAGACTAATTTAGGAGAAAGAAATGACTACAATTTATTGAGGTGTGGAGCCACCACTGCGGAAAGCTTGTTAAGTGAGCATTTTGAACTTGAACTTGAAGACCCTCAGCAGGACTACAATGCGACCTTGCAATAACTATAAAATCAAAAGTTGAGGCAACCTTACAAAAATTAAAAACTAGTAAAACTTGTGGACATTGTCCAGCACGGCATCGATTCTATGTCGAAATATTGTCGACTCGACGATATCACGGCAGAACGCTTAACTATCTAGTAGAAATGAGCAAAGGTCGGGCTTGCGCTCTAGTTTTTCCCATTTTCTTTCTGCCTCTGAGATATACACTTCTATGAAGAAGATAAATGACCCACTGATACTTTTAAGATGTGGGTCAGGAGCTTGTTGCGGATTCCTTGGACAGTGTCTAAGAAATCTCACCAACAAAAAATACGCCAACCAAAACGACTCTCCAGAATATTGCTCCTCCACGTTTTATAATTCTTTGGTCACATTATGCAGAAAATATATAGAACCACTAATGGTTTAGAGAAAACTAGATGGTAAGAAGCGAAGTGAGGACCTTTCAAAACGTTGGGCTAGTATTACCGAGAAGCTGATACGATAGAACTTTGTTGGGGCCGTACCCTTGGCAGACTGCCATCACATATGACCATGTGGTATATACTGAAGAGAGGCACGGTCAAGACATTGTGAATAGGAAGTGGAATACAGCGGCGGCTGGTGAAATTTCAAATTTTTTTTTCTCGTCTGTGGCGCATGGGACCCATACGAAATTTGGGAAATAACATCTAGAGAAGCACTTCTCTAATGACCCCTAAAAAATTTTGAAAAAGCAGTTTGCGAAAAAATTTTTGAAAATTTGCTAGCCTCCCCTGGGTCTAGGGACCCCTGTTTACTTTTATTTTTTTTTGTCATATGCATTTGACTTTTCATAAAAATGCATCGACAGATTTTAGAGTTTGTGAAAATATTTTCATTACTAACTGAAATACAATGAACTGAAATTTTGTAATTTACAATTTAACAAATTACCCTAGACCCAGGGGAGGCTAGCGAATTTTCAAAAATTTTTTCGCAAACTGCTTTTTCAAAATTTTTTAGGGGTCATTAGAGAAGTGCTTCTCTAGATGTTATTTCCCAAGTTTCGTATGGGTCCCATGCGCCACAGACGAGAAAAAAAATATTGAAATTTCACCAGCCGCCACTGGTGGAATATGTGTAAAGCTAATAATTTCGTATTTTCAATTAAATAAACATATTTATTGTATAAATGACATCGTGGCGAATCATGTTTCCTATTATTTCTGATTATAAAGAACATATTTTCCTTTATATTTTGGTATTTGCACAAGGATAATATCATGAAGTGGAGAACATGGGCATTCTTATGCACAGTTTATGTTTGACCACTAGTAGCGGAGAGGGGATGTACACGGTTATTCATTATATTTAGGTCACCCTTTATGGGGCTTGTGCACCGTTTGACAGCTTGGAGGTCACACAACCTCGTTAACCTCAATCATTCTTCTTCTTCTAGTGCTGTCTCCTTAAAGGGCTCGTGCACCGTATGACAGCCGACATTTTTGGAGGGAGGAGAACGAGAGGCAACGTCAAATCATAAGAAAATGACGAACTGCACATGGAGAAATCGGATTATTTGAGGTTATCTCCTTCTGCTCCCTCCAAAAATGTCGGCTGTCAAACGGTCCACGAACCCTTCAAGGAGACAGCACTAGAAGAAGAAGAATGATTGAGGTTAACGAGGTTGTGTGACCTCCAAGAATGTCGGCTGTCAAACGGTGCACGAGCCCCATGATCGTTATTATTGGAGACAGAATAACTGAACCCCTTTAATAAGATAATGAAAGTACAGTGGCGTGCAGAAATTGAATTTAGAAGCAATAATATATTTTTTAATGGAACGCCCTGTGCATTGTTAAATTTTTGAATTACTCTCTTTTTCCCATTTCAAAAATATGACATGATAGTTCTATCTTTAACCGTTTTCGAGTTATTGAACATTGAAAATCGTGTTTATTATACGAACGGAAATAACAATTATGAAAGTAGTCTATGAAAATGACAAGTATTCTGTTATTATATGAAACGCTAACAGATTTAATAACAGAATACTTGTCATTTTCATAGACTATTTTAATAATTGTAATTTCCGTTCGTATAATAAATAGCTTAAATACGATTTTCAATGTTCAATAACTCGAAAACGATTAAATATAGGACTATCGTATGTCATATTTTTGAAAGCAGAAAAAAAATAGAAATTCAAAAATTCAACAATACAAGGTGTTCCATTAAAAAATATATTATTGCCTCAATTTCTGCACGCCACTGTGCTCCTCTGTGCTCCTATTAACTTATTGAAGGGGTTCAGTTACAGCCCTGCAACTTTCGTCTGAAACTTTTTTTTTCTATTTCTAATAACAACGATAGTAAAGGGTGGAGTAAATATAATGAATAACCCCGTACAGTCGCGAATCGCAATACGGCGGCGCACAGTGGGGCAGGAGAACCGAAAATCTGTCCGAAAATCAAAATATGTAATAGAGTTAACACGATCGCTCTTTTGAGCTATGTGTAGCCAACATCTTTACACGTAATAAAATGCATCGCAATTGGCCGTTACATAATTCATTTCAGCGCCCACATCAGTCGAAACTGAGTAGTGCAGATAGTGCGTTGTGAATTTTAAAGTTTTATTAGGTCCTTGTGCTCGTTTATTTGTTTATTACTGTATTAAAATTCGAGTTTCTTGCTATGGAGGCTTCAAGTTCAGGTGTGTACTACATTTTGTAGTACTTATAATTTTATGATAAGCAATAATATTTTTGTAAATACCAATTTAAAGTCGTCAACGTAAAATGTTAATTGTTCTTAGTAATAATGAAACATTTAGTTTGGTTCCAAGTCCGACCAAGCCTTTTTTTAAATGGGTGTATTTTTTATTTATTAAATAAATATATTATGTTTGAAATTTGTGCCTTTATTTTGCGCTTCACTTTTAAAATTGAGATTATTTCCAGCTTGAAACGCTTTTTAACAAGTATATAATAATTATTATATTCGAATGTTCTTTTCGATACTTATAAAACTTTTATAAGTTAGATTTTGTAAAATATTTTTCCCATCACCAGCATTACAGAATACATAAATATACAAAATTTCGTAATTTTGTGTTGATATAATTTTTCCCTATAACCCATCCCTTTTTGAGAAATGATTTTATTAAATAATTTTTCTATAAACCTGAACCTATTTTTGGATCATTAGCCAAGTTTCAGATTTTTTGCCAGATTTTCGGGTCTCCTGCTCCACTGTGCGGCGTGTGGAAATTGCAACGTTATAGTCAGTCAATAAAGAGCCTGTAGTCGGGAATCTCAGCTACAATTTAAGGCTTAGTTTTTGAAGCCTAAGTACCTGTCAGATATACGGCTAAAAAGTGTCGTACTCGATGTAAAATTGTCTGCTGAATCCAAATCCGGAGGGCGCATGAAAATCAGAGATTGCGTTCAACCCTTAATCCGCGAATTTACCTTTATTTCGGAAATTGTTAAAAATTGAATTTTTAAAATATAACCTGCGTTTTCTCCCACAAAAATTAAGCTAAAAATCTATTCTTTTTTTCAAATTGTAGCTCACAGTGTATTTAACGCAACAGTGTAGTCAAAACACATCCAATACTTATAGAAATTTTAGAAAAAAACATGTCGTGAACCTCTACGCAGTCGGCGCATTGAAAAATGTAGCCTGCGAGGTTTTTTTTTATTTTGGGAAATTGACAAAAACTAGATCATACAGAATTATTTTTGTGATTGATTCATACTGATATTTTGAGTGAAACGGAAGATATGATTTTTTTTTAATTTGACCGTCCTGCGATCGAGCGCGCTACGAGTCGAAACCGACATATGCGGGCACTTTTTGCATTATATTTAGTTACGTGGTACTGTATTAATAGGTACAATATTCCTGTGTCAGATTTTACCGGCTTACTTTTGTTTAAAAGATATAGTTATTAATATAATTGTTTAAAATTCCTTTAATTACTTCTACTTCATAGAAGTAGAGTAACAATAAAAAATGGGATTTATTTTGTTCAAATAGGATTAAGATGTCATGAAACGTTGAAATTTTGGAACAAATTTTAAAAAATTCTGTCAGTCCGTCTTGTCTGTAACTTTCTTTGGGCGTACGATTACTCTGGAACGGTTTATGATATTGACTTGAAATTTGGTACAGTCTTGGATAGAAAATCTGGATGTGGAAGTAGTGAATCCCTATATTAGGCAGTGGTTTGTATTTATATCAGCTAAGCGAAATATATTACAATTAATAATTAGAAATTATTATAATTAATTATTAAGTTTTCATCAGTACATTTACCGAAACATAATAATAATGCAAGACCAGTTCTCCAGTTCTCTTGCAGAAACACCTCTTTTTGCAAATATTATTCTTACACTTGCAAACGACTACTTAGAAGTGACTGGCTTCGATTGTTTCTTACACATGGTAGGTATCAGTATCAGTACACCTTTTGTCAAGGTCTAATCATACTGAAGAACATCTGGAAGTTTTGGAGACATGTTACCTATTTTTTTCCAAATAAGAATTGTATACAGGCACATATCTTGGCATGTTCATAAAATGCGTCTTCAGTAGGTGGTAAAACTCTATATCGCTATTGCAGTTTAAAAATAAATGTGCCCTTATTTATTTAAGGCTTACGTGGAAATGTGAGTGACCATGCGGGCATTTAAAGAATATGAAGCCAGTGTTTATATATATATTTTGCCAGAGGATTGAGTGTTTCTCAATTTTCAATTGCCGTCTTAAAGTCTGTCTTTTTTCCCTTCCCACATGTGTAGCCTGTGTTATTCTACCCACTAAGTACATATAGGTAGACATAAAAAGGGTTGCTGTAAGGAGGAGAGGTATGAGTGCCTGTTGCTGCGTCTTCAATTATTTTATTGCAGAACAAATACGAATCGAACTTTTGAAGCACAACTTTACTTTCATTTTGCTGTCCAAAAAAATATCTGTTACTTGCCACTATTGCTGCTCTTCCAAAACACAAAATTTTAGTATGGAAAATATAACTATATCGGCTTCCTCATGGTTATGAATTTTCAAGATATAAGCTGATTCTAATTATAATAATTTCTAATTATTAATTGTTATGTAGTTTACTAGGCTGCTATAAATACATTCATATCTATCATATTTAGAGACAATTTGATTTATACAGGTTAGACATACATAATAATTTAAGTGTGTCTAAAGTTATGATGAAAATTCAATCTAAGGCATTTTAAACAACTATATTAGTAACTACATAAGTTAAACAAGGAATATTGTACCTACTAAAATAGTACGAAATAACTAAATATAACGCAAATGAGTGTCCGCATCCGTCGGTTTCGATTCGTAGCGCGCTCGATCACAGGACGGCAAAATTAAAAAAAATAATATCTTCCGTTTCACTCAAAATATCAGTATGAATCAATCACTAAAAATAATTTTGGACTTTTCTTGTAATTTCGTTTGATCTAGTTTTTGTCAATTTCTGAAAATAAAAAAAATCTCGCATGCTACATTTACTTCCACATCCAGTGCAAGTATAGTAACGACAAAAAATTTTTAAAAATTTTTATTGTTCAAACAGGCTTAGAATGTCATGAAACGTCGAGATTTTAAGTTTGAGCGAAAAAAAATTTCTGTCTGTCTGTCTGTCCGTCGGTCTGTCTGTCTGTCTGTCTGTCGATGTCTGTCTGTCGGTCTGTAACTTTTTTTTGCACACGTTTACTCTGGAATCGTTTAAGATATTGACTTGAAATTTGGTACACGTATGTATTTTAACGTGATCTGGAACTAGATTATATTTTCATCTTGTTTCATCGAAGGGTTGGGGGTAAATTGGGGTATATTTGGGGTAAATAGGTAAATCAAGCAGGTAAGAGTCCAGAAAATTGGTATTTAGTATATACAAGAGAAGCTAAGGTCTCAAAAAAATTTTTGGCATTAGCCACCCCCATTACCACCCCCAGCTCATTATTAAAGGGGATGAAAAAAAACCCGTTCGTTTTGACAGTTTTCGAAAAAAAATTTTAGGTTGGTACCAATGTTTTAAATTGTTTTTAGGTTATACAGCACTATTTTTAGGTTATGTTGCCGGAAGAATTTCCTTTGGGATGCCGGAAGTAGCGGAAATAGTTTTTAAAATATAATGTCACTGTCGCTTTTAAAGCTTTATTGGAAAAAACTCACCGAAAGCATTCCGGTGGGGTTGCTTACACTTGTAGGGCTTGTGAGCGGTTCACGAAGGTCTCTCACACCTTCCGTAGGCTTTATAAACGTCAAAAACTTATAATCTCTCGATGCACTTGACACGTCAAAAATACTCAGCCTATAGTCTGCACGCTTTAACACACTAGTCTATCATTAGGTTAGACTTATATCTTACACAAGAAGCGTGTTATTTTTTTTTTATTTTTTTTCACGGAAACCAAATCGAAAGAGTACAAGTGTGATATATCGCTGAAATCGGAATTTTTACTGCTTTTCAATGGTTCGATTTCAAATTGTAAGTAATCATAAAATAAACAACTTGTTGTGCCAAAGCGGCACTAAACGTAATCCGATCTCAACCAAAACATTTTCAGATCTTCTGGAGTACTAAAGAAACTCTCATGCAAAGTTTCATCCAAATCCGTTGTAGTAGCTTCGCCGCTAACGTGCCAACATACATACTCACACTCACACACACACACACACTGACATTTTTCAATAACCACTTTTTGGGTTCCTGGGACCTCAAAACGTAAAGATTTGACGTTATCTCAATTTTCGATTTTGGACTAATTGTAGTAACCTCCCACAATTTTATTGTGAGGAGGTTAAAAAATGTACACTGATTTCAGTTCAATTATTTGACTATTATTGTAAATTAAATTTATAACATTTTGATTTATTTACCTATTTTAATTTTCAGTTTTTTAAGTCAAATTCATATATTTATTAACAGTATATTATTTATATTCTATTACGTTAGGACTATTTAAAATTGCATTCCTATAGCTCAAAATTAGCACAATGTTTCATAAGAAAATTGTATTTTAAATCTTATTAATTCAGCTTATTCAATCACGTCTGATTCATGCATTATATGTAAATCAAAGGCGAAGTTTATTTAAAATACTGCATGAATATATTCACCTCAATATTTTCATCATTCTATACGGTAGGTACTGACATTTTTTTATTATGGGGATATTATGCACGCCAGTAACATATTGCCAACACCTTACAATATAATTAGATAAATACATACTGCTGTTCCCATCCGGAGAATTAATATTTGTATGTCCGCATTTTCAGTTAAATATTTCATGCTGACGAAAATGTGATATGGCAGCTGTCGCTACCATTTAGTTTTTACATAAAATGTACTACTACGCTACTAAACCCTTTCCGAAACATTAAATAAAGTGAAAATGATGTCGCATAAATTTCAGATGGCAGAATTACGTTATATTTAACTCTCATGGCCCAAAAATATTTTTACTTCAAATAAACATAAAAATCCCGGCACAGTAATTATATTTCAGGCATGTGCCATCGTCGCTAAGGTTTTAAAAGCAAAATGTTGGATTTTTAAAACATCTCTTTTTAATACTGAATTGCCTTCAAGTTATTATCTTAGAGTTATTTAGAAAGGACCAGCTATCAATAAAGAAGCACAAATTATAAAACGTCATAAATGTATTGCAATTTAAAAAACTGTATTGTTGAAAATCTACAAAACTAAATCTGACAAATCCAAAATGTGTAATGGCTTCAGACAGTGCTGTTGTTCTGTCCCCAATACTTCTTAATACCTATGACGAAGAGAGAGACCTTTGAAATATGCAAAATAAAAGTGACCTATGCGACTCGCAACTCTCTTATGTAAAATAACTTGCTGAATTCGTTTAAGGATTCGGAATTGCAAAATGGGAAAAAATCGCACCTTTCCGCTTTTTTATGAAATTTCTCGGAAATACGGTGTATCCCATAACTTTGTTTCTTAACCCGGCTTGAAAATTTGGACACATATTCTGAAACATAACGAATCGATTGCCATATAATTCAGTCTGTAGGGCAAAAAATCGAGTGAATAATTCCTACAAGAGGTTTTCTTTCTTTATGGTATAGAGGGACTGCCCCAATCGTGAATTCAAGTTTTCCACAAAAATATCGTGTCTGCTACGACAGCCATGTTGGAAAAATTACGGTCAAAATTTCCCGACTATCTCATTCCCATTAATTCTATCCTGAAATTATAGTTATTACCAACATTGTAGCAAGTACAACTTATATTTGAACAATTTTTCTCTATTGATAATAATTTACGATTTACAGCCGCGAGAATGGTGAAAATTTGTGCTTCGCTGAAGATTATTTCAATTAACTCGGTTCCCGTTATTCCTACGTAATAATTAATTAACCAATAAAATTTTCTAAAGCTTCTGTCTACGCTTACAGTGAAGCTTAAATTGTCACATTTTTAAACGAGTGTAAATCGTAAAGTATTAGCAATACAGGCAAAGGTTATGTTGAAGAAACTTCTTCAAACTTCGAGCCGCTGTAATTTTTAAACAATTAACCGTAGAAGAAAATTGTCAAAGGACCCCGGAACAAAACCCATGAAAATGTTGATTCGGCGGAATCGGCTGAAATTTTGGTATTTTGTAGTTCAAGTCATGCTAATCAAAAGTTCTTATCACATCCAGCCAATCCTATGGACAGTTTTTGAGATACAGCTTGTCAAAGTTAGGTAATTTGCGTCATTTTAGACATTCAAGAACTCTTTACTCCTAAACTATTAACTTTAGCAAAAAATTGCAAGGGTTGAAATATTTTTGTTCTAGTCCAATAAAGCTCAAACATTTTTTTCAGATTTTTTTTTATCAATTTTTAGGTTAGGTGAAATATATATATGACATATTTAGGCATGCTTCGGTGGGATTGGCTGAAACTTTGCTATTTTGTAGTTAAAGTCATAGTGATCAAAAATTCCTATTGCACTGAATCTATCCTATGAGTGGTTTTCGCTCCAGGAGTGCCTAAAGGTCTAACAACGAGGTAACGGGTAATCTATATGTACGTGTTTATGAATGGCTTCCAGCGTGTTTGTGTACGTGCGTGCATGTGTGTGTGTGATTATTTTTATCAAAGAACCTGCTCTTACCGGCACTATGTTTCTTATGAGAGCGTTCTCATTGCCAACCAGGGTGATCCCATTTTTTTGGTTTCACTTTCTATCTGTTTATTTCTACTTTTTGTTGTTTTTTAATACTTTCTCTTTAGTTTTTAAATATTGAGAACATCCATAGGATTTTCAGGAACAAGTGCTCTGTTTCCAGCATCATGTATCGTTCGAAGAAGACTCATTCATGGATATTTTATGTGATTTTCATGCCGTGCGTACCCCAAAAACCATAATACGCTTGGTTTTCAGCGGTTCCGCATCAAACTCATTAGAACGATTTTTCTCACACTAGTCCTACTACTGAAATGAGAGAGGACATTGTTTGTGTATTTTTAATTAGTGAATGAAATTCTTGTACCAAAGTGAAAAAAAAAATAAAAGACAAGAAATTAATGCAAAATATCGACAGCCCCCCCCCCCGCCCCCCCTCAATATCACCCACTTACGGTAAAAAATATTTTTAAAAAATACTATAAAAATAAGCTTGTATTATTGTTCAATATGCGTATAAAGTCGCGTCCCTGTAAATCAAAAGGTTTCTGAAATATAATAATAATAAATACAATAATCAATTTTTGGGTGCCTTTTTGAAAGGGCCGTAGCTCAAGGTATTTGCGAACATATTTTTGCATGTAGAATCTGCACCAGAAGTTTGTCATCGATATTTCCGGAGAACTCTGTATACACTGACACATACATACACACAAACGCATACACACAATACACAAACACGCTGGAAGCCATTCATAAACACGTACATATAGATTACCCGTTACCTCGTTGTTAAGACCTTCAGACACTCCTGGAGCGAAAACCACTCATAGGATAGACTCAGTGCAATGGGAATTTTTGACCAGAATGACTTTAACTACAAAATAGCAAAGCTTCAGCCAATCCCACCGAAGCATGCCAAAATATGACATATATATATTTTACCTAACCTAAAAATTGATTAAAAAATTCTGAAAAAAATTCTTGAGTTTCATTGGAGTTGAACAAAAATATTTCGACCCTTTCAACTTTTTGATAAAGTTAATAGTTTAAGAGTAAAAAGTTCTTGAATGTATAAAATGACGCAAATTACCTAACTTTGACAAGCTGTATCTCAAGAACTGTCCATAGGATTGGCTCGATGTGATAAGAACTTTTGATCAGCATGACTTGAACTACAAAATATCAAAATTTCAGCCGATTCCACCGAATCAACATTTTCATGGGTTTTGTTCCGGGGTCTTTTACAGAAAGAAATTGAAGAAGATTGAAGAAAATTGACAAAAGTTTTAGGAAATTTTATAAGCGACAATAATAACTACTAATTATTACGTAGGAATCAGGAGAACCGAGATAATTGCAATATTCTGCTGCAAAGCACAAGTCTTCACCATTCTCAAAGTATTAACAATGGAAACAAGTTGTTCAAATATTAATTACAGCTTCTTGTATTTGCTACAATATTGATAATAGCTAATTTCAGGACAGAACTAACGGGAAATGAGATAATCGGAAGGAATCAATTTTGACCGTCATTTTTTCATTTTTGTGGAATTAATGATTGAGGCAACCCCTTCTATAGTATAAAAAAAGCAAATCTATTGTAGGAATTGTTCACGGGTCAAATGACAGATTGACTGTACTAATAATAAAATTGTACCAAATACTACGCTGTAATGTACTCTATCTTGATGATTTCAAAATGTGTGTTCTAGATGATAGTTAGAAATTATTCGAACCACCAATTGCACCAATAACTCGATTCTCCAGTAACTTTCCAGTAAACTATCATTTTTTGGCTGAATCAGTCAGTAAGAAGATATTATAGAAGAGTTACGAAAATGAAATTAATGAAAAACCAGATCATAATCGACGAAAAACTTCAAAACGTTGGGCTGATATCATCAAGAACCTGATATGGAAGAAATTTTGTGAGGCCGTGCGGCTACCAGACAACCTCGACAAATGACGTGATGTTATCAGACATGCGATACATCATGCGGTAGACAACTCGAATGGGTTAGAAAATGTCTGTCTCAATACGTTGCGAATAAAAAGTATGTAGAATGTACAATTGTACAGAATTATTATTCTGTTTTGGTAACATTTTGATGTAAGTTTTACTGATGTGGATTTCTTTGTAGTCATATTCTACATAATGAAAGGGCAACTAAACATGTATTTTTCTAGGTACATGCATCACTTTTTAAACGAAACACATATAGTGACAATTTGATCTAGTTGGATTGAATCATTATCATGCTAGTCATAATTAGATAGAGGTAGGTAACTGTAAAATTCAGTGCGTTTCTAAGTGTAAGTTTTGACTACTTTCAGAAGAGATAGAAAATTGAGAGAGCTATGAAAAGAAATATAGAGTTTAAAAGCCTTATATATGCATAAATATCAATAAAGATTCATACTCTGCTGATAGAAAATTGGCACATAAACATCTTGATATCACTAGAGTATGTGTCTCATTCAAAGCAGTTTTTTAAAGGATCGTGATATTGTTTCTGGAAGACTTCTGAGAAAAATTCTGCGTACTGTAAAGCATAACCGATTTTGAATATAATGAGTACGAGAGCATCTGCATATGCTGTATTATTCACAGAAGAGCTAGATGGAGATTGATTAAATAATTCTTTTTCTCATTTTTAAAATTTTTATAATTTTATTAGCAATAATTTGTTTAAACAATCAATGAGGCAAAAGAACACTTTTTAATGGGTAAACATTTTTACAAATGCCAACTCAAAAACTCAAAATCGGTCTTGGTTAACTGTTTTTTTCAAGGTTTTAGCTGTTTTACCTAACGTCACTCCATATAACAAATGTTCAAAATTTCATATTTTACAGAGGTCGTACTTATAAAATGAAATTCAGCTGCAAAAGATAAAAGAACCGATTTAAGTCGTAAAATATCTATGATAATATATGACGTGTAAAACGTTTACGCATATGTACCTATGGATGATAGTAAAATAGAAGTACCCTATATATCGTTTATTTATTATACAGTACTTACAGTTATTAAAAGTAGTAATATTATTCTCCTATAAATGCAGTGTACCTAAAACTGGAGAAGTCATATTCTTTATAGGCAAAAGTAATATGATCTTATAGGCAGGTAATTGAAACGTGCTTTATATCGCCCACATAATGTTATGGCTAGGTCAATATTTGCATACTAATAAACCAATATTCTCTCTTCCTTTTCCTTTTTATAGTTATTTAATAGTGAAAAGGCGTTTCTCGTAATTGCTCCATCCATCAGAGAATTTGCTTTATAAACATTCAGTGCCATAATGTTTATTTATAAAATTTATTACCGTCAATTCTAAATACCCAGTAATTAATTTCCCTTGGAAAACATGAAATCTAAATTAGATTCGTGTATTTAATTCGCGTGCATAGAGCACACCTCATTAAAATGATATGGAAACTGTTAAAAACACACACCTGTATTAATCCTGCCTGTCTTAAACCACAAAATTAAACAAATGATATATAATTAATTTTAACGGCAAAATGTTATTTTATTAACGATTCAATTACTGGTGGTTTTTGTACAACGAACGGCTAGAGGAACGGTTAAGTTCAAATTTATAGAATATTTCGTTTTATTTTCAAATATAATATGGAGTGACCCACTGGATTATTTAAAAGTAAACCGTGTAATATGCAGGGCGGATTCCTCTGATAATTAATACCACAAGTAAGAATTATGCATAATTCATTATTTGGACTGAGAATTATAAGCAGAGCTGGCCAGCTTGATACTGCTTAAAATGTATTAGGTAAGAGTAAAGCTATTTTTAAAGATGTGGATGGGACAGGGGAGGAAACGGGCAAATGCCCGTCGGGCAGGCGGTTCTGGAGCTGGGAAGGCAGGTCCGAGGTAAATGGGCATTTGTTCCGGCGGATAAAGAACCCGACGCGACGGTCAAAAAAAATTTAAACGGCAGCTCTTTTCCCTCCTTAGTCCTACTTAGAACGAAAGAAGTTTCAGATGTGATTTTCAGGCTGCTATCTTAAAAACTCGGCCACTGACATAAATGTCAGATGTCATTTATAAAAAGTAACTTAATTTTTCATGTACGTCCCAATTCTGCAAATTTGATTAAGAAAGTTCTTCTTCTTTTTTCTTTTGACCTCTGAAACTTTAGAATTATTTTTGGTTTGTTTTTTTTATGTTTAGAGACGTTTATGTAGATAATATAAGTCATAATTATTATTGATTATTATTTATTGTTATACTATTAAAATGTTTAAAATTCTTATTTCGTTCTTTGTTTTTCGATGTCAATAAATTTTAATAAACAGTATGGATGTTTAGTGGCATTTTAAAAATTTTACCATGACGGTAGCAGTCTGCCTTAGACCGTGGTTGATTCAGACTACGCGTTAGTACTTTGAACCTTTAAATAATTTTTGCAATTACATGAAAAAAAGGAAAATTCGCATAACGAAACCTATTTTTCGAAGAAAATGTTTTTGCTACTCGAATTTCTAACTTTTCATTTTAGAGCGTTTGACCTTGAAAAATATAAAATGTTCGCCTGCAGCGCATTTTTTTCCTTGGGCCTTGGCCCACAAAAAAAAATTTCTTCCCTGGATCACTTGAATTTGAGGTTCAAGTTTCATGCTTGATTGTGCCGTTTCCCTAAAATTGCCAGGGCCGGTTGGACTGACCCCATCCACCCCTGGATAGGGAAGTAATATCTCTTCAAATGACATTTTACGAACAAGCCCGCAGCCTAAGCAATCCCGCGTTACCATCTGGGCATCGAGGCAAACGGAACATTAAAAAAAAATTAGACGTGTTATTTTTTCTAATATCGTGAAATATTAACCGTACAATATGAAATACGAAAGAATGTCAACAAAAAAATATATAATTTCGCTAAAAAAATGCTATAGAACTTCAAATATTCAGCACCACCGTCAAAACGCGATATGATTCGAGTGACGTCAGTAGTGCGATTGGAGCCCCGCCCACAGCCATCCATTGCAGTCTGCTATTTTCAAAATAACAGGATGTTCAAAAGGTTGACATGCATGGAGACGTGCAAATGGTGTGGTAGCCTATTTGAACAAAAAAAAAAAAAAAATTCCCTTACTACCGAGCTTACTATACATATAGTAATATATCTGATAATATAAATCAAGATATAATCTCTATTGAGCGTTATTCTAGTGTTCGTTTTAAAATGTGCGGTTAAATATTAATTTCGTTAAAGATAACATAAAACTAAAAATGCCAGACGAAATTCTGGCACTTGTAAATAAGGTGAAAAAATTAGACCTAATCTATGATTAAAATTTAAGATTTAAAGAACATGTAAATCTAACAGTCGGAAAAGCTAATATAGGACTAATTACTGTATAAAAATATAAATATTATTAATATTAGAATAAAAAAAGAAGTGTGTGAATAACTTGGATTACCCATATTACATTGCTGTAATGTTTTAGTGCTTGGACAAACAAACACAAAATCGTTTACAAAAAATACAGAACGGCTGTCGCCGATTTGTCTATCGTATTCAGAAATACCATCGTATTTCCTCGAAAATAAATGATTTTGGTTGGTTACTAATGGAAAAAATATACTTTTATACAGGGTTAGTCGAAAAATAAAAAAATTTACAATTTGCCATTGTGTAACGAACGCCATAAGGTATTCAGCTCATTTTTTTTTACTGGGGTATTTGAGGCATGCCCGAATCGAATACGCCATCTACTTTTTCGATAAAAAGTTACCTAATAATTGATCTCGAAAATTCGGCCCATTTAGCGAACCCTACATAGGCATTGAAAAGATGAAAATTTCAAATATCTCTACAATATCAAATAGAGCTTATTGAGCACTATGTATTAAAAAAAAATTGGTCATGTTCCAAAATAAGAGGTCGTTTCGTTGTTAAATCGTACACATTATATATCTACTTTAATTTATCTGCCACAATAAAGAAATGAACTCATTGATACTAATCAATGAAAAAGTATGCTCTAGAGAAAAACATTTCTACTTACATAATTTTTGTCAAATTCCAAATAACAGAAGACTCACCTGTAAAGAAAAAGCTTGATTAGCATTTAATTAATGATTCTCTATTGATTTAATCATTTTACATTTCATCTCGAAATATACTTCCATTTCACATATGTTAGATATTTTTATTGATCTTTTCTATATTTATGGATAATTATTAGATATTAGTAATATTGCTGAGAGTGAGTATATAAAATAAAAACAGTAAAACAGTATCAGTGATTTTAAAGTGTGAAGTGATCATGTGCTTCATGTGATCCATCTAATCCATCTGATTCATGTGATCTTATATTTATTAAATACAAATTTCATGGACTCTTACTTGTTTGATTTACCTATTTACGCCCTTTTACCCCAATTTACCCTCAAATCTTCAACGGAATAAGATCAAAATATAATCTAGTTCCAGATCTATTAAAATACTTACGTGTGCCAAATTTTCAGTCAATATCTTGTTCTAGAGTAATCGTAAAAAAGTTACAAGACCAACAGACAGACCGGCGCGAAGGACAGAAATTTTCTTTTGCTAAAACTTAAAATCTTGACGTTTCATGACATTACAAGCCTATTTGAACAATGAAAAATCTTGAAAAATTTTTGCGTTGCAGAAAATGGCATGACAAAGATATACAGTGTGTTTCACTTCTCATGAAGACACCTCTGTATCTTTTTTATTTGTGGCCGAATTCATTTCAAATTTTTATCAGCCATACAACTCCATAAGACGACTTTATTCAACACATAAATGCCGCCTAGAACTAAAACGCCGGCCCACTGCGATAAAAAGAAAATAGCAATTTTCGAGAAATCATAGTAGGCTTAGAGATAAACAAAAATTTTGTTCGGAATCACTTGATATGCCCTCCTGTAAAATTTTGTGAAAATCTGAATATTTTAAAAAAAATTTTTTTGTTTCACTTCTCGTGAAGATTCATTCATACATCATACATACATACAGATTTCCAAGTATTATAAAACCATTGAAAAAAAGAAAACAATATTACATTTGAGTTGATGTGTAATAGTGTAATAATAAAAAGTGTCCCTTTTAGCGTTTTATTAAATGTTGATTTTTGTTCACAACTTTCATTTGTTGGAAAAGTGTTAGATAAAATCGCTCTATGGAGTTATATGGCTGATGAAAATTTGAAATGAATTTGGCCACAAATTAAAAAGATACAGGGGTGTCTTCACGAGAAGTGGAACAACAATTTTTTTTTAAATATTCTGATTTTCACAACATTTTACAGGGGGGCATATCAAGTGATTCCGAACAAATTTTATTAACAAAATTTTTGTCTATCTCTAAGCCTACTACGATTTCTCGAAAATAGCGATATTCTTTTTATCGCAGTAGGCCGGCGTTTTAGATCTAAGCGGAATTTGTGTTGAATAAAGTCGTCTTATGGAGTTGTATGGCTGATAAAAATTTGAAATGAATTCGGTCACAAATAAAGAAGATACAGGGGTGTCTTCACGAGAAGTGAAACAAAAATTTTTTTTTTGAAAATATTCCGATTTTCACAAAATTTTACAGGGAGGCATATCAAGTGATTCCGAACAACTTTTATTAACAAAATTTTTGTCTATCTCTAAGCCTACTAGGATTTCTCGAAAATTGCTATTTTCTTTTTATCGCAGTGGGCCGGCATTTTAGTTCTAGGCGGCATTTATGTGTTGAATAAAGTTGTCTTATGGAGTTGTATGGCTGATAAAAATTTGAAATGAATTCGGTCACAAATAAAAAAGATACAGGTAGATTTAGATGGCATTTATGTGTTGAATAAAGTCGTCTTATGGACTTGTACTTCTGATAAAAATTTGAAATTAATTCGGCCACAAATAAAAAAGATACAAGGGTGTCTTCACGAGAAGTGAAACACACTGTAGAAAATCATTGTGTGCTGTTGACTACACGATAGAAGTAAAGCTTCTACTTCAAGCATTTTCTTCGAGGATACCTACTACGCCCATACTACTCGAGGTAACCCACTGTACATCCAATTTACTAGAGGAAAGCCACTGCGCATCCATAACTCTCGAAGAAATCCACTGCACATCCATAGTACTCGAGAAAAGCCACTGCGCATCCACACGGCTCGAGGTAACCTACTGCGTATCGATGGTACTCGAAGAAAGCCATTGCGCATCCAAAATACTCGAGGACACCTACTGCACATCAATGGTACTCGAGCAATGCCACTGCGCACCCATAATACTCGGGGACACCTACTGCGCATCCATTGTGCTCAAGGAAAGTCACTGCGCATCCATACTACTTGAGGTAACCCACTGCACATCCATGCTATTTGAGGTAGCCTCCATAGTATTCGAGAAAAGCCACTGAGCATCCAAAATACTCGAATAAAACTATACTACTCGAAGTAACGCACTTATTAGAATCAAGAAAATAATACAAGATCTATAAACACCGTACAGGCTGCATGATATTCTAATTTGAAATAGTAGAAGCTAGACACACACGCGATGACGCGTCTCTGACGCTATGTCCTCATCCTATCCTAAAACCATATTGAAAGGCAGTCACATTGATGTTCGTTTGTTCATAGGACTCGAATTACAATGCAATCTGTAGGGCGTTTATAAATCTTAAAATTCCACACCTAGATTTTCTATCCAAGTCTCTCACAGCTAAAAAAAATTTGATACTATATTTGCACTTCACTATGTGGAAATTATTGTTTAAGCAACTTTAATAACATAATATTTGAAATCGTCTACCCCAAAAACCTATAAAACGATAAGCGGTAGTGGTGGTTGGGGTGGTGGTAGTAGGGGTGAATGAAGTAAAAAAAATTTTGGATCTTGTATACACGCTAAATAACAATTTTATTTTTTCACTCCCTTTAATAATGGGGTGAGTAATGGGGGTGGTTAATGCCAAAAAATTTTTTGAGACCTTAACTTCTTTTATACCGGGTATAACAGGATCATGGTATACCCCCCCCCCCGTTCTCCTTTAGTTTTGAAGATAATTGATTGAAATTTAGGATATCCTATATACATAATAAGCGGCACTTTTTGACATAAAAGTGATTTTTTTTTCACTTCCGGTTTCGCCGGACACTAACTTTCGATTTCCAAATGGAACACCCTGTATATTATTGCATTTTTGGATCCTGCATAACTTTCTGAATCCAACGATACCAAATAAGTGACATTTCAAATGTCAATATTTTTTATAATATAACTTTTAGTTTTCCATTTAAGTGTGCCATGATGGTCCCGTTTTTGGAGCAAAACTAATTTTTTTCATATTGGTACTGTGGTACTATTTATTAGTACTATTAATAAGGAATTTATTCATGTCGTATTAAAATGTGCGATAAATACAACAAAATTACAATTAAAAGAAAATAAGAAAATAAAATTTTGTTCTAATTAAATGTTAAGAAGTAACTAAGGTGGCTTTGAAAACAATGAAATATTTAGCTTGTCAAGCTTTTGTTGGTTTACCGGTATTTTTATTGTGTCTTTAAAAATTGTTTAAAATTCTTGTTAATTGTGATCAAAATGCCACAAATTTATACATATTTATACATGATTTATACATACTATTAAAGGGTGTGAAAAAGATAAAATTGTGATTTGTGTATGTACAAAGATCAAAGGCCACAAAATTCTGTTTTACTACATCCACCACCACCTTTCGTTGTGAGAGACTTGGATAGAAAATCTAGATATGGAAGTAGTGATTCCTTGAGCAGCGATTTTTGCTTATACTTTATATTAAAATGACTTAAGAATAAAATTAAGAATAATTTTTGGATGCAAAACGACTTTTTAAATGAATTTACACTAATGCTAATTATTTTCAGTTGATGTAAATTAAATTGTATTACCCTACTCTCTTTCCTTTTAATTGATGGTATCCTTTTAGAGCTTCTCCCTTGAGAGTTTTATGTTTCTTATATTTCCAAATTGAACTGAAATAATGTCTGTTGAATTAATGTTTTTTCGTCTAATGAGTAAGTATCTAATATCAGAATAATAATGCATATAGGTATCCGTACCTGATTGTAAAAAATGCAAAATTAGCTACATATTAAGTAAAATATAAGGATATATGAAGAATCAAAAGCATGATACATTATTTCAACATCTAATTAAATTAATTCAGGCGAAAAATGAAAGTAAACCCATCCAAAACTGAATATAGGACTGAGATTACGAAAATAAAATGAAAAATGTCACAAGTAATGACCATTATAAACAAAGAATCGGTCATGTAAGAATTTGAAACAAACGCGAAATATTTTAGAGGCTAAGTGCGAAAAAACTAAAAAATATATCTAATAATTAAATGGAACAATATGATTTTTTTTGTAATTAATAGAGTTAATAAATAACCTAAAATTAATAAAACTCTTTAACTATGGTTATATGAACAACAGACACAAAATATTACGTTAGTAAATACATCGACTGTTGTAAAGATTGTTTTGTGACTGTGATTTATTAGCAGACCACGGTAAACCGCTTTGATAGAAAAATTTCAAATACCTAATTATTTTATTTATTAATTATCGATTTTCGCTGGCGAATATCTCGGAAACTACAACACATAGGAAGAAAATGAATATATAAATTCTTATAGGAAATTTAATTATGTAATTTTTCATAGAATACTTTTTTTCGTATGACTCATCTTTTCCCGGTTATAAGCCAAGAATTGGAACAAAAGGGACATTTCCACCCCCCTCCCTCCTGAAGCAGCAGGGCTAGGGGCGGAGACTTTTAGTATGTTTACCTTCCAACTACCCCCAATACCCCTAGGGGCGGAGACTTTTAGTATGTTTACCTTCTAACTACCCCCAATACATCCCAGAAGAGAAAAATTCTCCCCCCCCTCCATTTTCTCTATAATCTCCTTTTGACCATTCATTGATTGGACCATAATAGAAGTTATTGCATTTACAAGAAACGATCTATAAAAGCACGCGCGCACGCACACACATTCCTAATTCAATTTTATATCAAATACATCTGTTTGAATAAAATAAATAGATATAAGGAGCAAATAATGTAATGAAACTTTCAGAGAACTACGAATTTCAATAAAATTACTTAGTTCATTAAAACGGCCACTACATAATCACATTTTAAAATGAGAAGAAATAATTTGTCCTATAACGTGATAAAACAAAACCGCTAAAGTGATCATAATTCAAAAAGCATTTACAGTATTCCGTGTGAGTGTAACAAATGCGGATGAGTCATTCAGATCATTCAGTGTAAGATTTACCTTAGGAAGAATTAAATTCATGCTTCGAAAACTTTCGAACACGCTTGGGTGAACGGACATAGAATAAACCGGAACAGAACAAACGGGACAGATAAAAATAAAAATGTCGGAAATAATATTTTTTTAATGAGGAAAACTGCGTGTCAAATTGTTCCGTAGATGTGTATGTAACCTGGCTAACAATATTAAAAGAAGAACGTAACATTTTTAAAATAAAAGTATCAACTATATCAACAGTTCTATAGATATTAGTCTAGGTGCCATCGTACAAAAATGCAATTTATACATATCCTCGTATAACTTCTTGTACGGCAGAATTGCGCCTAGTCTATCACTTTTTTTCCTCTGCGAAAATTTTCGAAAACGCGGCGTTCCTCATAAGCATAAAAAAGACGATTTCCATACGTCGGACTAGAAAATCGGCAAATATATTTTGTCCGAAAATTCGAAAATTGGATTCTACATATTTTTATTAAGCAATCTTGAAAAAATTAGCTGGTTATCAATAAATGTTTTAAAGTTATGTTATGTTATGTTTAAGGTGGTAGACACCCTTAACATTCCAAAATTTTTGTCGGACAGTTTCTAGAGATATATAGAATATATACAGGGTGCTTCGAAAAGATTGGGACAACGCTTAGCCGTAGATTCTTGACAAGTCGATTTAACTAAAAAGTAGTGGTCTAACTCTTTTCGTTTTCAAGATACAGGGTGGCAAAGTAAAAAAATTGTATTCGTAATTTGTCTCTATCTTGGAGACTATTATACGTATCTACTTCAAAGTTGGTAACGACATGTTTTTCAGGTCGCTAATTATGATATTGCCGATGCCATATTTTATAGATGGCGCTAGTTACAGGACTTTTGATGTCGAGTATCTACGGCTAAGCGTTTCCCCAATCTTTTTTAAACACCCTGTATGTAGAGTCCAATTCTCAAATTGTCCGACAAAATATATTTGCCGATTTTCCAGTGGAAATCGTCTTTTTCATGCAGAGGATGAACGCCGCGCGTTTACGAAAATTTTCGCATTTTTTTGTACGCGGGCACGTAGACTATATTGGAGGTAATATACTAATCTTTAAAGATGTGTATTTAAGATACACACCAAATACAAGATTTTTTAATAAAACTTTGAGAATGTAAGCGGATTCGATTTCCAAAACGTCAGCAAAATATATTATTTATTATATTTGTATTAATGTTATCTGTCAAAAAACACCCTCTAACTGTTCCTTTGGCGTAAAAATCGCGGGCACAGAATATGCTCTCCTGTAATAATTGTATTACTTGTAAATTCCTTGATTATTATTTTTAGAATGGGATACATCTGGCAGGGAATCCCAGAAAGGAAAATAAAAAAATACATTTGAAAATATTTATAACGTTATTTCTCAATCTTATATTTGAATTACTGTTGAAATTAATGAAGCCTAACGACTTCCCTTATAAAATCAGTCAGAATAATACCAGTCATTTTCAATTCATCCCCATTTTTAAACTTTTTATCTTAAATATAACTTTAACCAAATGATGAATATTTATCATGGCCCCACAATATACCTTTTTTAATTTGAATTTAAATTGAACACATATTGTCTCCATGTCCTTTGTGACTGATTTGATTGTTCATGCTTTGAGTTTTTGGGCTCCAATAAAAGCAAAACGTTTCTGGTCGCTTAAATTAAAATACTACATAAAATCGAAATGAATTTATGTCAGAAAATTCCTTTAAAGCAGAAGAATGTGAAAGATTGCCAGCAGACCTGTTATGATAAATAATAATTAAATAATTCATTACCTACATTTTATCTCCGCATAATTTTAGAATTATGAAAATTGTTAACAGGTTGTGAATTATTCTTATAATTTCCTAAAACTGCGAAAGATATATTTCACATAGCTGAAATTATTATAATTTAATACTACGTGGGATTATATGGTATTTCGTGAATTTTTGCAGTTGTGGAATTTCATAAACTGTTATAAGTTAGTTGTCTTTCTTGTAACGACTCATATTTTGTGACTTATCAATTCACTATTTGGTAGCAGAGTCGATGAGGAAATAAAAATAAATGACTTATTGACTACCAAATCATTTGATTTTTGAATACGTATTAACAAAACAAATAGTTGATAATTTCCTTTAGAGTCAGGATTCTAGCTTCTCGAACGCGCTCCTAAATTGTCAGGGCATGCACTCGAAGAAATAGTTTTGAAAAAGTACGTACATTATATGAAATGACCTTGAGAATCTAAATGTGGTCGGTGCCGTTCTGGTCTCGATAGCAAAAAGGCGTAAACATTTTTTTTTCGAAAATTTTTCTATTATTGAAAATTGATTAATATTACTTCCAAGTTTATTCTTTTAACATTTCTTGATGATTTTCAAACCAATGGAAAAGTTATTCTTTCTAGATTCAGCTGCTGTCCAATTTATTCTCGAAATTATTGTTAACAAGTGCTACAGAAAATGCAGACAATTTTGTCACTAAAAATTTACTCCATTCTATTCTGCAGATTTCATATCATAGAAGTATATTTACAATAGTTTTAGAAATGCCTCGTGTAACGGAATTTTTGTCGAAATACCGTTACAGCTCCCTTTAACATTGTATTTTGTTAATATTTGGTATTTTGTTCGCTGTTTTGCATCAGTTTTATATTATTTTGTTGAGGTTTGATTTATGGAGCGATACGCTACAGTGTACGGTCACCTTTAACTTTACATCTGGTAGGTAAATGTAATTAATACATCTAGCGCCGCGGTAAGGAATTTTGATACTGCAAGTTTGACGGCAGAATAGGGGCGAAAATTGAGTATCTTTGATCCAACGTTTTTTTTGATCCTGATGGTTTGATAACATGGCAAGGTATGGTCTTGTGCATTTTTATCTATTTAATCCTTTTAGTTTTCAATTATTTTATGAGGTAATTTAATTGTATGTATATTTTAAGCTTGTGGGTGGACATATTTTTTCAGAATAGTTATTGTTTTATTTAAAAGGTTAACCACCTGTTTTCGTGTCAATAATTAATTGACGTAGCGGTTAATTAATTATTATTATCGGCCTATTTGGCAAAATTATCTTTTATGTACTTTGATTATTTAACAATGATTAAATGGTTATTATCGGCCCACTTGGCAATTTATATTTTATCTCTAATTGTGTAACGTAAAGGTTAAACAATTATAGATTGACCCGTGGTGGTCATTATATTCTCTTTTGTGGTTCCTAGATATTATTCAGCTGTTTGATGCGTTTTTCTAGGTGAACTACTTCCTGGTGTGTGAGGCACTAGAGAATATCCTGTGCATAAGCACATGATGTCGGTTCAGGAATCAAGGGTGGAACTTTCTGGTTTTATGGTACCTAAGCTGGAACCAGGCTCAAAACCGAATCTGTCTGGATTGTCTACTACTGGGAAACCTCTGGAAGACGTAAGGCGGGTGTTTTTCTTTCACTATCTTTTGCTTAAATTTGTAGAGATTTAAAGCACTCACCGAACGTTTGTCCAGAGATTCCCAGAATTTAGGGTTTCTGAACTAAGAAACATTTCCCTTCTTCTTGTCTTTTGTGTAGCTTCATTAATGAATTAATTATATCGCTATCTGTTTCTTACCTAAATTAATCATTAATGTAAGTGTCAGTTTTTTTTATCTTATTCCGGTTAATTGCTGGTAAATAAAAATACATATCTTTTGGTTATCTAATATTATTACCTACGTCTATATATCCACACAAAGTTTTAAAATATATTTATCTAGTGATTTAAAAGTCACAAAAATGCACAAGTTATGATCACTTCACATGTTATAATTTTTTTGTCTGATATCTTGGAGTAAAATCTGAGAAAATATCTTAAAATAACGAAAAAATTTGTTTATCTTTTTGGCCATCTTTCTTATCTTATAGTAACGCAAAAATATCTTATCATTTTGGCAATATTGTTAAAGTAGATTACCTTTTTTTTTATATGGAATAAATTTTCTTCATGAAATTATGCTAATTATATAATATTTAATATTTAGTACAGATTCGTTTTGTTTTAATTTTTTGATTGATATTTTTCTCACCGATTTTCATGTAAATTTTACGTTCAAATCTTTAACACGGAAATATTAGTTTTTTTGTAATTAAAATTTAACATACCAAAAATATGGTTTATTTTGATTTAATATTATCTAGTCATTTTGCAGAGTAATTTTTATCGTAGTTTTGGTCATATAAATGTTTTCTTTAACTTAATATCTTGTTACTACATTTTGAAAAAAATGTAGTATAGGTTTTGCATTTTTCCAGCGGACCATCGAAATCCGAAAAAAACGTCGGATCGAAATGAAAGTCATATCTATCGACTCGAGAGCGAATTTAGAAAATTCCGTCCGTCGGTCAGTCGGTCTGTCGGTCTGTCACGCTCAGCCCCCCTAATCCGTTTTCGGATTTCGATGAAACTTGGGTGGTTAATAGGAGGCCTTTAGAAAACCTTAACGCTGGAAGCTCGGCTCCGTTCGGAAACCGGAAGTACCCGATATAAAGGTTTCAAGTTTTTCGGGAAAAATTGAATAACTCGGTAACGGGCAGTCGGATCGAGATACTTCAAAAAAGAGATGGTGCCGCTGGCAACGATCTACAGATAAGTATACCGGAGATAATGTCGAAGAACAAATGGAAATTGATTTTTTTTGCAAAAAAACTGGTTTTCTCGAAGCACGATAACTGTCCAGGATATCGATCGATTTCGATGAGATTTGGTGTGATCGAAGGTACACGGCCACAAATGAAGCCTATTGCTGGCGGCCCGAATCCGTTGACCGCAAGTATTTTTTCCAAGGCCGAGTATTATTTTCCAAAGATATTGATAACTCCCGAACCGAAAGTTCGATTTTGATTTTCAAAAATGGAGATTGTAGAGCTCGATTAAGTCTATTAGGTGACGTTTGTGAGAAATTTGACGAAACCAAAGCGAATCTACAAATCCTGGAAAACTTGGTTTTTTTAATAAATTCTACAAATACCGAACAGTTTCGTAATAAAAGTCGTAAATAAAGTAATCCGACGATCTATCTCTATGACCGGTATAAGGCACGGACTTTTTTGGAAAAAAAATCTGAAATAGAGTTTTTTCGAAAAATTAAAAATAAACGAGTTATTTACAAAGATGCATGACCATAATATAACCGATGCCCTTTCTGTATTTCAAAATGTAGTTAGCCTTTACTTTAGTCAATGCAAAAAGAAAAAAGGGGAAATAAAACATGTAAAAATGTACTGAGTCATCCTACGACCCTCTCCCAACAAGGATAAAAAGCATATCAAAATGTAGGTCAGCTTATTATCATGTTTTTCATCTCGTAACTTACAATTTCTACTTAGAGTAGTGTGGTAAAATTTTTTGTAGATGATGAATTAGTTTTATCTGAATTTTGTATCTGAGTACATTGTACTTACTATCGAATTTTTTTTATCGTAATTTCATTTTTTCTATCTTGCCCGACTGGTTTTAATTATTTATATTTTCCCATTTTTATGTAAAAAAATCCCTGGACCAAGTGAAGAGGAGTGACCCAGTATAAATCTACATCCATCCGTCGTATGTAAGGAATTTGGTGGTTTTGGAAAGCGTCCTAGTTGAGAGTGGACAGAGCTTATACTCCAAGCTAGAAGGAGATTCATTTCGGGATCCCAGCTCAACAATTTGGAAATTTGTACTGTCATTGCAATGTTTTTGGTCGGAAGAAAGATGTAAAAAACCAGTCAAATTTGTTAATTTTTTTAACATTTATTTAACTTAAATTTTTTGTTCAACATTTACATTTCAATTTTTCTCTTGATTTAAATTGTCAATTTCTATTGTACCTTTTCTAGTCATTAAGTTATATTTTCCTTGTCAATTTTGTAATATATTGTTCAAATTTTTATTCTGTGTTATCATTCATACTCACGACTATATTCAAGAATATATTATCTTTCACTCCCTATTTATTTTATTGTAACGATTATTTATTTAAAAATACGCTGGCGTCCATAAGACCTAATTACAACTTAACTTAAAAATTTAGCTTTACAAAAAAACCCACAGACCTGAGCTAGCAGGAGCTAAGTAAACGAACCTCTTACTTGGATAGGTGCTAAATCCAACAAAGTGTCGTTATACTCGATGCTGAAATGTACACTGCACATTTCGGGTACGCTTTGTTTAAAAAATTTATGTAGAATTTGTTACCAATAATTTCGAGAATAATTGGTAGCATCTGAAACTAGAAAGAATAAGCTTTTCATTGGTTTGAAAATAATTAAGAAATGTTAAAAAACATGCCTGTAAATGCGATGGGAACAAAAAATTAATCAATTTTCAGTAATACCAAAATTTCGGAAACATTTTTTCTACACCTCTTTACAATCGTGGTTAGAATGGGAGGACGCCTGAAACTTCGAGGATAAATTCAGTAACAGCGAGCATATTCAAAAGTATCAGAGGGAAAATATGAGGAAAAGTCAACCATCTGGACAAGGCTTTAAACGAAATGATATAAACGGCAGACTAGCCCTACAAGTAGAACGGCTACAAGGTGAAGAGATCAGCGAATCGCTCGAAGGAATACTAGAAGACGATAAAACTTCGAAAAGACTCTGCAGGATCACAGCTAAAGCACAAGGTCGATTAGCACACAGACCTATATAAATAAAGCTGCAATTGCCACCCAGTATGATGGACCGGAAAGCGAAGAAGAGAAAGAATGCAAAAAAGAACAGCAGGCCATGGAAGTAAACAAAAAAAAAGGCGAACATCGAACAAGTGAAATGGAGCTTCTAGACCCCCTAGATCATACGTGGCCTAAAAGAGTGTTTCAAGCAACCGATCTAAAAAGCAATCCCTTAATAGACCAAGAAGGGAACCAGACCGTATATGTAGAAAATCTGCACATGGACAAAGCAATTGAAAAGGAATACAAAAAAGATACCCGGAACTAGCCGAACAGCTAGCTATAGAAAGTCAGCACGTTTCATATAGGACGTATTACAGAAGTCCCCGAGAATGATGGGTATAGAAAAAAAGAAAGAGATGTGTTCGGACTCACGGCGCAGACAAAAGTGAAACAAAAGACATAGAATTCATATACCAGCCCCAGACAACATTAGCGGTTAAATAACAAGAAAAGTAATTGAATATGTATTCAGAGGAACGGATACGAAACTCACAATACATTGACAAATAGGAAATTAATGGAGGAATTGGGGGAAGGCGCTGGAGAAGAAGCGACAGCCAGCCAGAACTGCGATAGATACGGGGGAAATCATAGTGAAGTCGACAGGAAAGAAATATGCAGATATTCTTAAAACCGTGAAAGGAGAAATCCAAAAAACAACTATGAAGTGAAAATGGCAAAAAAGAAAGAAGACCTTATAATATCAGTGAAAGGTGGACAAGAAAGCGCAAAAAAGTAAAGGAGCTAATTAGAAATGGGATGCAAGACACAGATATTATCGTAAGAGATAGTACCAAGAAAAAACCACTCCATATTACGGGCATAGACGGAATTACGACAAAGGAAGAGGTTATGGATGCAATTGCACAAAGTGGAGTAAAAAAACAAGAAGCATTGAGACTTTTATCATTATTTGGCTTGTTTTACATGCCACTAAACTTTGAATACCCGTTTCGAAAACACCCTGTACATTTGAAGCTATTAATTTTAAAATATAACGTATACTAATAAAATAACACTTCAATATCTATTTGAGGGTACGCGTAGCTTTGTCTTCACTATGCTCGTTGTCGATACGAAAAGTTCAGCAGAGTTACGGCAAGTATATGGATAGTATATGGCAACCACCAGAGACTTATTTTTGATTTCTAGCGGCTTGTATATCAGCGTGAATGCAGAAACTAAACAATCTCTAGAGAGGGTTTCCATAGCGGATGTACCATCCTGTGGAGGGAATATAAGGCAGTCAGTCCTTTAGATGTTCTACTCTTCGACATATATGAGATTCAGCAAATTCTTCAGATTGTGGATAGATCATCTCCTGGTGTGGTTGATAGTCATGGAAATAGGACAACGTTAAGCAAATAAAAAAATGTTATATGTATTTTATAAAGTACGTGGATGATTGTCGATCTTAAATTTAAAACTTTAAATACTTTTCTAAACCTACCAGCCATTTGCTCATTCGAGGAAGCATGTTAACAAGTGCCGTCTAATGCTAGTTTTCTTTCTTGTTGAAAGAAGAAATCATGCGCTGAGTGGTTATGTTTTAGCACATATCTAATTGTTTTAAGATTCAGGACTTTAACAAATAAGTAGGGTTATTGAAGTGTTATTAATTTTTACTGTCATCTCAAATATAAATACGACATTAAAAACATTTGAATGTTTTTGTAATTTAATATAATTTAAAGTAAATAGTAAACAAAACGCATTTTACAGTCACATAATCCCATGGTTTCAGATTATCGAACAACCCTTGTATATAAAACAAAGATCGGGTACATATTTAATCTTATATAATTGATAATTACTTGGCAAAGTTCAGGATCTCGCTGGCATTATGCAGGTAAGCATACTGAATAGGTTTATAGTTCTAACTTTGATCCATTTATCTATACAAGTTTTGTGGGAATTAATGTGTCTTTAGTAACAGTTTCGGGTATATTAAGCACAATTTTGACAGCATGACAAATATCTTACAGTAATTTTACAGCGATTGATTAATTTTCGATAGAATGAGTTTCTAAAGTATTGGTATATACTTTGGATAACACTATTAGTTGATGTCAGCAGTGCAACTCTAACCACCCTCATCAAGCAGACTGATGCCCGAAAGGAATTATCCCTATACAGTTATTTGTATCACGTTCCAAACTGAAATACGTGTGGCGTGACTACAAATAAAAACTTTAAACGCGTTGGGCATTAGTACTACTAATTGCCATATTAAGTGACCTTCTCACGGAAAATTATATTTACTTGGAAAAGTGAGAAAAAATATGCGTAATATCACGCAAATTTATGTCTTGCGATTCATTAACTATTAGCGTATTATTGACAATTCATGTGGATAATGAGATTACACTAAAATAAAGTCGCTTCACGATCCCGTTCATCCAGGTCCACAAAATGAATAAAAGAAGTCTGTAGTAAAAAATCTCCAAATTTCCAAATTTCAGCGTATTATCAGGAATGAGAAAGAATCATACTAGTCAGACTGTGTACTCCGAAAAACTGTAAGTTATTTCCGACGACGTTCAGACATGACAAAAATCCACCGTACTGTAGGTTTCGTGCCTGGTGGATATCATTTCAATTGAAACCAGAAGCAATCTTCTTCTGCATCGCCAAGGCATTCGACAGAGTCTAGCACGTGGGGACTTTATCAAAAATTATTACTGTAGGCTTGGGGCGAGCGTAGAGGCGACTCTTATCTTTCCTCAACTTTACATATTTCCAATCCCTCTTTCTCCCCATTTATGTTTGTACAATTTTGTTCTTTTATCTTTTTTGTTATTTTTGTTCCTTTTTTGTCTCTCTAAATCCCCTCTAGGCCTAATTTTTTAAACCACAATTTTATTTCCACCCTACCTTCCTTGTCGGCGATCAAACCACAAGGTCGTCATTTGTTCGATCGGGTTTTTTCGTTTAGTTATGTTCCCCGTATCAACAATCAAAATTACGAAGTGCGCTCGCCTACGATTTTAGTGTTCCGTTAAGCTACTTTTAGGTCCATGTGGACACATAAAAATTGTAATCTAGTTTTTAAGTCTGCCCGTGGCAGACCCCGCCCCCCTCTCGAATTTACTTCCAAGCCGAACTGGACCTACTCCGCCCAGCCTTACACCCACCTTGGCGATGTTCGCCGTGGTTGTCTGGCTGGCTAGGGGCTAGGATCCGGTGAGGCACATAAATGTATAAAAACTGTTAATAAATTGTTATTGATTGATTGATTGAATGTCAGTCGATACTCCGTTGAAGCAACGTCGAGCGCGGTTAGTACTTGGATGGATGACCCATCTTGGGAAATACAGCGTTCTCGTCCCATCTTCTAGCGGCTTGTATATCAGTGTATGCGCGGAAGCTACGTAATTTCAGACGAGGATTATGTAGTAGACCTACGGCCAAGAGGCAAATAAGTTACCTCATCGGGTACAAAAGATTTGAGTTTTTGTAGTCAAAGTGCCACATATATGTAGCAAAAAACCGATCGTCTGCCGGGGCTCAATGGTCAACTTCTTATTATAAGAGCTTGTCAAAAAGGCGAAAAAACTCGCTAAAGTTACCTCATTGGGCACATGCTTAAAAACGTGACAATTCACTTGGAACACCATTATAATTTTTATTTTGTGTGGCAGACGTCAGTATTTGAACTCACATGTAGAGCAGACGCCCGTCGCGATGCCCAAAATTCCGACGTTTCTTACCTCATGAGATACATGTACAAACCTGGGTTCAAATCAAAAGTCTTTTTATGTAGATCATAAATATGTTTCAAAAAGATCGACAGACGGTCAACTATAAAGAGCAGACGCTCTGGAAATTATGCAGGAGTAAAAATAAAATTTCATTTATCTCAAACAGTGAAATACATTAAATTCGAGCTGTTATTCTATATGCATGGGAGAAGAACCCTAAAAAAATCAATAATATTTTTTTGGCAACGTTTTTTGAATTTCTCCTCCCGCTCATGCGCTCATCAGAAAATTTTTTTGAGATTTCTCCCCCTCGCTTATCAATTTTAGTTACATCAGTACTTTTTTCTTAAAATCGGTACATTACATTAAATAAGTTTTGGCAAAATGATATGTTTGTGGAAATACTTCAAAATAAAACTTTATACGCAAATTGTAACAACGAGTGTTACAAATTTGCGGTAGTAAACGGGTATATCGAAAGAGAAACCATTGACATACTAAATTGCTACCACGAAGAGGCTGATAGCCGAATTATTTACCGTTTATCCAAAATAAAAAAAACAGTAATGTTGTAATTAGAGCCTCTGACACAGACATCCTAATAATTATTTTAGGAAATATGCATCACATTGAGCAGTCTGTAAATGTATAGATGGAAGTTGGAAGTGTATCCAAAAATACTTGTCGATTTGTAGATGTCAATGCAATTTCCAATGCACTAGAATTTAATGTTTGTAAATCTCTACCATTATTCCATTCTTTAACAGGGTGTGACTACACGGCAGCTTTCTCCAGAAAAGGGAAACTAAAACCCTTTGAACTCCTTAAAAATGACAAAAAATGCAGGAAGTATTTGGTACATTTGGCAACAATGAAAGCATTTCCAAAGATCAGATTACGTATGTAGAAAAATTAATTTGTGCTATCCACATTGTGTGATGTCAATGAAGCTCGATTCGACATTTTCTACTCTCATTGTAAACCAATACCAAATCAGAGTCCATTCGATAACCTGAAAAAGTTTGATAGTACTATATTACCTCCATGCAAGAATGTATTGCTTTTAAAAGTACAAATAACGAATCAAATATGTGCTATGTGGAATAGTGCCACCAAAAAACAACCAAAATTTTTTAACCCCTCAGAAAATGGTTGGAATTTAAATGATAATAAGTTTTCACTGATTTAGTTTGATGAACCTCAATTACCTAGTACCCTAGATGAAATAATTGTACGCGAAACCGGCATGGAGCAAAGGTATATTGATGATGAAAATGAAGAGGGTTTTAATGATTCACGTGATGACGAAGATGACGAATAGTTATTTTTCTTTAGATTTATTATGAAATAAAACAAAAAAACCTTGCTATTTTTATTTACTACTATTGTTTTGTATTGCTGTTGTTTCTTGTATACGAAGTTGTTTTGCCTACATATTCACGGAAGCCTGACAAACAAAATAATAATTGTAATAGTTTTCCTAGTGCATTGTCAAATTTCCGAAAATAAAATTATTTTGCTATTGCTATTTTTATTTACTACTATTGTTTTGTATTGCTGTTGTTTCTTGTATACGAAGTTGTTTTGCCTACATATTCACGGAAGTCTGAAAAAAAAAATAATTGTAATAGTTTTCCTAGTGAATTGTCAAATTTCCGTACATGTACTCAATAAAACTATTTTACTATTGCTATTTTTATTTACAACTATTGTTTTGTATTGCTGTTGTTTCTTGTTTATGAAGTTGTTTTGCCTACATATTCACGGAAGCCTGGCAAACAAGATAATAATTGTAATAGTTTTCCTAGTGCATTGTCAAATTTCCGAACATGTACTCAATAAAACCCTGTACCGACTTTGGCATTATTCTTTCAGGTTACATTTTCCAGAGCATCTGCTCTTTATAGTTGACCGTCTGCCGATCTTTTTGAAACATATTTATGATCTACATAAAAAGACCTTTGATTTGAACCCAAGTTTGTACATGTACCTCATGAGGTAAGAAACGTCGGAATTTTGGGCGTCGCGACGGGCGTCTGCTCTACGTGTGCGTTCAAATGCTGACGTAAAATAAAAATTATAATTGTTCCAAGTGAATTGTCACGTTTTTAAGCATGTACCCAATGAGGTAACTTTAGTTAGTTTTTCGCCTTTTTGACAAGCTCTTATAACAAGAAGTTGACCATTGAGCCCCGGCAGACGGTCGGTTTTTTGCCACATATATGTGGTACTTCGACTACAAAAACTCAAATCTTTTGTACCCGATGAGGTAACTTATTTGTCTCTTGGCCGTAGGTCTATAGTGGATATACCATTCTTTGTTGGGGATGTAAAGCAAGCGGTCCCTTGTCTATTAAATGTTAGGCAAGTAAAAGATCCCTACTCTTCTTAAGGGAAGAGGTTCGGAAAATTTCCAGGTTGGGGGTAGCTCGTCTCCTGGCATCGGTGATAGGCCCTGATAGCGGAAATAGGCCGACGGTAAATAAATAGATAAAAAAAAATACTGTAGGCTATCTCGCCATGTTCGGCAAGCCAGTGAAGTTGAACAAGACCAGACAACCGCTCATCAAGTTAGCATACGTGCTCTTCACATACAGACCTATGCGAATAGGAGTACGGCAGGTAGCCACACTCTCTCTTCACCTGTTCACCGTTTACTTCTTCGACCTGCTTAGGACGAACAACACCGTTCAGGCGCTACACACCGATGACACGTCGCTTATAGCACGATCGTTGCTGCAATCTAACTCAGGCTACAATCTATCTCCAGGAGGAAGCATCCTTCCTGAAAGAATGGTGCCATAGATGAAAGTAAACGCTAAAAAGAGTAAGACGGAAGTGTTCGTAGCCTCCAACAGCTTCCTAAGAACAGCGAAAATATTCGACACTGTAGGACATCTAAGGGTAATATTAAATAAAGCACTAATGTGAATGCAGAATACCTACGACATGACGAACAAAGCACAGGTGGAAGAAAAGCTATATCCGCTTGTGGGTAGAACAAACCAGCTGAACCTCAGAAACAATTTAACATTTATCAATACCATCCTAGGGCCACAGCTGACGTACGGTAGACCTCAGAAAAATCAATCAGTTAATACATGGCAAAAATTAACAAAACATAAACAACCATTAAAAATTTCTTATCACTAGAGACGTTTTATAAGAGGTCAACGTAAATTTTTTGGAAACTAATCCGAGAACTAATTATAAGTCACTAACAAAAGTATTTTTAACGTCTCCAACGATGTATGGCACCAAAGGCGAAAAAGTGGAAGTACGCCGAAATGTGATTTTGAAAGTCGCACGACGACGTTCGACGTCCTAGGCAAAAATTCGGAACTGGGCCGAAATTTGACTTTTATGTCACTTCACGACATAACTGATAAACATAAGAGAGTACTTAACATGGGCTTGGAAAATCGTAAGAATTTAAAAGTTGGCAGGCAAAATATTAAGTACCAAACAGAGGAAAGGCACGTAACCCCCAAAACGAATTTTTAGTCAAAAAAGGCTAAAAGTTCCAATAGCGGTTTTTATCATAATTATAACCTATTTTCATCCTACGGCGTGGCTTGAACGTGGGTAGGAATGTTGTAGAACCTCTTAGAATTGACTTAGGTCGAAGCCAAAATAAAAATTCGACTTTCGATTTTCAAAAGTCTGAAACACTTCAGAACCATAAACTAACACAAAAGGGCCGATATGAGGTCGTTAAGACATGAGGCACAACTTAGTAAACAATTGAAGAAACACCAAATTTTACAAAAAAAATATTTTTAACTTTTTAATTCCTCCATGAAAGACAATGACTATGAAGATAGTCATTATGGAGATCATTCGATAGAGTGAATATAAAATTTTAATACGTTACGTATAAAAATCGACAAACGTGGCGAAGGCGCGTAGCGTCTATAGGCAAATATTGGCAAAAAACTAGTGAAAATGGACAAGGCCGGTTTCTCGCATAAAACAAGTTTGGATTCACCCAGCGACTCATAATTTGATTGAGTGCGTTGGATGGTCAATACAAAGCGATGGTAGAAAAGCCAAATGCAGGACTTTCCAAATAATAAAGTTATAGAGAAAACCGTCTTGTGCATAAATGACTCAAAAATTCATTTTGCCAAAAAGTCGCTCGGAGGCGAGTAGGTGTCATTTTTCCTGCATTGAATTTACATGGGGACTAGTATATCTTAAGACTGGTCGAACGTTAGTGAACTCCGTTCTGTGAATGATAAAATCACGTTAAATAGAAGGGATTTTGTTTATGCAAAAATTATAAAACTTTCTAGGCGTAAAAAAATGGAGTCCTGAGAGAGCATCGTAATGATCTTGAGGTAGTGTAGCTTTGACCTATTACTCGTCTATCGAGCTATATCTTATCTCGAACCCGCTTGGGAGGGGAAGAATGGGGCAGAGCGCGGCTGGCGTCCTTCTAAAAATAAATTTGTGTCGCGTCACCTAGACGAACGGTGGTGAGTTCTTCTACAAGCACCGAATAGCCATTAGAAAAATATGACTTTATGCTAGAAGGCGAATTTTCAATTTTTAGCAAAATAATAGAAAATGACAATTGACTCATAGAAATCTTTGTACGGATATCCCCTTAAGGGTAGCTCGAGAACGAACTCTCAGTACTTTACCTTTATAGGGTTATATGCCGTTAGTGTGCTTTCGCAAGGGAGTGGGAAAGCCTCATATAAGCCATATGTTGCAGTAAAAAGCCTTTCAAATTACGAGTTCTTGTGAATGGTAAAATCACTATTAGGAACCATTAAGCTATCCACAAGCGAAACACAATTTAAGTGAATATATTGTTACCTTCAGTCCCAAGTCAAATAGCCAATTATAAACTTTTAAGAAATTGTTAAACTTTTTGTGCGAGTCGATTGATACTATTATTCTCCAATACATGTAGTTGTGATAACGCCCTTTAAGGGAGGCGTATGTCCTTGTCATGTTTGGTAGGCAGATTCCCATAAAAATATATTATTAACATTTATTTCGTTTCTCTTTACCTAACACAAAATCATTCTGGATTTTCAAGGAGTTACTTCGGTGACTTGAGAAGCGGTTAAGAAAACATTTTAAGAAAACATTTGTATATTTTTGAACTTTATACAATAATATTATTGAACTCTTGAATTTTCTTGATTGAATGATTAACTTATCTGGTGTTTTCGTGTGTCAGATTGACAACCGAATGTATAGGATCATCATAAGGTCCTTACGTTTGTTATTTAGGACATAGATCAAATTCCGGAAATTAATGAGGATATTTCTATAAAATTAATTAAGAAACTTAGAAGTGATTAAAATAATAAGCAATGTTTAGATATAAATGCATCGTAAAAAGGCAGATTGGAGAGAGCAGTAGTGCGCGGTAAGTATAACATTAACCTTCTCTAGTCTATTAAAAGACTCCGGTCACTGGTGCTCTCTTTAAAAATTAACCGTACCCTAAAGTAGAAAAAGCAATCCTACGCTGAGGGAGGAGCGACAATGCGTCCTTTAAAATAAATATTGTCACGTCCGTCGGACCAGCGTTGGTTAGTTTTTCTACTTGGCGCCCAACGTGGGATTTTGGGGCGTTGCTAATTAAAAAATAATACAGTAAAATGTAACATTAATTTACTGCATTTGGTTATCGAGATATGATGAAAGCAATTTATCTAACAATCTTACTCAATTTTCTGAGTATATTGATATATACAGATTCGGCAAATAATGTAGTTTTAGTTATCCTGTGATAAACGAGAGCGAAAAAGAAAACAGAGAAATTAGGAAAAGTAAGACGGATGTACTGCTCCCAGCACGTTCCACACTTCGTGAAATCTTATTTCTATCACCTTAACGTGTTTCAACGTAGGACATCGGTACCCATCGCTTCTAACCGCCTATGCATTGTAGTGGAAATAGATCTTTCTTTTCCTACTTTATCTGCGTTCTTTCCTGTGCTCGTTTATCTCAGAACCCATATATAAAACTACATTTGCCAAATGTATATCAAGTGTTTATTAGTCCGTGTTTAGACTTATGGAATCGGAATATAAATTTTCTCATAGCCATTTTAAAAATAGTCTAAATAATTCCTGTACTTTGTACTAATCTTGAGATATGGTATAAATAAAACACTAAATGTATAACAGTAAAATTAACATCAGGAGTAATTAAGGTAAATATGTAGTATAGCTTAGAAAATAACTAACCATTAACATAAATAAACATAATTTGAAGAACTCAGAACGTGTATGCCGCGCTTTGTTTATTTATGAACAACAATTAATTAACCGTGTATTGCACTATGGAGTTTGTTGTTCATTTTACCTTAATTTCTCATCATTCACGCCGTAAAGCAAAAAGGCAGCAGTTTTTTTATATCGTATTCTAATTTTTCGTCGTGGACATCAAGTTACATTCTCAAATCTGTTAGAAAAAAAATCTTATTCCAATTAAATATCTGGTGAATATTTATGAATCCTTCCTTAACTCACTTCATTAAACGAAGGAACAGTGAAATGAAAAATAATTTAAGGACTTAAGGACTTTCCTCACAAATAGTGGTAAGTATGCGAAATTAGATATTTGTGAAAAGTTAGTAGAAGTCTGTTTGAGAGCAGCTGACTATCGCTACTATATTTTACTGGAAACTTTCTATTTAGTTCCAGAACTGTAACCAGCAATATCAATATTGCACATCTCTCGCGCTGCGAACGTTTTACTTTAAGTAAAATAGCAGTAACCGAGAAAACAGTTTTGAACAGTATTGCTAATAAAAATCTTTTGTGCAGAAACTATAAAATTCAATTTTGTCTATCTCGTTATAGTATGGTGGCAAACACAGTAAAACCCTTAGAAAACGGCTATTAGTGAAACAATTTTGTAATTTGGTATACTGATTTCTGTCACTAAAATGACTATTTTTACGAGCAGCGCCAAATAAAAATGGCTTCTGGTTTCAAGATAGCGGCTGTTTTAGAATATTTAAGAGATCGACGTTTCTAGCTAAACTATTGATTTTATGAAAAAAACTTATTAAGAAAAATTGTTCCACATTCAATTTTGAACAGGAAAGTTTTTTTCTAAAATTAAAAATTAAGACTCTACGGGGTAAAATATCACAAAGTCTATAACTAATGTTCTATACTTGTCATAATAATTATACTTTGACCGTAAAGTAGCAATTATAGTTGAATTATAGAGTAAATTAAAAGACTAGGAGGCATAATATTTTAAACCTCGATCCTGTAAGCGAATCGTGTAGACAAAATTTACAAACTATACCATTATTAACTGAAAATAAGACAAATATTACACCGGAAAGTAACTACGGCTACCTAATTTACGACGGCCCCGCTTTAGTCCATCTACTTTTGCCTAAAGGAGTTTCGAAATTTGAAGAATATTCAGAAACAGTTTTTCAGGCACATTAAACGTAATATTGTCAAATTAAAAGCTAAACGTGTCGACATAGTATGGAATGTGTACAAAAAGGACAGTTTAAAAAGTCAAACAAGAGAAACTAGATGAGTCGGAATAAGAAGGCAAGTCCGTAGAAAGAATATACTACCAAAGGATTGGTCGGAGTTTCTGAAAAATGCTGAAAATAAAACAGAATTATTTTGTTTATTGGCAAATGATATAACGACATTTAATAACTTTAATTCTGTCGAAATTTTGTCAACTGTTGGCGAAGAAATTGCAAAAAATAGTTATTGCAATACTGCTCTAAAATTCTGCAACCAAGAAGATGCAGATACAAGACTAATATGGCTTATTAATGATTGTGTTTAACAAGGTTGAAAGGACATTTACATTAGAACTGTCGACACTGACTTAGTAGTACCAGCGGTTTCATTTCTTTACTGTTTGTATAAAGAAGGGAATAGTTAAATATACAGTTTGAGGCTAATAAATGTTTTAGAGTATTAAAGGGGCATAAGATAGCACAAAAACTAGGAGGTTTCTACTCCCTAACAAGATGTGATACCGTTTCATTTTTTCTGAAAAAGGAAAAGTGACTGCTTGGAAGATATAGCAGAAGCTTTCACGTTCATTTCGAAACCTCAAGAGAATATTCCTGTTATAATTTTACACTTACTCCAACGGTTTGTTGTTTTAATGTTCTACAATACTTCTGCCTGCACTGGAGAAAATCAAGTACGAAATGAACTGATTACTTCCAAGAACAGGACAATGTGTAACATGGATAAATTGGAGCAACACATTTTATGGGATGGTGCCTACCCGAAAATGTTTTGGTGCCAAAATGGTCAATACTTCCGGAGGTATCTAAAGTCCTTAGACAATTATTCAATGTGGTTGCAGAAAAGGATGCATTGAAATCAAATGTGATTGTAAAAAGCCGGCTTGTAGTGCACGTTACTTTGCACAAATTGTAATAGATAATGCAACAATTACAAAGGTATGTGAGTCTAAACTAAAAAAATCTTTACCTATTTTTATTAAATTATCTTTAGGTTGAAAAATAATGTGTCTTCAGTTTCTCGTAGAGGAATACTCAAGAAAAACATTATAATTATTGCTTTGGATTGTAAAATATACATAAAATAATTTTCTAGTATTTTTCCGCGTAGTGGCTTTATTTTTAGTGTTAGTTAAACATATTATATAGAGTTTTTTTATTCAAATTTCAATGTAGGATATTTTTCTTAACATTTTTTATCTGCAACAATAATTATTTAGTTGAAAAAACTTTTAAATTATAAATAAAAAGTAACTTTTCCATATTTTTCTCTGTACCGCATTTATTTTTAGCTTAAGGTAAAAAGCTGTATTCAACTTTCTTTATTCAAATTTAATTTGGAACAATTTTTCTCACCAACTTTTTTTTGTAACATCAATAGTTTAGAAAACTCGTACTTTTAAATTTTCTAAATCGGCCACCATCTTGAAATCGGAAGCCATTTTGATTTGGTGCTGCTCGGAAAAATAGTCGTTTTAATGCCAGTATACCAAATTACAAGATTGTTTCACTAATAGCCGTTTCTTTCTGGGTTGCCGCTCTACTATTACTAGATAATAGCTTAAATTATTTCAGTATGTCCCATTATATAATATAAAGGTTTATTTAATTTCAAACGTATAATAAAATATTCAAGAATCAAAGAGAACCACTCTCAAAATTAGGACAATTTCTTCTTCTTCTCACTCTCAACGTCTTGCGAGACATTTTGTGATTCATGAAAGTTATCCTAGTTGGCCTGCACGTCTGGCGGCATCACGCCAGCCGTTTGCCTGCCAGGCGCACAGCTTCATTAAACGACAATTTCAAACATTGATAAATCCTACAAATCTAGATCGATACTAGTGCACTTTGCATTTGTGGATAGCAAAATTTCATTGGCTTGAACAGGCAATGAAATCAAATCTATCTGGATTGCAAATATAATACACACGATGTTGTACATGTATTTTTTTTAAATGCAATTATGAAAAACAATTGCTTGCATAGGTCACGTAATATAACAATGAAGGCATTGGCGTAACTTCAGCATTTTTATTGGGTAGGCAGGGATTTGACTTGATTGGCATAATTGTCATACTAGTTATTTTTAACGGAAGAATTTCGGAATTCGCCAGATTTGCCTTAAACAATTTAATGCTCTTTCAAAAT
This sequence comes from Rutpela maculata, assembly GCA_936432065.2. Lineage (NCBI taxonomy): Eukaryota > Metazoa > Arthropoda > Insecta > Coleoptera > Cerambycidae > Rutpela > Rutpela maculata. The sequence goes on from OW386286.2 coordinate 165,739,740, forward strand.
ATTGGGTGGGCAATTGCCTACTCTTGCCCCCTCCTCCGAATTACGCCTATGAGTGAGGGTTGTTTTTTAAATGGAAAGCCCTGTATGTTTTTACATATTCTTTTAGATCTTTTTTCCCTGATTTCAAATATATAAGAGTTGATAGGTCATCTGTAATATTTCTAGTGATTGTATGTATATATTTTTTTTAATTACAAATAATCTATTTATTGAATAATGAAAAATTAGGCCGTAGCTTAGCCAACTGTGAACTTTTGAGTAGTAAAGCATTAATAATGTTGATGTGGCAGTTCACTTGTCTACTTCTTAAGATTTCGAAGTAACCAAGGAAGGGGGCAGAAGAAACAAAAAAAAATAACAAATTATTATTATTTTTATATTTCACAAAAATGTTAACATTTAAATAAATCTTTTAAAATCTGATTCTAAAAAGTGTTATTTGTAGCATTATTGCTATATAATTGGTGACCCCGACGTTTGTATCGATAATTGATGACCCAGAAATTTGTATCAATAATTGGTATTTATTGGTTCCCCCCTCTGGTTATTTCAACTTGATCAAAAATTGGAAAATTATCATAACCTTTATTTAGATTCAAATTTAATTATAATATGGTATACGGAGAATTTTAAAATATAAAATATTATTGAGTCATATTGTTTGGAGAAGAATTCACTTGCTGATTGATTTAATCCTAAGAGATGTCCCATTTTCAACAATTATGATTGCCGATATTTTGAACTATCCAGACTTCCATTTGCCCTTATTCCAGAATTTCAAGAATTTTCTTCAAATATCCTTTTGAAATTATCTTAAGTTGTATGGTAAGTGAATTGTTTCTTCATTTTCCCATTTGTTTAAAAATAATCAGTCAATCATTTTTCAATGGCACCTCCTACAGAAAATCTTTTATTGGATGATATACCAGATTCATCAAGTGCAGGGACATCTCACAGTAATTACGTCACGACCATTAAACTGCCACCTATTTGAGTATCTAAACCGGAGATATAGTTTACTCAAATAGAATCGCAATTTTCTATTCACAGGATCGTTAGCGATCGGAAAAAGTACGACTATTCATTATCCAGTTTGCCCCCGGAAATTATTACAACAGTTTATGACGCTGTCACTAATCAACCGGAAAGAGATTTGTATGATAACTTAAAAACTATTCTTATTTCTCGTTTGACCTCAAGCGTGGAAAAGCGATTAGAGGACTTGCTCTCTGGTCCCCAGATGGGGGACCTCAAACCATCCGATTTTTACCGGTCAATGCTGTCGATTGTCGGAGGTTCCCATGTGGTGAGCCAGGAGCTCCTAGTCAAATTATGGAAAAGGCGATTGCCCAAAAACAATCTTCATTGCAATCACCGCATCCGGAAAAACTGAAATTAAAGAATTAATCGACATTGCTGATCATATATGGGAGTGGTGTCAAAATTCTATGAATTCCTTTGCCTCTAACTCAGTTTGTAACGTTAATCCCACAGTGTCTACGACAAATTTGATTGCATTCAAGATACGTTGAATCAAGTATTGCCCAAACAAGAATTTTTAGAGAATATTATTTAGGTATTATGCAAATCACAACTTACACACTTTTTTATTTATTATGAAAATACCTACTTTCTGTATATTGTTGCCCTAATGTAGGCACGCTAATATACTAGTTAGGTAAATACTTTAAAACACTCATTATTGGAGAACCAATCAAAACAACTACTCTTCTAGCTAATACTGAAGAATTTTTTTCATCCCAATTGCATGCTATAGAATCTAAAGTTTCTTCAGTAACTTCCGCTACTCCTACAGTTTCTAGCACTTATTTCGATTTTTGTAACAGTCGCCTCGACTCAGGAAATCGCATGGGCTCAAGGCCCCGTTCTAGTAGTCGAAACAATACCCGCGTTAGATATAACCCTTCTAATGTCAAAGTTTGCTATTACCATCAACTTTATGGTCGTAAAGCTTTTAAATGTCTCGGAGATTGGTGCACTTTCGCCAAAGACTTCAAAATTGACAATCAGGAATGACTAAAAGTTAATGATATTTTGATAGCTGACGTTAATATTTCAAATAGTAAACGTCGTCTTTTTATATTTGATAATGCAAATAACTTAAATTTTCTCATTGACACAGGCGCCGATTTGTCGATAGTACCTCGGAATCTTTTAACAGATATTAAGAAGAACCCTGATATTGTACTGACAGCCGCTAATGGATCTATTATTAATATATACGGGAAAACATTTTTGAAAATCGATTTAAACTTACGTAGGTTATTTCCTTTTGTTTTTAATATTGCAGATATTAATGTCCCTATTATTGGGGCTGACTTTTTAACGCATTTTGGTTTAGTTGTTAATTTGAAACATAAATGTTTAATTGACAATATGACTAGTTTATCAACATATTTATTTTCTAACAATGGTCCATTACATTCTCTTAAGTTATTTAGCATATCAAATGAATACACTGCATTACTTTTAGAATTTTCAAGCTTAATAAGTTCACCAAATTACAATTTGTCCGTTAAACATTCCGTAGAGCATCATATTATAACAGAAGATCATTTACCTTTCTTACGACCACGTAGGTTAGATAATGTTAAATTTAAGATAGCTCAAAACGAATTCAATGCTATGGCAGAGTTAGGCATTTGTGTACCTTCTTCCGTATCCTCACCATTACACATGGTGGTAGAAAAAGAAAAAAACAATTGGAGACCTTTCGAAGACCATCGTCGGCTCAATTCAGTTACTGTCCCTGACAGATACCCATTACCGCATCTTCATGACTTTAATTCACAATTATATGATTGTGTTATCTTTTCAAAAATAGATTTGGTCCGTGCTTATCACCAGATACCTGTCGCAAAAAGTGACATTTATTAAACAGCGATTACTACGCCTTTTGGTTTATTTGAATTTGCGCCTTTTGGCTTACGTAACGCTGGTCAAACATCCCAACGTTTTATGAACGAAGTTTTTGTAGGTTTACCCTTCATTCTCTTCTGTTTAGGTGACATTATGATTGCAAGTAAATCTAGTTCGCAACATTTAGAACACTTGAGACTTGTTTTTCAGAGGTTGGAATTATACGGTATAAATATTAAACCGTCAAAATGCATATTAGGTGTCAATCATTTGACATTTCTTCAGCCGGTATTTTACCTTCTGAACGTGTTGATGTCATAAATGATTTTCCGTTACCTACTGTAGTTAAACAGCTTCAGCGTTTCATAGGTATGGTTAACTTTTATCATCGCTTCATACCTTCTTTCGCTGAAATCTTAATTCCTTTACATGCTCTATGTACTAGTTTATTGTATGATAAAGTTAAAATAATGAATCATTGGCCTTCCGACTGTCTTGACAGTTTTTCCAAAGCCAAAGCTGCTATAGCTGGTGCAACCTTTTTAGCTCATCCTCGTTGTGATGATAGCTCGTTTTTATCGCTGACAGTTGATTGTTCAGATGTCTCTATGGGGGCAGTTCTTGAACAGCGCGATGACGAAGGTGTACTTGCTCCGTTAGCCTTTTTCTCACGAAAACTTACCTTAGCACAGACAAAATACAGTGCCTTTGACAAAAAACTTCTTTTATTCACAGCGATTAAACATTTCAGGCTTTACTTAAAGGTCGTACATTTATTTGCTTTACTGACCATAAACCTTTGTCAAAGCATTATTCACTAAAACTGAAAGATGTCCCCAAATTAGAAATTTAGAATTCATTGCTCAGTTTGCATGCGAGATCAGACATATCAAGGGAAAATATAACGTTGTTGCAGACACCTTATCACGTGAGCATGATACGTCTTCTTTACAACAATGTGTTTCTTCAATTTTAACTCAAAAGTCTAAACTAGTTGATATTAATTTTGACTTAAATTTATTGAGCACAGTTCAAGAAGATGATTCTGACCTTAAATTCTTATTGTCAGATACTTCATCGAACACCAAGAGAACTTTACATTAAAAGAAAATTAAAATTCCATATTCTGACAAGTTTATTTGGTGTGACGTTTTCCGCCCTAAACTTCGTCCTTATGTTCGGATCATTTACAGACGGACAATTTTTTTTATTTTTCATGGTTTATCTCATCCTGGTATTAAGGCGACTAGAACGTTAGTTTCTAAAAATTATTTTTGGCCCAGAATGACTTAGGATTGTAATCTCTAGGCAAAAACTTGTATTAGCTGTCAAACTAATAAAGTGACATGACATACCAAAAGTCCGATAGCTAACTTCGATATTCCTAAAGGTCGCTTCGACTACATACATATAGATTTAATAGGACCATTACCTCATTCTAAAGTTGTTCTTATATTCTTACTGTGATCGAACGTTTTACTAGATGGCCTGAAGCTTATCCACTTCATGATATTACTGCAGGAACTGTAGCGCGTACGTTATTTCAAAATTACGTTTGCCGATTCGGTGACCCAGTCACAGTGACAACGAATCGGGGAGTTCAATTTGAATCGAAATTATTCCAAAAATTTTCAAAATTTTTGGGATTTCATAGAATTCGTACGACCGCATATCACCCGAGTAGCAATGGTATGATAGAAAGGTTTAACAAAACTCTTAGACCGCTTTAAGAGCTAAAGCTTCCACACCACATTCGGTGGATTAAATTCCTACTTTTGGCTCTCAGGACCATCCCCAAAGACGATTTGCAATGTTCCTCCGCTGAACTTGTTTTTGGTCAAACTTTACGACTACCAGGTGAATTTTTTATTAAATCATATACTTGTCCGGATATTCCTTATTTTATGACTAAGTTACGTATTTCATTTAATAATTTAACGTTCACTGCACCTTTTCACCATGTTAATTACAAATCATTTGTCAGTTCAGATATTTCGATTTGTAAATTTGTTTTCGTTCGGAAAGAACGTTTTAAGAAATCTTTTACTCCACTGTATGATGGACCATTTAAAGTATTGTCCCGTACAGACAAATTGGTTATTTTGATTAAAGGAACTGCTTCGGTCACAGTAAATATCGATAGGGTTAAACCAGCATATTTGCTCACAGATAGATGTGACGTCTCTGCGCCGGTGATTAAAAAGGTTCGTTTTACCATAGATGCCTTAAATGGTTGACTTTTCTTTTTATTGAAGGGGGAGTAATGTGGCAGTTCACTTGCCTACTTCTTAAGATTTCGAAGTAACCAAGGAAGGGAGCAGAAGAAACAAAAAAAAATAACAAATTATTATTATTTTGATATTTTAAAAATGTTAACATTTAAATAAATCTTTTAAAATCTGATTCTAAAAAGTATTATTTATAGCATTATTGCTATAGTTGACTCTGAAACAAAGCCCCTAATATTATATAGTGCATAATTTGCTGAATATGATCGATTTGATAATATATTGACATGTTCTGACCAATTTATAGTTTCATTCATGTAGTTACCTAGAAATTTTATTGTATTTGTTTGTTTTATTGACGCACCATGGCACCTTACCAGTAGACTGTAGTCAGTAGGGTTTGGAGTTATTTTGTAGTTAATAATATTTTGGAGCATTTAACTGTAGCTTTTTTCATCACACCATCTCACCATTTTGTTTACCACCATATTTGCAATTCTAACAGCATCCTTTACATTTTTAGCTGTGACAAATCATTTGAAAATACAGGGAATAATATTGGTGCTAGAATAGACTCTTGTGGGGTGCCTAGGTTATTAATTTGTGAATCTGATTTGATATGGTGATTTAATATATTATTGTGGCAAGATTTTATTTCAACGATCTGTTTACGATTTACTAAGAATGATTTTATCCAGTTCAAACCAAAACCCATGTTGCCGTGGGCTAAAATACTTTGATTTATATAAGTAATTTGCAATTCTATTGTACATGCATTTTCCAAACTCTTTTGAGAATACTGAGGGGATAGCTAGTTTTCTATAGTTTTACTTCCACATCCAGTGAAAGTATAGTAACGACAAAAAATTTTTTAAAAATTTTTATTCAAATAGGCTTAAAATGTCATGAAACGTCGAGATTTTTAGTTTGAGCGAAAAAAGATTTCTGTCTGTCTGTCGGTCTATCTGTCTATCGGTCTGTCGGTCTGTCGGTCTGTCGGTCTGTCGGTCTGTCTGTCTGACGGTTTGTCTGTAACTTTTTTTGTGCGCACGTTTACTCTGGAACCATTTAATATATTGACTTGAAATTTGATACACATATGTACTTTAACAAGATCTGGAACTAGATTATATTTTCATTTTGTTCCGTCGAAGGGTTGGGGGTAAATTGGGGTAAATTTGGGGTAAATGGGTAAATCAAGTAGGTAAGAGTCCATAAAATTGGAATTTAGTATATACAAAAGAAGCTAAGGTCTCAAAAAAATTTTAAAGGGGACGAAAAAAAATTGTGATTTAGTGTATATACAAGAACCAGAAACTTCAAAATATTTTTTTACTTCATCCACCTCCACTACCAACCCTATCACCACCCCACCCCGCTGCCGATGTGAGTATCGTTTTATGGGTTTTTGGGGTAGAGGATTTCAAATATTATATTACTAAAGTCCCATAAACAATTATTTCCACATACAAAATTTTTTCGTTGTAATAGACTTGGATAGAAAATCTGGATGTGGAAATATTGATTCCTTGGGCAGCGGTTTTTAATATCAGTTTTACCAGATTTTTTTTTTGAAATTTTCAGTTTTTCAAGGAAGACATGATCTAGAAATGATTTATTTTTTACAATAGATAATGATTCGGCAATATGTATGGCTATGTATTTCATAAGGAAACATAGAATTTCATCTATGCATGCTGAGAATTTATTTGTGACACCAGTATATCAAATATATTTCCTTTTCGTCAGTTGGGATCAGAAAGAACGAATTTAATTGTCTTATATTTTGGGCAGTTTTATCAGTTTTCACATTGTTGGATAATGTAAAGAATGTATTAAACATATCAGCAATTTTTTTTTTATCAGTAATATTGTTACCATTGTTATTTAGGCTGACAGTATCATTTAAATGGGGGTTGAGCTGTCTCCTATTTAGATAGAATCATAGTATCTTTTTTCGAATTGTTTATTTGAATTTTATATTGTTTTTTAAAATTATTATATTGTTCCATTATAATATCATTATTAGTATTAATTTTCAACCAATATGATATTTTTTAAAAGATTCGAAATTGATCTAAGTTCAGTTGTATACCATTTTTAACTTTTATTTTTGCTTTGATTTCAACACGTGTAAGTGGAAACGTATTATTAAAATGGTATAATATAATATCTATAATTCGTTAAGGGCCAAAGTTAGCGGCGGAACCTGGCATTCACCTGGAACCTGGATTTTGGGAGGTTCAAAATGCTTCCAGGCTTCGTGATTCTGTGGACTATAGCTGGGGGTTTATTACTATTACTTTGGTTTAACTAGTTCACTTTAGTGTGTATTAGAGAAATTATTCGATATTATTTAAAAGAACGAAATTTAGCACAAAAGCGTTTTTAACAGCGGGTTCTGCTAGCGTCTATTAGCTTGGTTCTTCCTTCCAGCTTCTGCCTTTATCCTCACGCATGCGGAGTAAGCTTGTGCCAGAGTAATGCGCGAGTGATTAAATTAAATTAAATTACGGAATTATAAATTAACATTATGAAAACAAAAAAAACTAAATATTACTAAAAAACATTAAAAACTAATGAGAAAAATGGCAGGCTTGAACAATCTATGAAAGCATTAAACATGTCATTTGTACTCATATTTGTGTAGTTAGTAACAGCAGACCATTTCTCACTTTCAATTATCTTTTTGAACTCTAGTATATTGTCTTTAGTATAAAATCTTTTTAATATTATTTATTTTAGATACGATCATTGTTAATTGTATTCCGAGATGGTCAGTGATGCCTGAGTTTATTAATTCGACACGTACACCATTATAATTTGTAAAAATATTATCAATGAGTGTCTTAGTAGTTTTCGAGTAATGAGTAGGTTCCGATACAGTTTGCTTAAGACCATATGATGAGAACGTATCAGTTAACCATTCTTTGTGAGTTCAACTTTATATATTTATTATTTACATATTTTCACTATTATATGGAAGTTGGTGGTGACTACTTCGAACATTTACTGAACTGCCATGTAAGTAACTACTTCATCAAATTCTTTAATTACTCGAAAACTATTAGTACAAATTTAAAAAGTAAGATGCCGTTGTAAGAGAATTCAAAGGGCTTTAAAAGAAAGTGCTACTGGACACACCTTGCTATTTAAAATATTAGGGTTGGGTGACGTGGCGGGACCGATGATATCCAATATTAATTACTCTTGATAATAAAATTGACTGGTCTGAAAGTTTTCGAAAAATTATTATAAAAGCAGAAGATTATTTCGTTTCAAGTGCGCTACCCTGTATAAATTCAAGTTAAAGGAGAATATAGGTGTCTTTTGAAGTGCCATCATTATTCTTCGCACATTGTTTAACTACGGAGTTCACACATCACAAACTTTAATCCGTGTCACTGCATTATTATAACTAGGCGTCAAAGAATTTTGATTTGATTTGTGAAATCTTATCTGTAACCGGAGTATATTAAATTCAGGTAAGGACATTTATCTCGCCAAAGGAATCTTCAGAATAGCTGCTCTGATGATTTCTCGATAGTGAAATTTTCTAATAACGTTGGAAAATGTGGACAATTAAATTGAAATGAATATTTACAAAGACTATCATTTGTATTTGCTCCTTATTCATCTAAAATTGCCTTCAGTCTCGATACACTCCATTTTGAATGGCCGTGGAACTGTGAATTAGTTATTGGTAGGCTCTGGAGAAAATGAATTATTAAAATTCCAACTCTCTGATTAAAGAAATAAATTATACCAGTAAGCTGCGGCAGAGTATCACAGAATATTGCGAAAGGTCTTGTGGTTATACGATAATTAATAAAGGGGAATTTAATAAAAACAAAATTAACCGCTATTAGCAAATTAATTACTGTAAACCGTATTTTACTAATTAAAATCTAATTACAAAAAAAAATGAAAAGTTAATTACTATATATAAAAAGAATGATACTGCGTGACTAATGCACTTTAATCTTTTCATTACTGAAAAGAGAAAGGCAAGAACATAATTTAAATAATATTTATTTATTTACTTATTTATGTATTCATTAATTTATACATACACATGGCTGTGTCGCATCCTGTTAAGGCATGTACTGCAGCGAGAGACTGAATAACATGATAATCTAGAACACCATCAAATTTGTGTATTGGCACATCACGTGACGTGGTTCCCATTCCACACAGAATCCAAAATGCTTCTAGTCCCTCAGCTTTAAATGTATAAAGTAATATGATACATTACTAATACAAATGTTATCTATCTCGGAGCATGCCACAGCAACTCTTTTAACCTGTGAATGGAGAATGACATGATGAACATGTAGAATTATTCTTTCGTCAGCTTCTTCAAGGGCGATATTAAGTTTGGAACATCACTTTGTCAACCCTGTGAAAATGATACCTTTTTTCTCTACACATTTTCCAATACCCGCAAAATAAAAAGTTATATTGCCGATATATGCCTGACCATGATACCAGAAAATACTGCACGAAGAACAATTATAGTCTATGTTTGTTATTGGATGAAGCCCGAAATGCTTTAGAGTTGTAATTTGGTACCAAACATGATAGTATTCGACATAATTTTTTTCATTATTTTGCCATAATGCATTAAAACGGGCAAGTATACCTTTGGCGGCCATTTTGAAAAAAATTAACGGGCTACAAACCATGTGACTAAGATAAGAAGCACCTAACAATCTTGTAAACCTAATCCGAAGAGAAAATCCGTAGGCGCACAGTTTCCAACACGGTTACCCCAGACCCCTGGACTAATAAACCTATAACCCAATTACTCGGGAGGTTCAAGCTTCTATAGCCATAAAAGTAAATAGAAATTTTACACATCTGACTTCAAAAACTGACTACAAAAACCATATTACTCAGAGTGTGTAGAATTTTATAACCCCATAACCTCTAAATCCTGAAATTTTATAACCCCATAGCCCGGGACATCCTTTAACGTCATGCTCCGGGGCAAGCATCACCAGGAAATATTTACTTGTCATAGTACTAGTACTCATCAGCTCAAATCTGAGCTTTTGCGCGTGAATAGGGTATACAATTCATTATCTTTTTTGTTGTTTTTGTTATATCGGTGATTTTAAAGCTTGAAATGACCACGGCTTGAACGAAATCAATTATAATTATGGAATAATTATTTATTTACAGACGAAGTAACATTTCTACTTAAAACAAAAAACCGATTGCCTTACCTCTTAATACATATGATCGAAAACAAAAGTAAACTCAAAGTATCTAAGCCATGTTTATGTGATATTCGAAGGACAAATATATTGTTGGAAGTAATGGAAAATCGTGATTACATCACAGCTCCCTAGAAACGGTTCCTAAAATATCGCCCATCTCAATAGGGTTGTTGCACTAAGTTAAAATTTGAGGAGAATCTATGTTAAACAATAACAATTATTCATAAAAAATCATTAGAAACATGTAGAAGTTGAAAAGGAAGTCTTTTAATATTATAATATTAATTACAAAAATACATGCATTTAAAACGGAGATGACATAATAACGGCAGTATGTAGAGAAGTTAGTTATAAAACGACGAGAAACGGGTACTAATTTAAAAACTCGCTGATAGCGACGGAGAAAAAAGACAATCACGACAGTTTAATCTGACATTATATTTAACGTCAAATTCAACTGACGTTCATAGGTTACAATTCGGTATAGTTCAACAGCATCTAGTTATGGATAAATATAACTACAGATAGTGTTTTCTGCAGTACTGTGTAAATAATACCACCAATTCACCAGAAAAACTGTTGTGTTCCAATAATAAACGCTGAACGTAATAATGAATGATTCAAAGCCACCAGAGAAGGACCAAGTCTTCTTAGTGTGGAGACCATTTCAATGTCAAGTAAAGTAACAAATTACAATGTATTCTAAGCGTTTTATTTGTGGTAAGTTGTATCTTAATGCAGGAATTTGATTTTTGGGTTTATGTTGTAGGAAAAACGGCCGCATTACAAGACTTGTGTGACGTTCTAGCTGTTACAAATTTAAATTACCCGCCAAACTGGTGGATAAAACATCAGGGTGTATTACTGTATTCTTAACGGCTCTAGATTCTAATGTTATTCATGCTTTGACTTCCTAAAAGGAGGGAAATGGCTTTAATCTGCTTTTATGTATTTTATCTAGTTTATGTTGGAATAAAGTGCAGTTGTTTTTGCTAGCTATTGATTATTTATGAAGCTCCCTAGACGCCCCATAAGACTAGGATGATCAATAAATTAAGAAAGGAAATTTAAAAACTCGCCGTTGAAAAACTATATGAAATAAACTGTGAAAGTCATCTAAAGTCGGTGAACACAATCAGTCGGAAATGACTACGAATGCATTGGATTGTAGTTATAAATAGAATTGTGTGTGTTACAAATACATATCATTGTTTATTGCTTAGATAGATACTAGCATAAAGTGCTTACCTATTTATTATTTTTTGTTATAATACAGACCTTTCTAGATATCTTCGTAAGTCTCATTCTGACTCTTCTTATAAGTGAGTATCAATGGATAATAAATAATTTCTTTAGTAGATAAACTTATTTTGTTGTTTTCAGTTAGATACGCATGTATATAGTTAATAGGAAATAACACAATGAAAAGGAAATATTTAATAAAATACAAAGTATAGTTAACAAATTCATCTAAATTAAATAATAAAATACATATTAGACATATGTAATATTAATAAGATAAGATAAAGGAAGTTCTTGCAGAAATTACAATCGTTTGTACTGTCTATTATAGCAGCTGTAACGTAAGTACCTTGCTGCTTTTGCACTTCTAACCATTGCAATGTCAAAACGATCGTCTCTTTTTAAAAATTCGCTGACCATAAATATATCTACCGCAAGTAGAATGTCAGAATTAGCTTTTACAGATATACTGCCTTAGTCGTTTTGTAAAAAAATATTAACAATAACTGCAAACATCAATCACTGCTAGCTAAACGTCAAATTTACTTTTGACATTGGTTATTTTCTTTCTTGTCAGCAATGTCAACTTATTCGTCTTCATCTGTTCTGCTTATAAGTTCACATCTAACTGCCGTTATGATGTCACTACCGTTTTCGCGGCACATTCAAATAGTCGAAGTTTAACAATTTTTTAAAATATGTTGCGCTAAGAATATTTCTTCCAAATTAAATATACAACTAAATTAAGTCCTCCACTACCATATTTCACCATTTTTGAAAATTCGTCAACAACCCAGAAATTTGATGGTACACATTGTACTGTAGTAGTTGTGACAAAGCAGTGTCTTGGGCATTTAAAACAAATATTACTAAACACATTTACTCACAAAACCATGGAAGAAGTCTGAGTGGCTTTAGCGATTTAGCGATAGTGACAGACGACGCAGTTTTAACTAAGATCTGTTGGAAGTGATGGTTGGATATAACATCCTATACGATACTAGATAATCCACTGTTTAGACTATTTTTGCAAAACTATAGCAATAAGTAGGTGTTATTGTAGTCAAAAATATGAAAGAAATGTTGAATCTTCAACAAAATACATTTTTTTAATTATTAATCCAGTCATATAAAGTAAAAAAAAAAATGGTAAACCTCGGAATGAAAGATAATAAGCTGTAAACTTGTATACATTTTTGTTTTGGCATTTTATAAGTTGGCTCAAAAGTCTCATAGAATCTCGTGTACAAGAGTCAAGATATTCTAGCTTAAAGGTCGCAACAATCGGTTTTTTGTAAATATCTCGTTTTCTATGCTCTAAATGACTCTTTGATTTATTATAAATGTTGTAGAGCATAAATAAAATTATCTAAAAATTTTGTATCAAACAATATTTTATACATCCAACCGTTCTTGAGATAGAGCGCGAAGACTGGGGAGCGCTTAGCCGTATATATCATAGCGCAAGATCATCTGTGGAATCCAATAAATGATACGATTTATAAAGTTAATTATTTATTAAAAATATTATGAGTATGAAAAAACCTTGATTATTTACTATTTAACATATTATGTTAGAGAATATACAGTGCGACTCATTTCAAGTGGAAACAGCTTCGTAACTCAGTTATTGGTCATCCAATTTCAACCAAATTTGGATCGGTATCAATTATCTTTACTATATCCTTTTTGAGCAAAACAAGACTTTTTTTAGTCATTGGCGTACTTTTTATTAAGAAAAAAAGAATCAATTTCTCGAGAAGGCATTTTTTTGTTGACAAAAATAATGCAATATTATTGATCAGCATGCTAACCTCTATATCCAGAATTTAACAACATTTTGATTTTTGGTTTTTGAATTACGGTCCCTCTAAAATTACCTATTTTAAATATTAAATAATCAATAAATTGGTAGGGAAATTTTATTCGAAAAAAAGTCATTCTTCATTTTCTCTTTAAATTCACTTTTTCTACTATCTCATATCATCTAAAGTTTCAAATTTCGAAGACCAAGAATTTTCATTGAAAAATTTTGGATCAGACCTGTAAATTATTCGGGCATTAAGGATTACCGAGTTTGAAAGTATCGATAATATAAAGTGGTAGAAAAAATAAATTTAAAGAGAAAATGAAGAATGATTTTCTTTCGAAAAAAATTCGTTACCAACTGATTATTTAATGTTTAAAATAGGTAATTTTAAGTGGGCCGTAATTCGAAAACCAAAAATCAAAATGAAATTGGATGACCAATAACTGAGTTACGAAGGTGTTTCCACTTGAATTGGGTCACACTGTATATACTTGGGACAAAATGTAACCCTGGAAAAGCAAAATAAATATATGGAAATAGAGATAAGGCATCGATTGGGATAGGTAGCCTTCGGAAAATTAGCTTTCATTTTGAAAAATAAAAAGATACCTCAGCACTTGCGATCCAAAGTATTTGACCGATGTATTCTCCCTGTTATAACCTATGGAGCTCAAACCTGGACCATCACAAAACAAATAATAGCGAAACTGGAAGTGACGCAAAGGGCCATGGAAAGGACAATGATCAGTATCTCATTAAGACAAAGGAGAAGAAACGAATGGATCAGGCAGAGAATTAAAGTAACTAACATAACAAAAAGAATAACACAGTTGAAATGGGACTATGCCGGACAAACAGCTCGCATCAAGGACAACATATGGAACGCTAAGTGGAGACTATGGGGGGGGGGGGGGGGAGAAATAGAGGTCGATCAACAACTCGCTGGTACGATGACATCAAGACAGTGGCAGGACTACCATGGATAAGAGTCGCATAGGATAGGAACAGATGGAAAATGTTAAGGGAAGCCTATGCTCAATACCGGTTGCAAACAGGCTGAAGAAGAAGATTTTATGATTTTAGATACTTTTTTTTATTAATTTTATTAATAGCAAATATGCAACTTAATTTTCTTCTTCTTCTTCTTCATCATCGTCTTCTTCTTCCGGTCGCTCAACTTGATTTTCAAATTTATTATCATCATCCTCGTTGTCTGTCACATTTGACTCTAAAGCTTCAAGGATTTCAGGTAGGTACAGATTCGCTTTCTTCATCTAAATCATTTGGATAAAATGCAGTATTGAGGCATGCTTGTCCATTACAATGACCACAAGCTGAAGAGCATTGTAACCCTGATTTTCTGCATCCGCAGCGCGAACCACAACCATTCTTACAGTTGCAAAATATTGTATTGAGCAGTTCATCTGGTGCTGGTGGTAATAATGTTGTTATCGGTTCCAGGATTTCATTTTGCAGTACCCAGCCCCATTCCTGGGGTTCTAAATCATTCCCTAACCAGGTTTGAATCTGGTAGTAGTTGCCAAGATACGGGTTTACAGCTTCATTGTGCAGCAGTAAGAATATAACCTGACTAAAGATATGAAAATTACCTTGTATAAAATGGTCACAATAATGGGTATATCATTAGGAATAAAATTATTCCAATTGTACAGGAGAAACGTGAAGAAGCAGGTTAGGAGAAATTTAGTAGCCCCGACATTCAGTACTACCAGAGTTATAGGAGCCTCTACATCTACTGTAGATCCTTAAAAACAATCGCATCTTCCAGGCCGAAAGGATAGTTCCAGCTTCCAGAACAATATTTATTGAATAAAAAATCTAAGTGGGTGCGAGTGACTTATGAATCGTAAAAGTAAGAAACATTAAGAAGGAAAACTGGAGGGGCCGTAAATTTTTCATTTTACATTTATGTTTACGGCTACTATCACATGTATGTTTATTTTATGAATAAGTAATTATGATTTTCTATAAATGTAAGTCCACGATTTTCTTGTTCAAATGACTTATCCGCGTTGTTTTCGTTTTTTTGAAATTTTATGTCGACCAGCTGGGAACAGATTGCTGATATTTAAAGACGAGGTTGTTTTATCAGTCTAAACGCGCTATAAAAAAGGAAGAACCAAAAAGTAAACTAATTAGACAAGAAATTCGAGATACTCTTTTAAGATTATTTAATGAGACAACTAAATATATTATCGTATATTGATCCAATTTAGATAATACATAAAAAAGTGCAGTGAGAGCTATTTTTCGTGTAATTAGAGATAAAGTATTAAGATCATTTCAGTAATTGAAGGTTAACTATAAGGTTTCTACAATCTGTATATAGAACAAATCTGCTGGTTGTTGACAGACGAAAATCTGACAGAGGAAAATTCTATAGAGAAAAATTTAACACAGGAAAACGTGACAGCAATGGCAATGACAAACGTTGATTTTTTTAATTTAGCCAGCAAAATTTTACCGCAGCAATTCGATGGATCTCCCGATAAATTACAATCCTTTTTAGATGCACTGACACTTCTTAATGCGAACTCAATTGATTATGTTGTTAATGTTCATTGCTTTTGTTAAAACGCGTTTAACTGGCAAAGCTCGAGATATAATTACAACAGAAAATTCTCTCGGAGACAAAATAAATACCGGAATTGAGGGCGAAAGTTCTCAATTGTTAACAGCCAAAGTGTTAAACACGAAACAAAACCATAAAGACGCCGTAGCTTATGTCGCGGAAATGGAGGCGTTAGTGGAAAATCTAAAATGAGCGTTCATAATGGAAGGTGTGCCGTATGAAGTTGGGCGACGGTACTCCATAGAAGATGTAGTAAGGTCCCTTAGAAATAATTCAAATTCAGATAGAGCACGTATAGTAATGGAAGCCGGTACTTTTAACACAATTCAAGACACCGTCACGAAATTTGTTAACACTAGTAACAACAGTCAGATCAGGACGTCTAATGTGTTACACCGTAGACATAATTATGGTAACAATCCCGGTAGAGGGCAAAATTATAATTACCACAGCAACTATCGGATGCAAAACGATCGAGAACAGACAGAATATAAATAGTAGCTATAGACAAAATTATCAAATAAGTAGTTATACAACGCCAGTAAGGACCGCTGATTTAAATGCAGATCCGAGAAACAAGCCGCCCCCCACCAACAAGCGCGACTGGGGGGAAATGTAAACGTTTTTAACTTCGATTTACCGTTTTCGAATTTTGTAATACTGTCAACAAAAATGACGGCTTTAGAAAATTTCATTTTTAATCGACACAGATGCTGACATCTATTTTTAAGAGAAGAAAAATTAATCCTGATCAAATGCTAGATACCTCAAACCATAGAAAAATCAAGGGCGTAACTGAAGGTGTAGATAAGTTCCTGGGCGTCACGGAAATCGAAGTTTTTACTGAGGGTTACAAAATAAAACACAAGTTTCGTATCGTTGACAATTTTTCTATACCGCAATTTTAGACAGAAACTTCATATTTAAATATGGATGCAACTTGGACTATTGTAACTGGACTATGACCATTAGGTTAGGTAAGAATCAAATTATTGTTCAGGACGGACAACCGGCCGTCCAGTACCCCATGAATAAGATACATGAAAAACTTTGTGTAAGTGATTAATACTACCCCACCTAAAGGGAGCCACTTCTATACAAGCTAATTTTGCCCGCGTCATAGAATTTTAACCTCACTTCCGGTTTTTAATGTTTTCTTAAGTCATCAATAGAACCTTGAGGTAAAGCTTTTATTCCACCGGACCGCAAGGTATGTATTTCCCCGTTTTCGAGGGCGGGGAACACGATGGTGACAATATTTCCTGACGTAGCGTCCAACCTCTACTCCCAAATCAAAAAAATCACCCATTTTTCCGATTTTCCGGTTTGGTCAGTTTGAATAAAATAAGTAAATATTGACCACAGGTGACCTAATCCACCCCGGGGGTTGAAACTACCCCCACCTCCAATAACTAAATGCCACGAAAACAGCGAAAATCAGCTGGGAAACGGTATATCCCCGTTTTCGAGGGCGAGGAATCGATCCGACAAGCCCTCGTAAGCGTAGCACAAAAAAATATGAAAAGTTGGACCCTAGGTCGAAAAATATTGTCACCATCGTATTCTCTGCCTTCCAAAATCGGGATATACTGCTTTCCAGCTGATTTTCGTTGTTTTCGTAGCATTTATTTACTGTAGGTGAGGGTAGATTCAATCCCCGGTTGTGAGTTAGGTTACTTGTGATAAATATTTAACTATTTTATTCTAACTGACCAAAAAAAAAAAACGATGCAACAGGCTCTCGCAAGCCTAGCAGCGAAAAATCGGAAAAGGAGGTGGTATTCAGGTTTAAAGGTAATGGGTGAAGGGTAGGTCGGGAAATATCACCATCGTATTCCTCGCCTTCGAAAACGGGGATATACCGTTTTCCAGCTGATTATAGCTGTTTTAGTGGCATTTAGTTAATGAGGGTGGGGGTAGTTTCAAGCCCCGGGGGTACGTTAGATCACCTGTGGTCAATATTTACTTATTTTATTCAAATTGATCAAAAAACCCGATCCGACAAGCCCTCGCAAGCGTAGCAACGGGAAATCGGAAACGGGGGTGGTTTTTTCGATTTAGAGATAGCGGTTGGACACTAGGTCAGAAAATATTATCACCATCGTATTCTCCGCCCTCGAAAATAGGCGGGTACATGTCTTGCGGGGTCCGGGAGGTAAAAGCTTTACCTCAAGGATCATCTATTGATGACTTAAGAAAACATTAAAAATCGTAACCGGAAGTGAGGTCAAAATTCCACGACTCGGGCAAAATTAGCTTGTATAAAAAGTGGCTTCCTCTAGCTCTGTGGTAGTATTAATCACCCACACAAAGTTTTTCATGTATCATATTCGCAGGATATTTGACGGCCGACTCTCCGACTATAAGCTCCCACAGAATGCGATAGTAATAAACAATAAGATACACCCTGGTTTTGTTGTAGCCAGAACAAAACTATCTAAAGATTGTCAGTTACAGACTGGCGGTACATGACCAATCAGGTGCAACGTTTTTAAAATGCATGCCAATCATATAATAATATATGAATGAAATTACCATGAATATGCCAAAAACGCAAAGTTTAGGCAGTCGTCGCATGCAGAAGGGTGTGCAAATCGATTTTTTTTGTTTTTTTTGTTTTTTTTTTAATTTTAAAATGGATGCCAATAGTGCCAAACGAAAAGCCTTGAAAAAAAATCCAAAATCAAGAACACGAAAAAAAATTTTACGCATCAAAAGTTGTTTTGCGCGCGGAAACTGCATGCCAATGAATTTCCGCTGGATTCTTTTTCACGGCTTTTCATTTGGCACTATTGGCATCCATTTTAAAATAAAAAAAAAACACAAAAAAAAACAAAAAAAATCGATTTGCACACCCTTCTGCATGCAACGACTGCCTAATATTTGGGTTTCTGGCATATTCATGGTAATTTCATTCATATAATATATATGATTGGCATGCATTTTAAAAATGTTGCACCTGACTGGTCATGTACCGCCAGTCTATTAGTAAAAATTATCAATACTACATGCGAACAAAAAATTAAACCGCCTTCAAAAAAGATCGTTAAAAATTATGAAATAAAATTTCAAATTTTAGAGATTTTATTTCATAATTTTTAGAGACATTTTTTGAAGGCGGTTCAATTTTCAAAATTTTTTTTTCGCCCTTTTAGTGGCCTCTGTATATAGTTTTTACACATTAAAATATCCGTCGTTATGACTCGCTAATTAACCCTTAGCATTAGGCTTTTGATCAGAGAATCCTGAAATCACTATGTATCAAATTTCATATAAATCTGCAAAATATTGGAACTAACACAGCCATATTGGATCTTGCTTTCTTAACTTTTGAGATTCGTTATCACCTACTTCTAAAACACCAATTTTAATGCAATTCCGATGAAATTTGAATTTTTATCGCGTTATTAAATTGTTAGCGACTCCGCCATATTCTCTAATATTCTCTACTAAAAATATTTTATTTCCAGTTTTTGTTCACCTTATACTAGACGTAGCTTGATGAAATTAATAGGGGACCACCGCCGAGCCATACCTCACAATTTGAGATAATTTGGTAGCAATTGCTGAAGCGAATCTATAAGTAATGCTTGAAAAAATATTTAAAAAAAACATACATACGAATCGAATTGAGAACCTCCTCCTTTTTTAAATGTTGTGAAGTCGGTTAGAAAACTCGAAGCACTCAGTTTGAATCAGAAAATAATGGATTTTCAAATTCAATGAAACAATTAAATACCGACGGTATACCGGAAATTGTTAAAAACAAAGTGGTTCAGCTATGTAACCAGTTCTCGGACATTCTCGCTCTGAGAGCACACAAATTAACTGTAGATAACTTTTACAACCGAGAATTAAAGCTAGCAGATAATGAACCAGTTTATATAAAAAATTACAGAACTTCTAGGGCACAAAAGGACGAAATTAACGAGCAAATCGGGAATATGCTAGAAAACGAAATTATAGAACCTTCAAATTCCGAATATAATAGTTTAAAAAGTCCATGGACGCTCAAAAGAAATGGCGTCTAGTAATGGATTTCCGGCAGCAAAACAAAAAATAAGTTGCTGACAAATTCCCTCTTCTTCGCACATACAATATTTTAGATCAGCTTGGTAGAGCCACATGACTCTTGGTCTTTGACTTTATTTCATGATTTCATCAATTAAACTTACAAGAAAACTCGCGTAATTTAACTTCTTTTAGTGTTGATGCTGAATCTTTTAGATTTACTAGATTACCCTTTGGATTGTCAGTCAGCCCCAATAGTTTTCAAAGAATGATGTCGATAGCTTTTGCCGGAATCATCCCTGAAAGGGCATTTCTTTACACTGACGATCTAGTCGTAATTGGCTATTCAGAAAAAATAATTTGAAAAAGGTTTCCGAAACTTGTAGAAACTTAAATCCAGAAAAATGTAAATTCTTTAGAAACGAAGTGACGTATTTAGGTCACAAAATTACAGATAAAGTTATTTTACCAAATGATTCTAAATATGATATTGTAAAAAAATATCCTATTCTACTATTCAAACAGCTGACGAAGTAAAACGATTCGTCGCATTTACTAATTACTACCATAGATTTATACCGAGGTTTGCGGAAATAACTACACCGCTGAATAAATTAACAAGAAAGAATCCTCGGTTTACTTGGACACCGGAGTGTCAACATTCAATTCATAAGCTTAAGGAATCACTGATATCTCCTCAAATATTACAATATCCTAATTTTTAAACCTTTCACAATAACGGCCAATAACGGCCGATTCGTCAGGAGAAGCCTGTGATGCAATATTTTCCCAAAATTTTATTGATTTCGCTTCACGTAGTTTAACTAAAAGAGAATCACATAAATCGACAATTTTAAAAGAACTCACAGCAGTATATTGTGCCATCAAATATTTTCATTGTTATGTTTACGCTATAAAATTTTTTGAAAAAACTAATCATCAACCTTTGATTTATTTATTCACCATGAAATACCCAACATCATAACTCACAAGAAGGGGCGAGCGTAGATCCGTCTGTGTATGTATCTCGATACTACAGTGAAGCAACGTGCAGCGCGGTTAGTACTTGGATGGGCGAAATCCATCTTGGGAAACACAGCGATCTAGTCCCACCTTCTAGCGGCTTGTATATCAGTGTATACGCGAAAGCTATGTAATTTCAAGATGAGGATAACGTAGTGGATAAACCATTCTTCGGAGTGGATGTAGAGCAGGCGGTCCCTTGTCTATTAAATGTTAGTCAAGTAAAAGATCCCTACCCTTTTTACGAGGAGAGGTTCGGCAAAATTTCCAGGTTGGAGGTAGCTCGTCTCCTGCCGTCGGTAACGGAAATAGGCCGACGTTAAATAAATAGATTAAAAAAAAAATAAAACAAGAATGCGGTTAGATCTAGAAGAATACAATTTTGGAATCGACGACTCATCCAGCATAAATATACACAAACTTAAAGATATTCATAAAAACGTGTCGCAGATACTTGCAATTACGCGATCAATGTAAAAAACCCCTGAGCAAGTTGAAAATATGCCAGTAAATTTACCTACGACCCCAAACTTTAGATCATTACGCGACTATTAAATTGCCCTTATTACAATTTGAAACAAAGCCAACATCTTTTAGGATGGTGATTAGGTATAAAAGAATATTGAATGTTCAAAAAACAATACCAATCATTAACGACGATCTTGCCTTAGAGCAAGTGTTGTCTCAGCTACAAATCGTTGCTGATGATTTATTTATTTATTTATTTATTTATTTACGGGAGAGCCCATTGAGTACACAAAAAATACATTATACAAAAGAAAGACACATAAATAGTAATACATTAAAAAAAACAGATTAAGTAGACACATATGACTAGAGTGTAAATTAAAATAAATAACAAATTGATTCGGGTAAAATAGAACAGTTAAATACACAAAATATGTTACTTAATTAATCATATCACAAATTGTTTTTTAATGTGTATAGTGAAACATTGAAAAAATCTAACCATGCAGTATTTGCATTTTTCATTGTCCTGTCGATACCAAGGTTAGTACCATATAGGGTTCGATGAGTTTGGATAAAAAACGTGTATGATTCTCTTAAATGTCTTTGTGGTACATGAAAATCTAATAGTGCCAGTAATTCAGGGCTGTCGACAATTCCATTGCATAGTTTAAATGCCAAAATAATATCTGTATTGGTTCTTCGTTTGTGCAAAGTCTGAAGATTTAAATGAGTTAGAATTTCGTTGTAAGAAATTTGATCGCTTGGAATATGGAGTTTGTATGCTATATAGCGCAGAAATCTATTTTGTACTCTTTCAATTTTGTCTATATGTATTTAAAAATATGGAGACCATATAACTGAACTATTTTCAAGATGAGATCTAACTAGTGAGACATACAATGTTTTTATGGCAAAAATGTTACTGAATTCTCTTGAGTGTCTTTTAATAAATCCAAGAACTTTTAAAGCTTTATTACAGATTAATTCGACGTGATGGATAAAGGTCAATTTGGAGTCAAAATAAATTCCTAAATCACGTATTATATTAACATTTTCAACTGGAATATCGTTTATGAAATACACGTTTAATGACTGAGATAGCCCTTTGCTAAACTGTATATATTTGCATTTTGATACATTAAGGATCATTTTTTTGTTGTTACACCAGCTATAAAATCTGTCGATATCTTCTTGTAATTCTAGATAGGAAATAGTATCAGTAATCTCTTTAAATATTTTCATGTCATCGGCATACAATAATACTTGGCAGTGGAAAAAACATTCTAAAACGTCATTGATAAAAAGATTAAACAGTAATGGGGCCAGATGTGCCCCCTGAGGAACACCTGATTTGACCTAATAGTTATTAATTTTTACGACTTGAACACGATCATTTAAATATGATTTTAGCCACTGAAAGAGCATACCATGAATATACTGAGATAATACATCGAGTAGGAGAACATGATCTACTTTGTCAAATGCCTTGGAGAAATCTGTGTAAATTGAATCCACACAGTTACCCCTCTCCAAGGCACTAACAATGTAATTTTCATATACTAATAAATTGGTAGTAATAGATCGGCCTTGACAGAACCCATGTTGTTTAGAACTTATATGGTTTTTTAGTTTACATGTTAAATAATCGTTTACAAGTGACTCGAATATTTTAGGTATATGTGAAATTTTGGATATAGGTCTGTAATTAATCACCATTTCTTTGTCACTAGTTTTTTTATAGATAGGCACGATATATGATTTTTTCCAGATTGTTGGAAAAATTCCTTCCGACAGTGATTTGTTAAATAAGAGCCATAATGGTCTTGACAAGGCAAATGCATACGATGTTAAAAAGTAAGAAGATATCTCATCAGGTCCAGGACCTTTTTTGCAGTCAAGATCGTTCAGTTTATTTAAAACCTCGGTTATTTCTATATACAAACCACTGATGTCGATAGAGCTTTGATTATTCTGTAAATGGCTATGATTTAGTGAGTCAGTGGAAGTATCAGTGTAAACAGAAGAAAAATGTCTCCCAAATAGATTTGCAATTAAATTTCCGTCATCGGCAGTTTCGTCAAGATATCTCATGCTATTAGGAATAATATCTTCTTTATTTATAATGCGTACATAATCCCAGAAGACTCTTGCATCAGATAAAATATTGTTTTCTACTTTATTGTAAATGTGAAAATTTAATACAAAGCCTAGCCGATGATATTTTTAAACAGTGCACCGTTTACCAATTTAAGGAATTAAGACATAAATATCTTAAGAAACTCACTATTATACTTTATCATGTAAGAAAAGTGATCACTAAAAAAAAAAAAATAAAACTAATAGAAACATTTCACGATAATCCCACACTAGGAGGTCATAATGGTAAAAAAAGACTGCTAAAAAAGTTCAAAACATCTTATATGTGGAAAAACATGTCGCGTGACGTCGCAAACTTTCTAAAAAAGTGTCATAAATGTCGAATTAATAAGATTAAAATAACACAACCTGAGCCATCGTTAATTACTCCATCCCCCACAAATTTTTTTTTATATTTTCTGCATAGACACAATAGGTAAATTTCCCACATCAAGGGAAGGTTATGAATATGCTGTAACAATACAGTGCGAATTAACAAAATACGTAGTAATAATTCCGATACTAAATAAAGAAGCAGCAACGGTCGCTCTAACATAGTAAAAAAACTTTATTTTGATATACGGGCCCATGAAGGAAATTCGCACGGACATGGGAACCGAATACGAAAGTCAAGTTCTTGAAAATTTAACAAAACTGTTACAGATAAATCATAAAAATTCTACTGCCTCCCATAGCCAATCAATTCGAGGATGTGAACGAAATCATTGCATTCTTAACGAGTACATCCGTATGTATATAAACGATTAAAGAGCTAATTGGTCGATTATGGAGTCAATATAATGCATTTTATTATAATACAACCCCAAGCAACTACCATAATTACACACCTTTCGAACTTGTTTTGGGAAAAGAAGCGAACTTTCTGGAAATACTAACCGGCTTGGACGTCGATCCACTCTAAAACACTGACGCATACGATCAAGAACTAGCTAGAACTTAGCACATAAAAGGAGGAAGGAGTATCTCGAAAAGTCTAAGTTAGATCGCAAAACTCAATTCGAACATAAGGCTAGTGAAATCAGTTTAAAGCCAGGAGATCTCATTATTGTGACTAATGAAAGTCGTCACAAATTTGACGCGTGGTATAATGGTCCTTTCTCGGTTGTTTGTGTAGAAAGCTGGAATTGCATAATTCAGGACAACAAAGGCAGACCAACCACAGTACATAAAAATCGTTTACGAAAATACAGGTCTAACTAGATATAATCATATCTTGGAAGTAATATTGTTTAATCATCAATAAGCAATTTATAATATTCTTGGATTCAATCGCATATAAACCATTGTCAATATTTTTCATCCCAATTAGGGAATGAATAAGTGGCCATTCATTCCAGGTCAGGCCAGGTCATTCTTCGGGAAGGGAAGGTTTACATTAGGGTGTCCCTTATTTTTCGACTTTCATTTTTTTTTTGTCTCACCCTTTTTGATATAAGAATTACACACCCAAAATTTTAGCCTCCTAGATGAACCCCTTCCCGTGCCGACGGGGGTGCAAATAACCCCAAACTAGATTTTTTTTAAATATACCCTTGAATTATTTTTAATAACCCCAAATGACTGTTATATAAAGTAAAAGCAATATCAACCTCATATGATCCATACCTACCCTTATCATCGAAGGTTTAAGGGTGAGTAAAAAATAATTTTTTATGTAGTATTTATTGTTCAAAATGATTAAAATATTTACTTTAATATACCTTTCCTACAATTTGGATATATACATATTGTATTTGCTTTTCATCCTTTGTTAGGAGACCATGGACCATTAATTTTACTGACCTTTCGGCAGTGTCGTTAACAACTTTAAGTGACATTATTATTTCTCGTCCATTCGTATAAGAATCTTGCGTTCCCCATGTTTTTGGATCGTGATTTAAAAATTACGAATAGGTATTGAAACGAGAAATTAGATCCATGCTATTTTACTTCCGCATAAAATGGAAGTATAGTAACGATAAAAAAATTTTTAAAAATTTTTATTGTTCAAATAGGCTTAGAATGTCATGAAACGTCGAGATTTTAAGTTTGAACGAAAAAAATTTCTGTCTGTCTGACGGTCTGTCTGTCGGTCTGTCTGTCGATCTGTCTGTCGGTCTGTCTGTCGGTCTGTCTGTAACTTTTTTGTGCGCACGTTTACTCTGGAACCGTTTGAGATATTGACTTGAAATTTGATACACGTATGTACTTTAACGAGATCTAAAACTAGATTATATTTTAGTCTTGTTCCGTTGAAGGGTTGGGGGGTAAATTGGAGTAAATTTGGGGTAAATAGGTAAATCAAGCAGGTAAGAGTCCATAAAATTGGTATTTAGTGTATACAAGAGAAGCTAAGGTCTCAAAAAAAATTTTGGCATTAGCCACCCCCATCACCGCCCCATTATTAAAGGGGATGAAAAAAAATGAAAAAAAAATTGTGATATAGTGTGTGTACAAGAACCAGAAACCTCAAAATATTTTTTTACTTCATCCACCCCCTCTACCACCCCCCACCCCACTATCGATGTGGGGTATCGTTTTATGGGTTTTTGGGGTAGAGGATTTCAAAAATTATATTATTAAAGTTCCATAAACAATTATTTCCACATACAAAATTTTTCCGTTGTGAGTGACTTGAATAGAAAATCTGGATGTGGAAGTAATGATTCCTTGGGCAGCGGTTTTTTGAATAAAATCGATCAGTAAATAAAAAGTTATTAATTATTTAAATTCAATTTTATTCTTTATTTTGATGGAATAGAAATCATGTGATATGTTATTTTCTATCATCGTCGTCATCCCAAAAGGCTCTTATCGCCCTTTGAGAGATTTAACAACACTTTTACTTCCACATCCAGTGGAAGTATAGTAACGACAAAAAATTTTTAAAAAATTTGTATTGTTCACATAGGCTTAGAATGTCATGAAACGTCGAGATTTTAAGTTTGAGCGAAAGAAAATGTCTGTCGGTCTGTTTGTCTGTCTGTCTGTAACTTTTTTTATGCACACGTTTACTCTAGAACCGTTTGAGATATTGACTTGAAATTTGGTACACATATGTACTTTAACAAGATCTAGAACTAGATTATATTTTCATCTTGGTCCGTCGAAGGGTTGGGGGGTAAATTGGGGTAAATTTGGGATAAATAGGAAAATCAAGCAGGTAAGACTCCATAAAACTGGTATTTAGTATATACAAGAGAAGCTAAGGTCTCAAAAAAAATTTTGACATTAACCACCTCCATTACCACCCCCACCCCATTATTAAAGGGAATGAAAAAAAATTGTGATTTAGTGTGTGTACAAGAACCAGAAAACTCAAAATATTTTTTTACTTAGTCCACCCCAACTACCACCCCCACCCCACTACCGATGTGGGGTATCGTTTTATGGGTTTTTGGGGTAGAGGATTTCAAATAGTATATTATTGAAGATCCATAAACAATAATTTCCACATACAAATTTTTTTCGTTGAATTACTTGGATAGAAAATCTGGATGTGGAAGTAGTGATTCCTTGGGCAGCGGTTTTTTTAAATGAATGTGTCAATTATTCTCGCTGAAAAGTGAGAACAATTAGATACCAAATTCAGTAAAAAAAGAACTTAGTGCGCGAGTATTTTGATAAGCAAGAAACATTTTTTTGGGCATAGATTATTAATTAATACCCCATCAACAACTCTTCAACCAAATTTAGACTAGTTTCCTCCACAGATTTATGAACCAGGAAATAGTGGAAAATGCCTCCATCAGGTCAAGAAGAAAAAAATTAAATATGAAAATTTTATTTTTATTTTATTTTACATGGAAATTTTTTAAACAATTTTTAAATTTAGATAAATACAGATACATGTTGCACTTCTCACTGAATTCGTGAACGCCCTCCACAAGTCTCGAGTTTACAGCGCTGCTCATGGCCATTTGAATGTATTGGCCAATGGCCAAGATTATCGAATCTTATCGTCCACTGGAATGGACTGTGGTTTTTGATATTTTATTGATACTGGTGAATTTCTATTACCACAAAGCATAAATATTTTTACCCCCCACGGGTTTGGCTTTCCCTTATATACTATTTGACTGATGGTTGCCCCGTAAACGGTATTGATTCATCAATACAAAGGTTTTCTTCAATTACCAATTCTACGTAACGATTTTCGAATAGTTTTATTATTGGACGTACTTTCCAAAGCTTATCATTATCATCGTTACGTTCTTTGTTGAGATCCACAATATGTCAGTTTTTCTGAGGGATTCAAATCTATTACGTGATATGCCAATTTCATCCAGAAATTTGATTCTTGTCGCAGGTGCCTAATACAACCTCAGTCTAGGAAAATGAAGTACGCGCATTATAATATGCAAGTTTTCTAATTTCACGCTCATCCGTGTTGATGTTTTTTCCAGTTTTTTTCCGCCATTTCAGCAAATATTTCCCTTGGGAAAGTATTTAGAAAAATGTGCGTTTGACTGTCTCACGGGTATTTTCATTCTTATTGTCAGGTGGTGACAATTACTTCCACATCCAGTGGAAGTATAGTAACGACAACAAAATTTTTAAAAATTTTTGTTGTTCAAATAGGCTTAGAATGTCACGAAACGTCGAGATTTTAAGTTTGAGCGAAAAAAAATTTCTGTCTGTCGGTCTGTCGGTCTATCTGTCTGTCGGTCTGTCTGTCTGTCTGTAACTTTTCTTGTGCGCACGTTTACTCTGGAACCGTTTGAGATATTGACTTGAAATTTGGTACACATATGTACTTTAACGAGATCAAGAACTAGATTATATTTTCATCTTGTTCCGTCGAAGGGTTGGGGATAAATTGGGGTAAATTTGGGGTAAATAGGTAAATCAAGCGGGTAAGAGTCCATAAAATTGATATTTAGTATATACAAGAGAAGCTAAGGTCTCAAAAAAATTTTGGTATTAGCCAACACAATTACCACCCCCACCCCATTATTAAAGGGGATGAAAAAAAAATTGTGATTTAGTGTGTGTACAAGAACCAGAAACCTCAAAATATTTTTTTACTTCATCCACCCCCACTACTACCCCCTATCACCACCCCCACCCCGCTACCGATGTGGGGTATCGTTTTATGGGTTTTTGGTAGAGGATTTCAAATATTATATTATTAAAGTTCCATAAACAATTATTTCCACATACAAACTTTTTTCGTTGTGAGTGCCTTGGATAAAAAATCTGGATGTGGAAGTAGTGATTCCTTGGGCAGCGGTTTTTTTTGGTGGTGACGAAACTTATGTGATCATCAGATCGATGCGACGGACTGATGATACAGATAACTATGCGCAAACGTTTTCATAAGACACAGTTGCGTTCACAACTCACATGGTTTCACAGAGGACGGTGTACCAAGTATATTACCAGAAAAAGCATAACAAAATTAATCAGCTTTAGCAATTGAATGGAATGTGACTGGAATGTGACGTATATGTGTTTTTACTTCAAAAATTCACTAGTTTGCTTAACTTTATGCTTTTGGTGGTAAGGGTAAATATCAACCATATGGGCGGAAACTATTATTTTCTTCTTTTTATATCTAATGTATATAATTGAAGTAGCGATTTGAAAAAAATTCCACCCATTTAAAAAAATTGCTTTTTACAAACTTCTAGGTCCCGTCGGCAAGGGAAGAAATATATCTAGAAGTCTGAAATTTTGAGTGTGTGGATTCTTATATGAAATATAAACTTTCTGAGACCGAAAAAAATCAAAATTTTTTTTCATCAGGTATAAATAAAGGACACCCTAGTTTACATGTAATCAACATATTGTTACTATGTTACGAGATGATATTATTGGATATTAACATTAGTTGTTATTACTGCATAGTACTGCTAGATGTTACCACAATAGGTAACAATGCCCTAATACTGTATCTAGTTATTTTACATAAAGTTACTTACAATAATAGTTTTTATAAATGGGATCTTCTATAGTTAATATATTCTGTAATTGTGTATGTTTCCACCTCAATTAAAGAAATTGAAAGTTTCTCTCTTAAAACACATATAAGTTTTTATTAATTTTAATTTTATTTGAAAGAATATTAAAAATTTCTATACTTAAATAAAGAGGAACTTTTTCATACATACTCAATCTATGAATAGGAAAATCATAATTATTGATACCTCTGGTGTACCTATGACTAATTTGTTATTTTTCATTTTTGTCTTTATGCTTTATTAAAAACTAAACAAAATATAAATTGCAAATACTCTCAATACCCTATTTTTTTTTAATCTACCTCTACATGTTTCTCTTATTGAGTTATTATCAAAAACGCGAATAACTTGTTTTTGTAAAATAAATACTTCATTTGTTTCTGTCGCACTACCCCAAAATAGTATTCCAAATTTTAATTTTGAAATGAACGAAGCGTAATAAATTGTTCTCATCGTTAAATGTTTTCTTAAAAATGTTTTTCTTCTTCTTCATTGACATATTTCCTTAACACCCTCATACTATAATATATACTGTTATATATGCTGTGACCAACTTAATGTAGCATCTGTAATAACTCCTAAAAACTTTGTTGATTCGGTAAATTCGATATCTTCATTATTTATTTTAAGGTTAATTTCTGATATGACTTAATGTTTGGCCTATTTGTTCGAAATAAGATACATGAAGTTTCGTTTCTTGAGATGTTATTAATAAATGGTATATTCTGTAATTTTTGCACTGAATTGCTTGCAGCGTTTATAAGGTAGGAATTTAAATTGTTAGCCATTGTGTCATCTGAAGACCACACGTTATGTTTTTGTTTTTCTTAAACCTGTAATATTATTTACCATATTCCAAATTGATTTAGATATGTTGTTTAAATTAATTTAGCTTTTTCTCGGTATTGGGTTGTTGCACTAAGTTAAAATTTGAGGAGAATCTATGTTAAACAATAACAATTATTCATAAAAAATCCTTAGAAACATGTAGAAGTTGAAAAGGAAGTCTTATAATATTATAATATTAATTACAAAAATACATGCATTTAAAACGGAGATGACATAATAACGGCAGTCTGTAGAGAAGTTAGTTATAAAACGACGAGAAACGGGTACTAATTTAAAAACTCGCTGATAGCGACGGAGAAAAAAGACAATCACGACAGTTTAATCTGACATTATATTTAACGTCAAATTCAACTGACGTTCATAGGTTACAATTCGGTATAGTTCAACAGCATCTAGTTATGGATAAATATAAGTACAGATAGTGTTTTCTGCCGTACTGTGTAAATAATACCACCCATTCACCAGAAAAACTGTTGTGTTCCAATAATAAACGCTGAACCTAATAATGAATGATTCAATGCCACCAGAGAAGGACCAAATCTTCTTAGTGTGGAGATCATTTCAATGTCAAATAAAGTAACAAATTACAATGTTTTCTAAGCGTTTTATTTGTGGTAAGTTATATCTTAATGTAGGAATTTGATTTTTAATATGGGTTTATGTTGTAGGAAAAACGGCCGCATTACAAGACTTGTGTGACGTTCTGGCTGTTACAAATTTAAATTACCCGCCAAACTGGTGGATAAAACATCAGGGTGTATTACTGTATTCTTAACGGCTCTAGATTAGAATGTTATTCATGTTTTGACTTCCTAAAAGGAGGGAAATGGCTTTAATCTGCTTTTATGTATTTTATCTAGTTTATGTTGGAATAAAGTGCAGTTGTTTTTGCTAGCTATTGATTATTTATGAAGCTCCCTAGACGCCCCATAATACTAGGATGATCAATAAATTAAGAAAGGAAATTTAAAAACTCGCCGTTGAAAAACTATATGAAATAAACTGTGAAAGTCATCTAAAGTCGGTGAACACAATCAGTCGGAAATGGTTACGAATGCGTTGGATTGTAGTTATAAATGCCCTTTGAATTATGTGTGTTACAAATACATATCATTGTTTATTGCTTAGATAGATACTAGCATAAAGTGCTTACCTATTTATTATTTTTTGTTATAATACAGACCTTTCCTGATATCTTCGTAAGTCTCATTCTGACTCTTCTTAGAAGTGAGTATCAATGGATAATAAATAATTTCTTTAGTAGATAAACTTATTTTGTTGTTTTCAGTTAGATACGCATGTATATAGTTAATAGGAAATAAAACAATGAAACGGAGATATTTAATAAAATACAAAGTATAGTTAACAAATTCATCTAAATTAAATAATAAAATACATATTAGACATATGTAATATTAATAAGATAAGATAAAGGAAGTTCTTGCAGAAATTACAATAGTTTGTACTGTCTATAGCAGCTGTAACGTAAGTACCTTGCTGCTTTTGCACTTCCAACCATTGCAATGTCAAAATGATCGTCTCTTTTTAAAAATTCGCTGACCATAAATATATCTACCGCAAGTAGAATGTCAGAATTAGCTTTTACAGATATACTGCCTTAGTCGTTTTGTAAAAAAATATTAACAATAACTGCAAACATCAATCACTGCTAGCTAAACGTCAAATTTACTTTTGACATATGAGGTTATTTTCTTTCTTGTCAGCAATGTCAACTTATTCGTCTTAGTCTGTTCTGCTTATAAGTTCTCATCTAACTGCCGTTATGATGTCACTACCGTTTTCGCGGCACATTCAAATAGTCGAAGTTTAACAATTATTTAAAATCTGTTGCGCTAAGAATTTTTCTTCTAAATTGAATATACAACTAAATTAAGTCCTCCACTACCATATTTCACCATTTTTGAAAATTCGTCAACAACCCAATTCTCTATAATTCGATTATGTTTGAATATTACTGAAATCGTAAGTCTTTTTTTATATTTTAAAATTTCGGAGTTTTTTACTTTTTTTAGAGCAAAACTATTATTAAAAACAGTTGAAAAATAAGACATGAACGTGAACCATTGTAAATTTACATAATTTTCCGCTTTACTTAAAATATGTGACAAATCCATTTGCCTCAAAGAATTTGAAAAAGTTTGAATATTAGGCTCGTTAAAGCAACGTACATATTTATATTCTCATGAGTTTTTATTTTGCATTTGTACAATTTTCCTTTATGCCATGTGGTGTGATAAATGTGAGTTTATTATTGCACTAGTGAATTTACTATGTTTGTTATTATATTATCAATACATGATTTTGAAGTGCTATTTATTCGGGTATAACCGTCTACAGCTATTTTTATATTGTAAGATTCTAACAATGATAAAAAAATTTTAGAATTGTGATTATTTATATTTTTAAAATCTATATTAAAGTTCGTTGTAAAATGATAATTCTAAAAGCACATCAAACTTTTTTAAAAATTGTCTATGTTTGAGTCTGGTGATTTATAAATAGGTATATTTAAATATTTAGAACGTCTAACACTTACTTCCTCAGCGGCACATGCAACCGAGTAGCATTCAGATAATACATCAAAGAGAAGTTGTGTTTGCAAAACAAAAATATGAAGAAGTCGAAGCTATAATACTGTGTCTCTCAGGTTCGAGCGAACTTTACATTGATTCGATTATGTCAATTTTACTTTAAAGTATTATCAAGGGAAATAAGACTACTACGAAACGAGTAAAAATTGCCGACTACGAATACCTATTTGAACAATAAAAACCGCTGCCCAAGGAATCACTACTTCCACATCCAATTCTCTATCCAAGTCACTCACAACGAAAAAACTTTGCATGTGGAAATAATTGTTTATGGAACTTTAATAATATAGTATTTGAAATCCTCTACCCCAAAAACCCATAAAACGATACCCCACATCGGTAGTGGGGTGGGGGTTGTGATAGGGGGTGGTAGTGGGGGTGGATGAAGTAAAAAATTTTTTTAAGGTTTCTGGTTCTTGTACATACACTAAATCATAATTGTTTTTCATCCCCTTTAATAAGGGGGTGGGGGTTGGTAATGGGGGGTGGCTAATGCCAAAAATTTTTTGAGACCTTAGCTTTTCTTGTATATACTAAATACCAATTTTATGGACTCTTACCTGCTTGATTTATCCATTTACCCCAAACTTACCCCAATTTACCCCCCAACCCTTCGGCGGAACAAGATGAAAATATAATCTAGTTCTAGATCTCGTTAAAGTACATATGTGTACCAAATTTCAAGTCAATATCTCAAACGGTTCCAGAGTAAACGTGCGCACAAAAAAAAAGTTACAGACAGACCGACAGACAGACAGACACACCGACAGACAGACAGAAATTTGTTTTCGCTCAAACTTAAAATCTCGACGTTTCATGACATTTTAAGCCTATTTGAACAATAAAAATTTTTAAAAATTTTTTTGTCGTTACTATACTTCCACTGGATGTGGAAGTAAAATTAAGAGGCTATTAGCTGTGCACTGTGATTTCCACTGATTATTATTAATGGCACCACGTAAGAGTGAATTGGGTCATATCTCAGCAAAATATTAGTCAAATAGTTATTTGGGGTCGGCCACGCTTGACTGTAATTTCTTTTCTAGGCTTGGCCAAATCTTCATGAACTAAGTTTTCTAACATTTCAGACATTTGCAAAATTTTCCCATAATATTTGTTGCATTGAAATAAATAAGAACTGTAAGTAGTAAACTAATTTTTAAAATTAATTTGAGATATTTTATAATTTTCAATTACGGGCTATTAGGATCTAAATGGTGATTGCTTCCGTATTCTACTAGCAAAGTGACCTTTAGTTTTATGAGACATCAGCAGCTCTGCTTTAAGCACTGTAATAAAATTTTATGTATAATATTGCATTTAGAAAGCATACATAGGAACGTAAATTTCAGTTTGCTTAAATTTAAACACATCATGAATCAACTGAAATTTGATTAAATTTAGTTGAGAAATTCAGTGGCTTTAATAAATTTCCGACTGATTTTAACTTTCCATTCGTAATGAAAATAGAACAAAGGATTACAGTACTCTTTGTGAATAGGCTCATTTCTCAATTTTTTTTTTATTATAAATTCTGAAAGAGGGCTCTGAATTTATAGTGTATGCAAAATTTTATAATTTTCCGATGCTCTAATAAATTTCCGACTGATTTTAACTTCCCATTCGTAATGAAAATAGAACAAATGATTACAATACTCTTTATGTGAATAGGCTCATTTCTCATTTTTTTTTTATTATAAATTCTGAAAGAGGGCTCTGAATTTATAGTGTATGCAAAATTTTATAATTTTCCGATGCTCCAATAAATTTCCGACTGATTTTAACTTTCCATTCGTAATGAAAATAGAACAAAGGATTACAATACTCTTTATGTGAATAGGCTCATTTCTCATTTTTTTTTTATTATAAATTCTGAAAGAGGGCTCTGAATTTATAGTGTATGCAAAATTTTATAATTTTCCGATGCTCTAATAAATTTCCGACTGATTTTAACTTTCTATTCGTAATGAAAATAGAACAAAGGATTACAATACTCTATGTGAATAGGCTCATTTCTCAATTTTTTTTTTATTATAAATTCTGAAAGAGGGCTCTGAATTTATAGTGTATGCAAAATTTTATAATTTTCCAATGCTCTAATAAATTTCCGACTGATTTTAACTTTCTATTCGTAATGAAAATAGAACAAAGGATTACAATACTCTTTATGTGAATAGGCTCATTTCTCATTTTTTTTTTTTATAAATTCTGAAAGAGGGCTCTGAATTTATAGTGTATGCAAAATTTTATAATTTTCCGATGCTCTAATAAATTTCCGACTGATTTTAACTTTCTATTCGTAATGAAAATAGAACAAAGGATTACAATACTCTTTATGTGAATAGGCTCATTTCTCATTTTTTTTTTATTATAAATTCTGAAAGAGGGCTCTGAATTTATTGTGTATGCAAAATTTTATAATTTTCCGATGCTCTAATAAATTTCCGACTGATTTTAACTTTCTATTCGTAATGAAAATAGAACAAAGGATTACAATACTCTATGTGAATAGGCTCATTTCTCAATTTTTTTTTATTATAAATTCTGAAAGAGGGCTCTGAATTTATAGTGTATGCAAAATTTTATAATTTTCCGATGCTCTAATAAATTTCCGACTGCTTTTAACTTTCCATTCGTAATGAAAATAGAACAAAGGATTACTATACTCTTTATGTGAATAGGCTCATATCTCAATTTTTTTTTTATTATAAATTCTGAAAGAGGGCTCTGAATTTATAGTGTATGCAAAATTTTATAATTTTCCGATGCTCTAATAAATTTCCGACTGATTTTAACTTTCTATTCGTAATGAAAATAGAACAAAGGATTACAATACTCTTTATGTGAATAGGCTCATTTCTCATTTTTTTTATTATAAATTCTGAAAGAGGGCTCTGAATTTATAGTGTATGCAAAATTTTATAATTTTCCGATGCTCTAATAAATTTCCGACTGATTTTAACTTTCCATTCGTAATGAAAATAGAACAAAGGATTACTATACTCTTTATGTGAATAGGCTCATATCTCAATTTTTTTTTTATTATAAATTCTGAAAGAAGGCTCTGAATTTATAGTGTATGCAAAATTTTATAATTTTCCGATGCTCTAATAAATTTCCGACTGATTTTAACTTTCTATTCGTAATGAAAATAGAACAAAGGATTACAATACTCTTTATGTGAATAGGCTCATTTCTCAATTTTTTTTTTATTATAAATTCTGAAAGAGGGCTCTGAATTTATAGTGTATGCAAAATTTTATAATTTTCCGGTGCTCTAATAAATTTCCGACTGATTTTAACTTTCTATTCGTAATGAAAATAGAACAAAGGATTACAATACTCTATGTGAATAGGCTCATTTCTCAATTTTTTTTTATTATAAATTCTGAAAGAGGGCTCTGAATTTATAGTGTATGCAAAATTTATAAATATAATTTTCCGATGCTCTAATAAATTTCCGACTGATTTTAACTTTCTATTCGTAATGAAAATAGAACAAAGGATTACAATACTGTTTATGTGAATAGGCTCATTTCTCATTTTTTTTTATTATAAATTCTGAAAGAGGGCTCTGAATTTATAGTGTATGCAAAATTTTATAATTTTCCGATGCTCTAATAAATTTCCGACTGATTTTAACTTTCTATTCGTAATGAAAATAGAACAAAGGATTACAATACTCTATGTGAATAGGCTCATTTCTCAATTTTTTTTTATTATAAATTCTGAAAGAGGGCTCTGAATTTATAGTGTATGCAAAATTTTATAATTTTCCGATGCTCTAATAAATTTCCGACTGATTTTAACTTTCCATTCGTAATGAAAATAGAACAAAGGATTACTATACTCTTTATGTGAATAGGCTCATATCTCAATTTTTCTTTTATTATAAATTCTGAATTTATAGTGTATGCAAAATTTTATAATTTTCCGATGCTCTAATAAATTTCCGACTGATTTTAACTTTCTATTCGTAATGAAAATAGAACAAAGGATTACAATACTCTATGTGAATAGGCTCATTTCTCAATTTTTTTTTATTATAAATTCTGAAAGAGGGCTCTGAATTTATAGTGTATGCAAAATTTTATAATTTTCCGATGCTCTAATAAATTTCCGACTGATTTTAACTTTCCATTCGTAATGAAAATAGAACAAAGGATTACTATACTCTTTATGTGAATAGGCTCATATCTCAATTTTTTTTTTATTATAAATTCATGAAAGAAGGCTCTGAATTTATAGTGTATGCAAAATTTTATAATTTTCCGATGCTCTAATAAATTTCCGACTGATTTTAACTTTCTATTCGTAATGAAAATAGAACAAAGGATTACAATACTCTTTATGTGAATAGGCTCATTTCTCAATTTTTTTTTATTATAAATTCTGAAAGAGGGCTCTGAATTTATAGTGTATGCAAAATTTTATAATTTTCCGATGCTCTAATAAATTTCCGACTGATTTTAACTTTCTATTCGTAATGAAAATAGAACAAAGGATTACAATACTCTATGTGAATAGGCTCATTTCTCAATTTTTTTTTATTATAAATTCTGAAAGAGGCTCTGAATTTATAGTGTATGCAAAATTTTATAATTTTCCGATGCTCTAATAAATTTCCGACTGATTTTAACTTTCCATTCGTAATGAA
Source organism: Rutpela maculata (assembly GCA_936432065.2). Lineage (NCBI taxonomy): Eukaryota > Metazoa > Arthropoda > Insecta > Coleoptera > Cerambycidae > Rutpela > Rutpela maculata. The sequence goes on from OW386286.2 coordinate 165,777,437, forward strand.
AAGAGAACAAAGGATTACAATACTCTTTATGTGAATAGGCTCATTTCTCATTTTTTTTTTATTATAAATTCTGAAAGAGGGCTCTGAATTTATAGTGTATGCAAAATTTTATAATTTTCCGATGCTCTAATAAATTTCCGACTGATTTTAACTTTCCATTCGTAATGAAAATAGAACAAAGGATTACTATACTCTTTATGTGAATAGGCTCATATCTCAATTTTTTTTTATTATAAATTCTGAATTTATAGTGTATGCAAAATTTTATAATTTTCCGATGCTCTAATAAATTTCCGACTGATTTTAACTTTCTATTCGTAATGAAAATAGAACAAAGGATTACAATACTCTATGTGAATAGGCTCATTTCTCAATTTTTTTTTATTATAAATTCTGAAAGAGGGCTCTGAATTTATAGTGTATGCAAAATTTTATAATTTTCCGATGCTCTAATAAATTTCCGACTGATTTTAACTTTCCATTCGTAATGAAAATAGAACAAAGGATTACTATACTCTTTATGTGAATAGGCTCATATCTCAATTTTTTTTTTATTATAAATTCTGAAAGAGGGCTCTGAATTTATAGTGTATGCAAAATTTTATAATTTTCCGATGCTCTAATAAATTTCCGACTGATTTTAACTTTCTATTCGTAATGAAAATAGAACAAAGGATTACAATAGTGAATAGGCTCATTTCTCAATTTTTTTTTATTATAAATACTGAAAGAGGGCTCTGAATTTATAGTGTATGCAAAATTTTATAATTTTCCGATGCTCTAATAAATTTCCGACTGATTTTAACTTTCCATTCGTAATGAAAATAGAACAAAGGATTACTATACTCTTTATGTGAATAGGCTCATATCTCAATTTTTTTTTTATTATAAATTCTGAAAGAGGGCTCTGAATTTATAGTGTATGCAAAATTTTATAATTTTCCGATGCTCTAATAAATTTCCGACTGATTTTAACTTTCTATTCGTAATGAAAATAGAACAAAAGATTACAATACTCTATGTGAATAGGCTCATTTCTCAATTTTTTTTTATTATAAATTCTGAAAGAAGGCTCTGAATTTATAGTGTATGCAAAATTTTATAATTTTCCGATGCTCTAATAAATTTCCGACTGATTTTAACTTTCTATTCGTAATGAAAATAGAACAAAGGATTACAATACTCTTTATGTGAATAGGCTCATTTCTCAATTTTTTTTTATTATAAATTCTGAAAGAGGGCTCTGAATTTATAGTGTATGCAAAATTTTATAATTTTCCGATGCTCTAATAAATTTCCGACTGATTTTAACTTTCTATTCGTAATGAAAATAGAACAAAGGATTACAATACTCTATGTGAATAGGCTCATTTCTCAATTTTTTTTTATTATAAATTCTGAAAGGGGGCTCTGAATTTATAGTGTATGCAAAATTTTATAATTTTCCGATGCTCTAATAAATTTCCGACTGATTTTAACTTTCCATTCGTAATGAAAATAGAACAAAGGATTACTATACTCTTTATGTGAATAGGCTCATATCTCAATTTTTTTTTTTTATAAATTCTGAAAGAAGGCTCTGAATTTATAGTGTATGCAAAATTTTATAATTTTCCGATGCTCTAATAAATTTCCGACTGATTTTAACTTTCTATTCGTAATGAAAATAGAACAAAGGATTACAATACTTACTCTTTATGAGAATAGGCTCATTTCTCAATTTTTTTTTTATTATAAATTCTGAAAGAGAGCTCTGAATTTATAGTGTATGCAAAATTTTATAATTTTCCGATGCTCTAATAAATTTCCGACTGATTTTAACTTTCTATTCGTAATGAAAATAGAACAAAGGATTACAATACTCTTTATGTGAATAGGCTCATTTCTCAATTTTTTTTTTATTATAAATTCTGAAAGAGGGCTCTGAATTTATAGTGTATGCAAAATTTTATAATTTTCCGATGCTCTAATAAATTTCCGACTGATTTTAACTTTCTATTCGTAATGAAAATAGAACAAAGGATTACAATACTCTATGTGAATAGGCTCATTTCTCAATTTTTTTTTATTATAAATTCTGAAAGAGGGCTCTGAATTTATAGTGTATGCAAAATTTTATAATTTTCCGATGCTCTAATAAATTTCCGACTGATTTTAACTTTCTATTCGTAATGAAAATAGAACAAAGGATTACAATACTCTATGTGAATAGGCTCATTTCTCAATTTTTTTTTATTATAAATTCTGAAAGAGGGCTCTGAATTTATAGTGTATGCAAAATTTTATAATTTTCCGATGCTCTAATAAATTTCCGACTGATTTTAACTTTCCATTCGTAATGAAAATAGAACAAAGGATTACTATACTCTTTATGTGAATAGGCTCATATGTCAATTTTTTTTTATTATAAATTCTGAAAGAAGGCTCTGAATTTATAGTGTATGCAAAATTTTATAATTTTCCGATGCTCTAATAAATTTCCGACTGATTTTAACTTTCTATTCGTAATGAAAATAGAACAAAGGATTACAATACTTACTCTTTATGAGAATAGGCTCATTTCTCAATTTTTTTTTTATTATAAATTCTGAAAGAGAGCTCTGAATTTATAGTGTATGCAAAATTTTATAATTTTCCGATGCTCTAATAAATTTCCGACTGATTTTAACTTTCTATTCGTAATGAAAATAGAACAAAGGATTACAATACTCTTTATGTGAGTAGGCTCATTTCTCAATTTTTTTTTATTATAAATTCTGAAAGAGGGCTCTGAATTTATAGTGTATGCAAAATTTTATAATTTTCCGATGCTCTAATAAATTTACGACTGATTTTAAGTTTCTATTCGTAATGAAAATAGAACAAAGGATTACAATACTTACTCTTTATGAGAATAGGCTCATTTCTCAATTTTTTTTTTATTATAAATTCTGAAAGAGAGCTCTGAATTTATAGTGTATGCAAAATTTTATAATTTTCCGATGCTCTAATAAATTTCCGACTGATTTTAACTTTCTATTCGTAATGAAAATAGAACAAAGGATTACAATACTCTATGTGAATAGGCTCATTTGTCAATTTTTTTTTTATTATAAATTCTGAAAGAGGGGCTCTGAATTTATAGTGTATGCAAAATTTTATAATTTTCCGATGCTATTCTAATTGTTAAAAAATTACGAAAGTCCGCGCTAAGCAGCAAGCGAATGTGCGAGACGTGACGTCATCGGCCCCGACAGCCGCCGGTCGTCAGCCATTCGCGTTCCAGTGGGAAGTGGCAGTCTGTATTTTCTTCAATACTTACTGCTGAATTTTCACACCCCTCATGGCGCTAATGAACTCTCGATTTGAGTTAAAATAATCTATAATCATGATAACATCTACCTCTTAATCCGGTGATTTTAGCTTCAAAAGTAACGATTTATCGGAAAGTTTTAGGACTAACCAAAAATTAGTCTACCCCTACAAAATTTCATCTAAAATCCGAAAAAAAAAAGTGTTGACCACTCAAAACGGCGGCTTTAACTCTTATTTAACTTTTTTAAACAAAGTGAATCTTGCAACTTAGTTTTTTGCTTATATCTTCGCTCCTAAAGATTGTAGAAAAACGTTCAATTTCTTCGTCATGAGCTCCCCTATAAGGTGGTATATTGTATTTATTACAGGTACACCTGTAATAAATACAATACATTAAAGGCACGTAAAAGTTCATGCGAGCGATTCAGCGGCTATGTGTGGTGTCTGTGTATCCGTTCATAATTATATATTTTCCCGCCAGACTCACTATTTATCCTCTTAGTCACTAAGAAAAATGTTAAAAATGTGTAATCAGAAAAAGAAAAAAGCTTTATTTTACTTGTTAGAACTGCTTAGAATTTTTAGAGGTGACAGACAGAGCGACAAATTTATTTCACTATTTTTTTCCGGGAAAACCGTGGCTTTAGCGATAAATTTTATTAGAACATTTTTTGTTCAGAAACACGTGGTCCACCCACCTGTATTTTTTGTTTTTTCTAGCCTGACTTAATTTAAAAATTTTGAAAAAATTTTTTTATGTTCTGCAACTTTTCAGGATATTATTACATACATTTTCACGAACTCATTAAAAAAAAATTATTCAGTTTGCAACTTTTTGTGGGTTTCACTATAAAATGATCTCTGTCGTCTGAGCTATAGGTTCTGCCTCGTGTCCCCTTTAGACTATAGGTTTCAGATTTCTAAATTGAAAAAATGAACAGCTACTAGAAACAGTGGGAATCTCCTTGCCAAATAATTGCAAAAATTCGTTAATTAATAACTGCTGAGCTTTGCGATGGAGGCCTCCTTTTCTCGGGTGCTAAGATTTATATTTAACGACCCGCTGTCGCGGGAAACAGATAATCCTCTTTTAAGGAAAAATGAACAAAAAAGAGGAAGTATGGTATATCGTTCGGAATAGAATTAAAATCTACTTTCAACTGGTGCAAAGAAAATAGATATTAAGTTGAAAAATAAGAAAGTCTATTTGTGAGAAGCGCACTAAATATCATCCGATCTGTACCAAAACCCTTTTAGCTTACGTACGGTAGCAGTTTTATCTCTGTTCCAAATTTCATCAAAATCGTTTCGCTAGTTTCGGCGTAGACATTTTATAAAAATCACTTTACCATGTTCGTTGCGTCTCAAAACGTAAAGGTCTGATCTTGTCTCAATTCTCAAATCCTGTACAAATTGTAGTAACGCATATTAATATCACATAATCTACGTCATATTCATTCAATTCTGAGAGGTACACTCTGTATTAGTTTCGATATCTTGTACATCTTGTCATTTTTTTTTCTTATTAAAAAACCAGCAACATATTGCCCTAATATTATATTAACACATAGTTTATGCAGAACATAACAGTCTACATACCTCTGGTGATTATCCTGTGTGACGCATATGACCTAATTTCAATAGGGGGTAAGGGTTTTACCGTGCCATTTTACATATGCTCCAAAACTGAAATGAAATAAATCAAGCAGAAGTGGTCATGTTTCCAAGAAACAGTCTATACATGCCCATACACCCACATCCACACACATACCGACAAACACACTTTTTTATTTGATATTTAGGTTCAGCGTGTTATGAAATCGATCCTTGTAAAATATTTTTTGTCTACGACAAAAAATTTGTATTCTGTTTTAATATACTCTTTTGAGTAAATGAAATAGGTATAATAACGAAATGCCTGTCTTTTATGGCAAGTACTACTATATTGGCGAACGCATTTCTGTGATTTATTTCTAGTTTTGTTATATGAAATAATTCAATAAAATAGCTTAATGCAACTGCTTCGCTCTAGTTAAAGGATATATGCTCATTTTCCAGTGCAATATTCGTTATGGGAAATAGCAGCAACTAAACGACTAAATTTTTACACGAATGCGTCCACAAATTTTTACATAGCGTTTTCCTGTAATAGTGAAAAAGTATTTTAGGAGTTATAACTCAATTTTCCAACTAATTCGCAATTGCGACTAAGTTGGCCTTTTGATAATAAAACTTTCCCCATTAACAACTTTGTAACCCTTTGCGTTTCAAATCCTTTTGGTGCTATTAAAATTGTCGGTCCAGAGTTTGTTTCATTTTTATTGTTCTGAAACTATGGCTGTTACATTACAGATATTGTGCCAAACGAATCTAGAAGAATAATAACAAATATTTTGCTTGCTACAAAATATGATTTATTCTTGATACTGGTTTATTTATGTGAAATGAAGTTATTTCTTTTAGATGAAATTTTTATACATTCAATCTATATCTAATTATTTGTCCACCACTCTAGTAGTTATACCTATTTGATTTCAGACCTGAGACCTGTAAACTATCATGTTATATATAACCTGCATTATATCATAATTTTAGAGCAAAATGTTATGAAAGTTTTTGATTATGCACACAAAAATACGAAAATTTTCAAGATATCGATATTGTATAATATACAGTGCACATTTCGGAAAAAAAAGATATATTTCAATGTTACCTTAAAATATTATGTTTTTCCTAAGCCTATTACAAAACGAACGAAAATGGCAGTAGGGCACTGCCGAGTGCGTATGAATATTAGACATGATACCTCTGTTAGATTTAAATTTTGTATTTCTTTGGTACATTTGCAAAATAGGACGGTGGAAACTATTGAAACTAGGTCATACCCGTCACACAAAACTATCGTCAGAGACGTAAAAATTGTAATTTCTAGTATATTGTAATGTGTTACAACCCTTAGAATGAATGTAGTGTATTTGCACCTACTCGAGAAACCTACCAGGTTAGTTCTGGTAACATCTGGAATGATCTAGAGAATGGTGGCGTCATCACAGAACAATCGAGATCTGTCATTTTTGGGTATAAAAGACCGACCGCATTCTCGGCGAGTAGTTCAGGAGTTCAGAAAGTATAGAAAGTGAGGTTAAGACTTCAAAGATAAACAAAGTGATAAACATTGTGATTTTTAGTCAGTAAAGTGTAAATAATAGTATTGTGAAGTATCCAGTAAATATTTAATAAAGTGTGTTAGTGGACATTTCTTGTTATAATTTTTGGAACCCACGGAACTTGCAAGGGGTAGTTTCCTAAGGGTGGAAACACGTTACAAATTGGTGTCAGAAAGCGGAATTTTATGACAAGAGGAGCTCTGAAGTTGTGCTGGAGTGTTCGAGAAGTATTCTCGAGGGTTAGTGCTAACACGGAGGACTCATTTACTGGACATTGTTCGAGGGTTATTTTCGAGCAGGAAAATAGTGTTAAGTGCATTTTTGAGACATTGTAGAACATTTTATTAGGACATTAGTGTGATAATTAAATCCTTTGAACTGAGAAGTGATAGAGACACTGAAAAAGACTCATTTAATGCGTGAAAATTTCTAGAACTTTTCTATTTGGACATTAGTGGAGATTATTAAATTCTCTGAACTGGATAGTGACAAAAGACTCTGGATAAGACTTTTTCGTGCTATTTCGAGATTTGTCTGAAAAGTTCCATTACCGATATTGACGTGACAGTTAAATTTATTTTATTTTAATTTCGTCGTATGCCCGTAACAACAAGAAGTATGGCATCCGATAAACAAATACAGGACTTATTCGAACAATTCCAAAAAATGATGGCGCAGCAACGGCAGGAAGACAAAGTAGAACAGGAGAAAAAACGTCAAGAGGAAGAAAGAAGACGTCAAGAAGAAAGGGGCGAATTAAAGAAAATGATGGAAGATCAGGAAATAAGACGTCAGAAAGAAAAAGAGGATGAAGAAACAAGACGTCAGAAAGAAAAAGAGGATGAAGAAAGAAGACGTCAGAAAGAAAAAGAGGATGAAGAAACAAGAAGTCAGTCAAGTAAAAGGAGAAGTAACCGAAGTTAAAGAGAAAGTAAACAAGTTCGAAGAAGAAGTCAAAGGAGAAATAGACCGGCTTAAACGACAGTTGAGAGATAGAGGAAGCCAGCAAGTGGTATCATCAGGACTCCTTCTTTTGACGGCCAAAGCTCATGGACAACCTACAAGAGACAATTTGAGGCAGCAGCATCGGCAAATAACTGGGATAACGAGGAAAAGGCTATGGCATTAGTTCTGGCGTTAAGGGGCCAGGCCTCAGAATTACTTCAGACTATCCCGGTGGAGAAACAAAGGGACTTTAAAGTCTTGGAAGCTGCATTAGACTTGAGGTATGGCGATCAACACCTTGCCCAATTATACCAGGCTCAGCTGAAATTCCGGATGCAAAAAGCTGGGGAAAGTTTACAAGAATTTGAAGCTGCGATAGAGAGACTGGCACACCTGGCGTATCCGAGTGCACCTAAAGAATTCCAGAAACAATTAGCCGTGGGGGCCTTTTTAGATGGTATAAGGGACGAAGAGGTCAGGCGAGTTCTGAGGCTGACGAGACACCAAAGTAGTAGCGAAGCTTTGGTGCGTGCACTCGAAGTAGAAGCCGCTTACAGGGATACTCCAAGGTCGAGAGTGCGAGCTGTGACTCTCGAAGAATCGCAACCAGAAATGAACCAGAACCCCATATTGACTGAGATACAGAAAATGTTCACCAAATTATGTGATAAATTGGATGGCCTCGGAAAGCAAGAAAAACAACAAAATAAAGGAAAGCCGAGCGGAGGTATTAAATGTTTCAACTGCGGCAAGGTGGGACATATGAAACGGGACTGTCGACAGCAGAACTCGGAGAGTCAAGTAAATGCTGGGAATTTTGAAGAGGAGCAGGAAAACAGTACCAAGGGGGTTGTTCTGGCTAGGGAATGCAGTGACCCCAGAGAAATAAAGATTTCCCAGCTTCGAGGAATTTCAAATAGTCTATTGTTACAAGGCCATGTGAATGGAAGAAAATGTTTGTTTACCATCGACACAGGTACTACGTCATCAATAGTACGGCCAGGATTTATATCGGGCATAAAGATTATCAAGAGGCAAAATGAGGTGATCGTCCGGACAGCTACGGGGGACAGGGCTACGGTTCATGGAGAAGTAGACCTGGGTTTGCAGATTGGACAGTTAAGGTTCGACCACAGGGTCATCGTGGCTGACATCACGGATGACTTCATTTTGGGACTGGACATTATGGAACAGTATGGATTTATTGTTGACGTAGGAAAGCGAGTCTAAAGATTGGGAACGAACAATTTATTTTGTCAAAAGTGAACGACCAATGCGAGAAAACCAGGCTGTTGACAACGCAGGCAGTCAAGACTCCTGCATTATCCAGAAAACCAGATAAAGAAGATTGCAAGCGCTACCCTCAGGTGGAAAGATTGTCGAACATGGTTGGTCAACACTGTCAAGGTCGATCTTCCAGAGAGTTGGTCAAAGAAAACTCTGAGGCAAGAGCAATTGCGCGATGTAGAAATCGGACCCATGTTGAGAGCAAAAGAAGAGGGAACGCGTCCAGCATGGAAGGATGTTTCCAACAAAGAAGTGGGGCTGAAGGCTTTATGGTCACAATGGGATTCACTTACGGTCGTAGATGGGCTTTTGAGGAGAGCATGGGAAAGCCCAGATGGGAAGCAGATTGCCATGCGTCTAGTGATTCCCAGGTGTCGTGTACCAGAAGTACTCCAGGAAGCACATAATGAAACGTCCAGCAGACACTTCGGCATAAACAAGACATTGAGTAGAGCACGGGAACAGTTCTATTGGGTTAATAGTCGCCAGGATGTGGAGGCCTGGTGTCACAAGTGTAAAAATTGTGCTGCCCGTGGAGAACCATTTTCGATGAGCAACTACAGAAATGGAAGTCGAGAACAGCCAAAGAATGATCGAGAGCAGATGAACAGAACTAGTAACCGCTTGAAGGCTCGTTATGATCAGAATGCCAGTACAGGGGGATTCAAGGTGGGGGATCTGGTTTGGCTGTACAACCCACAGCGGAAGGAATGGAGATCCCCGAAATTTCAACCTCCTTGGGATGGACCGTATACAGTTATTATCCGAATTAATGATGTCGTCTATCGGATTCAACGAAACAAAAAGTCCAAGATGAAGATCGTACACTTGGATAGGCTGGCGAAGTATGTGAAAGAGGCTGAATTGCCTGACCGGGACGTTCAGGCTTAAGGAGGGGGCAGTGTAATGTGTTACAACCCTTAGAATGAATGTAGTGTATTTGCACCTACTCGAGAAACCTACCAGAAGTTAGTTCTGGTGACATCTGGAATGATCTAGAGAATGGTGGCGTCATCACAGAACAATCGAGATCTGTCATTTTTGGGTATAAATGACCGACCGCATTCTCGGCGAGTAGTTCAGGAGTTCAGAAAGTATAGAAAGTGAGGTTAAGACTTCAAAGATAAACAAAGTGATAAACATTGTGATTTTTAGTCAGTAAAGTGTAAATGATAGTATTGTGAAGTATCCAGTAAATATTTAATAAAGTGTGTTAGTGGACATCTCTTGTTATAATTTTTGGAACCCACGGAACTTGCAAGGGGTAGTTTCCTAAGGGTGGAAACACGTTACAATATTTAGAACAATAGACTAGGAGCCCGCCGGCCACTAATTGTGTCTCATAGGTTTACTCCCAAAATGTGTGAATTGTTGTTAATTTGGGGTAGTAGAGCGCAGAAATGCCGATGCCAGCCCTTTTTTTTGGTTCAGGGGCGTATGGCAGGCCCCCAAATGTTTAAGAAATATGACTTGTAAAAGTAAAAAAACAGCCACAAATAAGTCATAGGTTTACGCATGGTTGGAGGATTTCTTAATTTACCCCCAAAAATCATGAATCCAGACTCCCATTCATTTTGGGTGGTAAGTTTATGAATGGCAATCAGACACTTAGTAAGTATGAACCTTCTGAGTGCAAAAAAATATAATAAATATGTTTGTGGTGCGAAGGTCTTGCCTTTCATGATAATTGACGGCGTATCGGAGCTTGCTACCGCATGTACTACGTTTCAACCCCTTTAGCTGGCCCTTGTACCACTTGTCAAAGATGGCGCACGTATTTTCGCACTCAGGAGATTCATACTTGCCAAGTATTTGATTTCCAGTCGTAAATTTATATTATTCATCGAATTACACAGATAACATGTCTTTTTTTTCTGTGCATAAGCAATAGTATGTTGTAAGTGTTGTAAGTGTGGCAATGGCTTCATTGCAAAACGATGTATTCGCTGCGCTCGTGTTCCTATCATACGAGTTTTGCACAATGGCTTTCGGTCAAACTCTCTGAAACTCTGAATTCTGATAGTTCTTAATGTATAGAGCAAAAGTTCTCAAGGGCCCTAAAAACCTAAGTTTTGAGATATAGCCCTCTGAAGTTGGACTTTGAATGCGTTGAATGCATATAAAGTCCAACTTCAGAGGACTATATCTCAAAACCATGAGTTTTTAGGACTTAGTGCCCTTGAGAACTTTTGTTCTACACTTCGAGGACTACCAGAATCCATAGTTTCAAAGAGTTTGACAGAAAGCCACATCTCATAAGGATTTAACTATGCCGCAGAATGCACGTAAGTCCAACTTCAGAGGGCTATATCTCAAAACCATGTATTTTTGGGACTAGTGCCCTTGAGAACTTTTGTTCTACACATCAACATCAACCAGAATCCATAGTTTCAAAATGTTTGACCGAAAGCTATTTCCCATAAGAATTCTGAGATACACGTATGTATTTTAACGAGATCTGGAACTAGATTATATTTTGATCTTATTTCGTTGAAAGGTTGGGGTGGTATAAATTGGGATAAATGGGGGTAAATAGGTAAATCAGGCAATAAGTGTCCGTAAAATTGGTATTTAGTATATATGAAATAAGTAAAGGTCTCAAATAATGTTTTGGCATTAGCCACCCCCATTACTACCCCCACCCCATTATTAAGGGGGTGAAAAAAATAAAATTGTAATTTAGCGTATATTCAAGAGCCTAAGGCCTCAAAAATTTTTATTTACTTCATCCAACCCCACTATCAACCCCACTACCACTACCGATGTGAAATATCGTTTTATAGGTTTTTGTGGTAGACGATTTCAAATATTATGTTATTTAAGTTCCATAAACAATAATTTCCACATAGTGAAGTGCAAATATAGTGTAAAAATTTTTTTCGTTGTGAGAGACTTGGATAGAAAATCTAGTGTGGAATTTTAAGATTTATAAACACCCTATAAGTTGCATTATAATTCGAGTCCTATGAACAAACGAACATCAGATTCGCAGTGGCTTTTCTCGACTCTATAAATGCGCAAAAGGTTACCTCAACTAGTATGGATACGCAGTGATTTTCCTCGAGTAAAATGGATGCGCAGTGGGTTACTTCAAGTAGTATGAATGCGCAGTAGGTTTCCTCGAAGAAAATGCTTGAAGCAGAAGCTTTACTTCTATCGTGTAGTCCACGGCACATAATGATTGTTTTATATCTTTGTCACGTCATTTTCTACGAATTACTACACTAGTACCATATACAATGGAAGTATACTAACGCAAAATTTTTTTTGATAATTTGCATTGTTCAAATAGGCTTTGAATGTCACGAAACGTCAAGACTTTAAGTTTAAGCAAAAAAATTATGTCTGTCGCGTCGGTCTGACTGTTGGTCTTGTAACTTCTTGGAGCTCACGATTACTCTGGAACCGTTTTTATCTATTTTTTGAGGTTATCTTGAATATATGAGCCAATCGACCAATTCTGACCTCGGATTCGGATTCAGCGCGTGAAAATACATGGGAATATACTAGTGTAGTACCCAGGCCAAAATTTTTTGTGGCTGTTATTTACATAAAATAAATTTTTTTTCGTTGTGATAGAAAATCTGGATGTGGAAGTAGTGATTCCCTGGGCAGCGATTTTTCTTAAATGAAACACACAAAAACAACAAAGAACTTTGACTTTTGTGACTTTGACATGGTGCTGCCAACATTATTGATACCAGTGAACTCTATACATACTGGTGTGAGCTCACATGTGAGGGGGCTGGCAGAAACTATGGAGAGAGAAGCTACATCAGCAAGTCTCCTGCCGCTGAATACATAGTTTACAAGTGCGAGGGAGACGGGGAATCTGCTGATATAGCTTTTCTCCCTATAGTTTCTGCGAGAGAGAACAATATATTCCCATTGTTCGAGCTCACTCCAATATGTCCAGAGCTCACTGATTGATACAAATTCTCTACAGCACGACATCTTTTGAACAAAAGCGGAACCTCGCTACTTCACGTAATTGGTTCCATTTGCTTGCATATGACTTGAAAGTCTATAGGAGTGGGTTTTCTGTGATGATAGTATAATTTTTCCAGTTGTTGTTTCCTGTTGTATCAGAAAGTTTATGATAGATTTTTATAAATAAATTCATTTTACAGCTATTCGTCTCTAGTATAATCAGATGTAGGTTGTCAGAAAAATACAAAAATTAAAAAATTTATATTTTAATTAGATTTTCATTATTGATTGAATAGATAGTTATTTTGTAAATATATTCATTTTAGGAGACTTAACCAGAAGTAGGTTATCAATACAATGCAACGATTTAATATTAATATTTTCATAAAAATAGATTTTCTTTTGATTTTTCATACGTTATTCTTTCTGCTGTTCTGCAAAATACTATAAAAATATTCTTTACTGTAGAATATTCACTACTGAAGTCGGGTCAGATTCGTCATAGGATGGCCGCCAGAGGCATGTAAAAAGTCATCTTTGATATAAACTTTATTTTATCATAATTTTTTTATAAATGTTACCAAACATTTTGAGTAAACACACAAAAATACGAAGATATTGAATCTGAAATATAAAGAGTCACGAACGTCACGTAGATGAGATCATATATCAATTTTAAGACTGTTAAACGTATGAAAGCTTCAGTCGGAAGTTGCCGATTGTAAATTCCTTTTAAAGTTGGTAACTTCTGTTAAATTTAATATAATTCTTTAAAAAGAACATATACAATAATGCATGGTAAAATAATTCCTACTAAAACTAGGCCATTTCGTTACATGTTACCAACAGTTTGGTAGTTGATGCTATTGCCAATGACGAAATGGGATATACTTTTAGTGAATAATTTACAAGATGGACATTCTACAAAAATAATGAAAAAATGTGACGAAATGTGAATATTTGGTATGTACAACTTCCAAGGAAATGACCTGCTATACTTTTAGTGAAAGATATTGTCACCCTTAAAAAAGTGGTTAAAAAACGATGAAGGAAAATAATATTTAGTTTGGTTATGTAGTTGCCAATATTGCCAATATACACTGTAAATGAATAGAAAAATATACAGCGAGGTCACTCAACAGAAAGTACAACATATCGAAACTGCAAAATATACACTGTGTCTCTCAGATTCGAACGTACTTTACGTGGATTATTAGACCATTACCAATTTTACCTTAAAATGTATTAGAAGATTATTATGGAGCAAGTTAGAGTGAAATGGGCATTGCCTACTGCGATACCTATTTGAATGATAAAAGTAAAAAATATTGGCTGAATACTTAATCTCAGTGGTACCACGTAAAAGTGAATTCAGCCGTATTCAAACAAAATGTAAATCAAATAGATTTTCAAAATCGGTCACGTCCGACTCCAACTTCTACTCGTTTACGTATTTAATTAAAAAGTACACGTTTATATTTATAGAATCTATTATATAATTTTATTTAATAGTAGTTGTTGCGCAAAACACAAGCAAAATGTATTCAAGACCCAAGGATTTAATTTGTTTCCTACAAAGCATACGGGTTATAATTAAAATTAGATTACGAATAGGGTTTGTTAGAATTGTATGGACGTAAAACTTAGTTACTTAGTTGAATGCTGATGGACAACTTGGAAGCGCTGAGAGACCAAAATAAAGCAAGTTTTACTTCCACATCCAGTGGAAGTATAGTAACGATAAAAAAATTTTTAAAAATTTTTATTGTTCAAATAGGCTTAGAATGTCACGAAACGTCGAGATTTTAAGTTTGAACGAAAAAAAAATTTCTGTCTGTCGGTCTGTCGGTCTGTCTGTCTGTCGGTCTGTCTGTAACTTTTTTTGTGCGCACGTTTACTCTGGAACCGTTTGAGATATTGACTTGAAATTTGGTACACATATGTACTTTAACGAGATCTAGAACTAGATTATATTTTCATCTTGTTCCGTCGAAGGGTTGGGGGGTAAATTGGGGTAAATTTGGGGAAAATAGGTAAATCAAGCAGGTAAGAGTCCATAAAATTGGTATTTAGTATATACAAGAGAAGCTAAGGTCCCAAAAAAAGTTTTGGCATTAGCCACCCCCCATTACCACCCCCACCCCATTATTAAAGGGGATGAAAAAAAATTGTGATTTAGTGTGTGTACAAGAACCAGAAACCTCAAAAATATTTTTTTACTTCATTCACCCCCACTACCACCCACCATCACCACCCCCACCCCGCTACCGATGTGGGGTATCGTTTTATGGGTTTTTGGGGTAGAGGATTTCAAATATTATATTATTAAAGTTCCATAAACAATTATTTCCACATGCAAATTTTTTTCGTTGTGAGTGACTTGGATAAAAAATTTGGATGTGGAAGTAGTGATTCCTTGGGCAGCGGTTTTTTACTTCTACATCCAGTGGAAGTATAGTAACGACAAAAAAATTTTTAAAAACTATTTTTGTTCAAATAGGCTTAAAATGGCATGAAACGTCGAGATTTTAAGTTTGAGCGAAAAAAAATAAAATTCTGTCTGTCTGTCGGTCTGTAACTTTTTTTGTGCGCACGTTTACTCTGGAACCGTTTAAGATATTGATTTGAAATTTGGTACACATATGTACTTTAACGAGATCTGGAACTATATTATATTTTGCTCGTGTTCCGTCTAAGAGTTGGGGGGTAAATTTGGGTAAATTTAGTGTAAATGGGTAAATCAAGCAGGTAAGAGTCCATAAAATTGGTATTTAGCATATACAAGAGAAGCTAAGGTATCAAAAAATTTTTTGGCATTAGCCACCCCCATTACCACCCCCACACCATTATTAAAGGGGATGAAAAAAAATTGTGATTTAGTGTAGGTATGTACAAGAACCAGAAACCTCAAAATATTTTTTTATTTCATCCTCTACCACCCCCTTATCACCACCCTCACCCCACTACCGATGTGGAGTATCATTTTATGGGTTTCTCGAGCAGAAGATTTCAAATATTATATTATTAAAGTTCCATAAACAATTATTTCCACATACAAATTTTTTTCGATGTGAGTGACTCGGATAGAGTATCTGGATGTGGAAGTAGTGATTCCTTGGGCAGCGATTTTTTAAGTTGCTTATTAGACGAATATATTATTACTAAAGGGTTTTGTTTGGTTATGATATACATACTTATTATATCTATTTAAATCAAACTGTTATAATAAATAGCATAATCGAATGAAGACTTTTCTCCCGAATATAAAGTACTTTTTTCAAATGATAATATTTCTTTTATACGCAAATGACAATAAACTGACAAAAGAGATGTGAACATTCTTTTACACCGTATGAAATTCACGGTTTTATATTCAGTACTCTTTGCAAACGTGCTATATCCCTTTCATGGAATCGTGTGAAACTGTTGAAATATCTTGCGTTAAACAGCTGACATAAGAAATTCTCTCCCAAGAAATATCTCCATACAATTTTTTGACATCTTATTATACCTATCTGGTGTGTAAGCTGTCCTTATAATATAAGTGTTTTATTACAACTTCTAAGCAAAATGTTGTTAAGTTTTGGTGCCGCCGACTACGAATATTTTTTAATCACGATAACTTCTCTCAATCTTATAATTTTCATTTCAAATTTGGAGCATATGTGAAATAGTATGGTGTTGAAAGTGAGCCCTATTTGTCGTACATGGCGATTGCCAAATTATAAACTCACATATTCAAGAGGATAGCCGCGGAAAAATTAAACGATGACAAATACGAAATAAAGGAGGTGCGAGGTATAAATCCTAGGGTTCGAGTAGTTGGCATAACCGAAAAATTTAGTGAGCACGAACTTATAACTTACATTTCAAAAATGAACAGTCAGATTATTAACGTACCAGCTGACTGCAAATTAATAAAGTTTTACCCTACAAAAAAAATAACAATATATTTCAAGCTATTATACAGTTGGATAACGTCTCTTATGATAAAGTACTTAAGGCAGGTAACCTATTTATTGGCTATGATAGCTGCAGAGTATTTGACGCAGTTGAAATATATCGGTGTTTTAAATGCAATGAGTTTAACCACTCATCAAATTCCTGTAACAAACCATACACCTGTCCCAGATGTGGGGAAAATCACGCTGTTAAAGACTGTAAATCCGATATTCTCATATGTGTCAACTGCACTGTACTTAAAAGTAAAAACAAATCAGATATTTCCATTAATCATGCGGCATGGGATACCAACAATTGCTCTGCATATTTGCTAGCTAAAGAGAAACTACGAGATGATCTCCTAAGTACTCAATCCGTTCAATAGCAATCACAGCCTATATCATCTCTCCCTACCTCCATTCGCAAATCTACTGCGACTAAGGCTGATAACACAGTAGAGAAAAGACCAGTAGTCCGACTCAGCCGGAACAGTTGTATAAGATTTTCAGTGCGCATGCGATGCGCGTGGGCTTAAACTATTCGATGCGCAGTAGACGGCACGACGACAGTGGACGGCAGTGATGATATAGGGTGGGGCGGATGTTTATTTTTGTTTACGTTTACGTTTCTGAACAGTCGCCACTGTCGACGAAATGCGCGTGAGATACAAACAGTAGATGCGCAGTGGATTAAAAAAAATAAAATCGAGTACAACAAATATCAAAGGGACCGCTGCGAGTGAAACTACTGGTCTTTTCTCTACTGTGCTGATAATAAGCATAATATACTCATTTATTATCAAAACGTCAGGGGTCTCAAAAGAAGACGATCGAAGTGAGCAATTCTGTTGCTAGTTCTAATTGGCCCATTATTGCACTAACTGAAACTTGGCTCGATTCAACTATTTTTGATTCTGAATTGATAAACAATAATTATAATATCTTTCGCAAGGACAGAGATTTTGCAGCTACTAATCGTAGCAGAGGTGGGGGTGTATTGTTAGCAATACGAGATAATTTCAATGCTGTAAGGCTTGATTTAGATCAAGCAAATATATTACCTTATGTTGATATTCTAGGTGTTAACTCTCAGTTAATCAGCGTTACACCTATATCTTTGTTATATATATATTCCGCCTAATGTAAGCTCCGTAAACAATGAAACAATTTTTGAATTCATCGAGTCATTACATGGTATTTGTGACAACAATGTGGTAATAATAGGAGATTTTAATATTCCCTCGTATTCTCTATCTATTTTAAATGGCATCAATACTGCTGAAGTTACAGCTCTCAATAACTTTACAAATTTTCTAGATCTCTCTCAATTTAATTTTGTGTACAATAACAACAACAGGTTACTTGACTTGGTTCTGTGCAATACCAGTTGTGTAGTTGAGAAAGCTTTAGATGTTTTATTAAAAGAAGATAAGCATCATCCCGGACTTGTAATTTCCTTGAACACTGAATATGAAATCTGTACTAATAATTTCCCAATTAATTATACAAATACATTTAATTTTAGAAAAGCCAATTTTGAACTATTATATCAGGAACTGCTTAATGTCGACTGGTCTTGCCTCGAAGATTACACTGAAATTAACTCTGCGTGTCAACAATTTTATGATAAATTATCGGAGATATTCACAACTTGTATACCTAAATCTGTATGTCCTAGAAATAATAAAAAATTCCCACCCTGGTTTAATGCTGAAATTATCAAAGATATAAGAACTAAAGAAAAATATTTGAGGCTGCACAAAAGAACGGGAGATAACATTGCACTTGGTGAATTTGTGAGATTGAGGTCTAAAATTAAATTTGATATCAAAACTGCTTTCAGAAATTATACAGCTCAGGTTGAAAATAATATCAACAATGATCCAAATAAGTTTTGGGCCCACATAAAAAACAAAAAAGGAGTGACTAACATACCTAAAGATATGTATTACGATGGCAATCATTTGAATAACCCACAAGATATTGTAAATGCTTATACTGATCTTTTCGAACAATCATTTTCACCTGTAGAACTGGAAGACACATTAACAGATCAGTCTGATAATAATAACAGTAGCATCAATATAGTGTCCTTTTCAGAACATGGCTTTAAAAAAAAATAAAACCCAATCTCACCATGGGACCTGATGGCATTCCCGCGTTCTTATTGAAAGATTGTGCTTATATCTTTGCGAAACCACTCATGGTTTTATTTAACCTGTCTATTAAGTGCTGTTCATTTCCTGACATTTGGAAATACTCCAAAGTCTGTCCGGTATACAAAAAGGGTGAAAAAAATGATATAAGAAACTTTCGACCGATAACTATAATCTGTAATTTTGGTAAAGCTTTCGAAATATTACTACATAATTCAATTTACCCATGTTAAAAACATAATTTCCACGCAACAACATGGATTTATGAAGGGTCGCTCTACTACCACTAATCTCATTTGTGCTACGCAATACATATCTGAATCCATCGACATGCAAGTTCAAACAGACGTAATATACTTTGACTTTACGAAAGCCTTCGATAGGCTGAACCACAACTTACTTATTACAAAACTCTCTAGTTTTGGCATTTCAGATCAGCTCATATCTTTTTTTAAATCATATTTAACTGAACGACAACAATACGTCGCGTACAATGGCTTTAAGTCCTCTGATTATGTTTCAACCTCAGGTGTTCCGCAGGGGTCCGTTCTTGGGCCGCTGCTTTTTAATATTTTTATCAACGACATAGGTAATACCCTAGGAGTTCACTTTCTAATGTATGCGGACGATATAAAACTTTTACATAGAATCACTGATCTGAATGACTGCATCACATTGCAAAATAGCGTTTCTAATCTTAGTTCTTGGTGTGTTAAAAACAAACTTGCATTAAATGTGCAAAAGTGTAATATTATGTCGTTTTCATATAGAGATTCTATGATTACCTACGATTACGCGCTAAACAACGAACAATTAATGCGACCGTCTACGTTCAAAGACCTTGGTGTAATTTTCGACAAAAAACTAACTTTTAATGACCACATTGATACGTTAATATGTGACGTAAATAAGACATTTGGTTTTATCATACGTAACAGCCGCGATTTCTCAAATATTGCAACGCTAAAATTACTATATTTTTCATTTCTGAGATCTAAGTTAGAGTATGCATCCCTTGTTTGGCAGCCCTGCTATAATATTCACATCTCAAAAATAGAAAATGTACAACGTCGTTTTCTTAAATATCTTCACTTTAAATCTCATGATACATATCCACCTATTGGCTTTCCGCAAGGAGATTTACTTGAAATGTTTTCCATGTGCAGCCTAAGTGATAGACGTAACAACTACGCCATTAACGTCTTAAAGAAAGTAATTCATCATGAAATTGATTGCTGCGAGATCCTCCATAAATTAAATTTTCACACTCCAAGAGTGAATTCGCGGTATCACCAAACTTTTTATCTGCCTAGAACCCGGACTAACGTCTTACAATACTCACCGATATATAACATCTGTTCTACTTATAATAACAACCCGAATGATATTGACATTTTTATTTAATAGGAGACGTTATCTATAGTTAGTTACCATTTTATTATATTCTTCTATGTGCCTTATGCATAATTATATGTTAACCTTATTTTTGTTTTACTTAAGTTTAATTTTAATTTTAGTCTTATTCAGTTTTCTTTGTATTCCATTTGTAGTTTTAGTTACTATACTCATCTGTAGTGTGTAGTCTATATTAAATATGTGTTGTTTCCCATCTTGTAAATGGTCTGTACTGTTAGATGGTGTATAATTAAAATAAAAAATAAATAAAAAATAAATAAAATATTTAAGGTATTCTTGCTCAAGTCGATTTTTCGGGTGAAACTCCATTAAATTTGACAAAGCTTAAGTGAATTGTAGCTCAAAAAAATCCGCATAAATCGGTGTGCCTTAACAAAATAACAAAGATGAAATATAATTAATATTTGAAAATAACTAGTACAGAGTTACTAAATAGCAACGCTCAGTAAGTGAACAACACGTGAAACCATAAAATAGGATCAGCCAGTGTAATCCAACCTTCGACACTCAAGCGGATCCAACATCGTATACCTGCAGAAACCCAAACAAGAACCAAGGGATCAGATAAGTTCTTGTATTCTTAACTTGTACTAAATGAACGCACATTTTCTTACAGGTCAATAATTTCCTAATAATTTTTAATTTACTTTATTTACTGGCTGGCTGTAAATATATAATTCGAACTAGTCAGTGGCGTACTATTAGTTTACTAGTATACCGCGCCAAAACCGAAACAGTAACTGGAATAGCCCATTGCTACAGCACGAATACTTCCAGAAGAAATATTGTGAAGAAATGGAAAATAACTGACAGCGGAAGAATTAAACTGGACATCAATGAGTTCAAAAATAAAAATTGCCTCAAGAAAAACGTTAAAAAGAGACCCACATAACAAAAAATAACAAGTACGAATAGCTAAAAAAATGGCTTCAGACAAACAATACCCGAAGAGGAACATAAATTAAAAACTAAAAGAAGCATTGAAAGAAAAAGAGAGGCGGAGGGAAACTAACAACGACTAAATCAAACATGCAGACATTTGGAGAAATATAGAAGAAACAATCATACCCACAAGAGAAGATACATAACACTGTACCATTGCACCAAAAAATTGGAGGAAGAAGGGAATGCAATGAAAGATCGAACAGAACTAATAAAAGAAACGGACCACTGCCCCTTGGGCAAGCCAATGTCAAATACCAACTGCTAGAAATAATAGCCAGAGCTAGAGGAAACACCGCACCTAGAGTAGACAAAATAAACAGCGGGTTAATACACTACGGACCGAAAAGACTAAAGGAACAAACCCTAGAAATTCACCAGAGTATCGATAGAAATCACACCTCTGCCTACGGAATGGAACACTACCTTACAAATACCTCCTCCCCACTCCCAAAACCAATTCGCCACAGAGCATACATGATTATATAAAAATAACACTCTGTAGCATAGGATATAAATACGGCGCACAATTGCTACTCGAGCAACTAGAGAAGTACATCGGAAAAGGATAGAAATGTACACAATGAAGTACTGGGGATATGTCCAAAGAAGGGACCCAACACATATATTAAAGAAAGCGCTAATACTGAACAGTAACAAACCAAAAATGGGGAAACCATGCTACTCGTGGAAAACAACAATCCAGAGGATCGTGAACAAACTAGGAAAGCACCAGGCATACTGGGAAATAATATTGAGGGAAAAAAATTGAATACTACAAAGAAATCGCAATGATGTATATACTCTACCAGAATTAGGAATTAGAAGAAGAAGAAGATTTGTAGAAGCAGAAATATAAAAAGAGGAGCATAAACACTCCGTATTACGACACAATGTGGCGACGCATTTCACAAACACCGACAAATATATGCTCTAACAGAATCAGAAATGGAGGAATTAGAAGTCTCAGAAGAAGAAGAGAATTTGTAGAAGTAGAGACATAAAAAAAGAGAAGTATAAACACTCCATATCATGACATAATGGAACAACACATTTCACAAACACCTACACTGCCACCCACACACCTGTACCATGCGCCATGTTGCTGTCGCTACTGACAACAAGCATGAACAAAAACAAGCCAGTGTGTACGTAGCCGGACCAGCGATAGATTCTTGGGACTGACAGCAATTCCTACCGCACGCTGGTAAATCAATCAATCAAATTACTTAAGGCGTTCTTAATAAGACAATTTAGTGGAGTCAAAATAAAATTTGAATGGAATTCTCTAGCTACAGCAATTTTATTGTCATAATTTGTTGTAGGTGTAATAACAAGTGTTCTGAGCAATTTTTTCCAAAATCCGTCCATTGCTTATTGTAGAATTTTAACAATTTATTTTTTAACACAGAAATTTTCCACTATTTTCCCTATTATCTTAGGTCATAGTAATCCGATCGCAAAAATAAAAATAACAAACTGTTCGTTATAAAATTATGAATAAGACTAGGCATATGAAGAAAGAAAAATATAATCATTTTGGAACAATATGCGCAAATTTCAAGAAAAAATATCAACATGTTTACATAACGTATCACGGATTCAAATGCAAGTAGAACATCATTCTTTTTTTTAAACGTTGGTTATTTCATATACTTTCATAATTCGCTTATCGTTTTTGTTTTCACAAAAAAATCACGTAGTTATTTGAAATTGTTTATATGTGCAATATCCATAATTACAATTAAATTCCAAAAAATTGGTTTAAGTTTAATTTTTTTTTCTTTCCAAACTTCACCGTGAAGTACATGTAAAAACCCACACTTTAAAAAAAAATTGTCCTACTACGAGTCGATGTACTTAAACAAAATGCGATGGAAATTTCGAAATTATTGTTGATTTTAAGACGTTTGAATAAATATTTTGCGCTAAAATTGGCACGGAGGTTTAGTTCAATAAAGGGCATGGTTCCACCAACTTTCGTTAAAATTGATGGATTATTACCTACTTCATATTTCTTAAACTGTTAAAAAAGGCAATTTTTGGTGGTTTTTATCTTTTTACAAATTTACAAATTATCAAGAAATTTCTTCGGAAAATTTCTGTGTTGAAAAATAAATTGTTAAAATTCTACAAGAAGCAATGGACGGATTTTGGAAAAAAATGCTCAGAGCACTTGTTATTATACCTACAACAAATTAAAACAATAAAATTGCTGTAGCTAGAGAATTCCTTATTAACCTATTTCGATCCTTAATTTGACTCCACTAATTATGAAACGAAATAGAGTAGCAATTGAGCGTTGCTGACTGCGGGTACCTATTAAAAACGATAACTTTTGTTAGATTTAATTTTTTATTTTAAGTTTCGAACATAAAATCCTGGAAGAATACCTTCTATTCATAATTGGGCCATATTCATCATACAGGGTTTTATAAAATCTATAATCTTTTAGAACTTTAGAGAAAGCTGTTACTAAAGTTTTACAAAAAAGAACATATTTAAGATATCGAAACTGCAATATACCGTGCGTTTCTCAATCAATTTTGCTTTAAAATGTTATTAGATATTTTTAATAAGACTATTATAAACCGAATGAAAGTTGGTTGGTTGACGATTGCAAATACTTGCTAATAGCCCAGACGACAGAGAACATATTATAGTGAAACCCACAAAAACTTGCAAACTGAATAATTTTTTTTTAAATGAGTGAAAAGTTTACATTCCGCTCGGATGCAAAACATGAAAAAACGTGAAAAAAAATTTTTTTTCATCAATTTTTTCAAAATTTTTAAATTAAGTCAGGGTAGAAAAAACAAAAAATACAGGTGCGTAGACCACGTGTTTCTGAACAAAAAATGTCCTAATAAAATTTATCGCTAAAGCCATGGTATTTCTGTAAAAAATAGTGAAGTAACTTTGTCACCCTGAGCGGCCAGGCGCATGGTTAAATGCATACTTCGGAACCTCTAAAAATACTTAGTAGTTTTAACGAGTAAAATAAAGCTTCTTCTCTTTCTGATTACACATTTTTAACATTTTTCTTAGTGAATAGGAGGTTATCCTCCAGACTCACTATTTATATAGCGATTCTGAAGGGAAAATATATAATTATGAACGCATTCACAGACATCACATATACCCGCTGAATCGCTCGCATGAATTTTTACGCGCCTTTACTGTATTGTATTTATTACAGGTACACCTATCCACATTTCAGCTATATCCAATGGATTTCTTATGCATTTGTTAATGTGTTGGAAAAGTTCCAGAATTTATATTCAAAACAATCAAAGATATTTTCGTGGATAATATAACTAGTGTTATGGTTATCATCGGTGATAGCCCGAGGTAAAACCGATGAAAATTGACCGAGTGCGAAGCACGAGTTCAATTTTCTATAGGTTTTAACGAGTGGTATCACCGATTATTAATCATAACACGTGTTATATTTGGTCAGAGAATATAATGAACGTTAACAGAAAATAAATTAGTCTCTTGCGTTATTTTGATTCTCCTTGGTGTTTTTTATCTCTATTAACTTTCGAATCTCTTCCTCGCTAGCATCTCCCCATCGACGGTGATCTACTGGTTGAAACATTTTTCTGCTTAAGAGCACTATTTTCTGATTTCAACGCGTCTATTGAAACTTTCTGTCACTTTGACAGTGAACTATTTTATTCATTAAAAATAAGTGACAGTCAATATGCGGTGATAAAATTATCACCGATTTGATAGCCTATTATGCTCTTTCGTTTTTGTATTTTAACCAATGAAATTAATCAAAAATGTACCATGTGACACGTGAATTATATTCTCATAGTTATAAGGATAAGGTCGTGAAAATCGCAATTTTTTATCATGATCTGATTAATCATATTTTGGAAATAATGCTTACAAGTAAACGAATTTGTGTTTGAACATTCGAAAAGTATACATTTTTTCCGAAATAGTATTTTTTCCAACGGGTCAATTTCTCGGCCAGTTATAGCCTCCAATATATATATTTATCAAGAAAATCATCAAGCAAGGAAATTAAACTGATTTGAGATGTACTTTTTTTGAATCCACGTTACTACAACTTAATAAACCATAATAATCATGAAGTGTATATACTTTTTAACAGTTCTCAATGAAGAAAGAATTTTTTTGAAGGACTTTTATTTTTTTCTATATTTTTTATTGCGACGATTGAGTTCGGACGTGATAATATATTTATATAAGTATATTTTTCCCATCCATCCTTTGCTTGTATTGTTTAAAATAAAAAAGCATCAGAAAGCTACAATTTCCATCTTTTAAATGAACCAACACTCATATGGATTGAACAAATTCTGATTTAGTGACACGTAATTCAGTGCGTCGATGTCACAGTCGTGCATATTCAAACGCGCGCACGCATGTCTCTCGCTTCGAGTTATAACGGGTACACTTGACTATTTTTTTCCGGGAAAACTGTGTCTTTAGCGATAAATTTTGTTAGGACATTTTTTGTTCAATAATATGTGATCTATCCGTCTGTATTTTTTATTTTTTCCTAGCTTGACTTACTTTCAAAATTTTGAAAAAATGGATGAAAAAAAAATTTTATTTCACTTTTTTTTTTGTTCTGTATCCCAGCGAAATGTAAACTTTTCAGGAACGAATTGGCTATAAATATGAAGAAAATATTGACTCTGCACTTCCTTTCAGTTGCACTAGTAAAAGTGTGGGCCGTATTCTGAAAAGTGTTAATCAAATAGGCATTCGTAGTTACCAAATGTACCATATAAGACCAAACAGTTAAATTAGTAACTTCAAATTTTTTTAATGTGCCATGAGAGTATATATATATAGTCATCTTTTCTCAAGCACAAATGGAAAGACAGTGTATTTTAGCTAAGTCGACCCCTTCTCTATAAGTAACAATTGTAACTGTGATAACATTATTGGATTATGTTGTTCATTGTGATCAACTATAGCTGCTAATACTACATAGTTTCCTTTTATATTCATTTACATATCCAAACAAAACATTAAAAAATACTACAAAATTGATAACGTTGTTGTAAAAACTGCTTAACTGTTGAAGAAACTTTAAATGTCGGTATTATATGCGATATTCATGTATATACGATTTAGGATTATCAACAACAATATTTTTGTAAGTTTTATTTTCCCATGATCACAATGTCCAAATCGTTCATCCTAGCTAAAACATTCTATGTATATGTGCGTAAAGGAGTGAGATAGTTGCTGATCAGTGGCGCGAGATACATTTTTGAAGCATAATTTTTACATATTTTTACCCAACTACGCAACGCAAAGGAGAGTAATGTGTTTCACGTGTTTGTATAGATGTATGGCTGTATTTATGTGTTGTCTTGTAACGCTTAAGAGGCTGGACCAATTTTGAAAACAATGAGTAAAGTCCGGTAAACTCTAGGTGGCGTATGTATGAGTTGATAACACGACGTATGATTTGATATGCGATGCGCATAAAGCTATCGCAGTGACATATGACATAGAGATGAACTAGTTGCGTATGTCTTATTCTCCTAGTTCATATGATGAAGCGACCTTTGGACGCGCCAGCTTAGAGTTTACTCGACTATATATGAAATTTTTTAAACGCAAATTGGTGCATGTGGGGCGTCCTTCTCTTAGGATTTTTAAGATATTTTTGAAACTTTACCTACAATAACTGCAAATGAGCTACGATCATCGGCTTAAATTCCGATATCGGTTTATGAAACGCAGCAACACTGCTCACACCTCCTCACCTGCTAACAAGTAGGTGGCATGGTAGGATAAGTTGGCAGCTGAGGACCGTAGTTGGAGTCCATGCTAAACTGCAGGTCCTTAGGTCAGAGGACCAGTTGTAACCTAGGTGTCTAGTATAAAGTGGCTAGTACGGGAAACATGATTAAAAAATAAAAACATTAATAAAAAAATGCATATAAAACGTACGTATTAGGGATATTCTTTGTAATAGTTTATCTTTTATAATAAAAAGATTTACGGTACAAGCACACACTTCAAAAACTCATACTCATATTATATTGAATATGGAGGCATCAATATGACCAAACACACCTGGATATGAGAAATGCTACGGTTTTTTTTTATAATACCGATTTTGTACTTTTTTTAAAAATCTCTATTTTTCATAATTTGTGTAATATAAGGGTTTGAATTTTAAGACAAAAATTTAATAAATATGCGTATTAGATGTTAAATTATCTTATTGACTTATATTATCATACCTACCATCAAGTTTTACTAGCTACTAAAAAAAGACAAAAGAATATCAAGCGGCAATAAATAACTTTTGGTACCTATCTCAACTTGTAATTACACCACTCATTTAATAGTTCTAATACCATTAAGTTTTTTTGACTTACTAAAAATAGACAAAAGAATATCAATTGACAATAATTTTTCATTTAGGTGCCGATACCATTTCTCTGCAAAGGGATAAAAAAATGATTTCGTAATTCAACAATTTATCCTACAAAATTTCTTTCTTTAGTTTTCAATTGCCCGGCACCATCATTCAATAAAGTTGTCTCTAAAAGACTATCAAAAAAAGTTTTTAATCAGGGATATAGGAGAAATTGTCGAATTATGTTCGCGGCACCGCTCACCTTAATCGAAAATTATTATAATTATTAGGAAACACGAGCAGGTCCGAAGATCCGCAGTACTCAGGCCTATCAACCCATTGTACATTCGCGACATTTAGGATGCCCTAGAAAAGACTAGTGCACTCCACGAAGTAGAGTAGCCCTTTCCAGGGAAGATCCCGTAATTCCTTTGGTTGCAGAGACTGCCTTCCGAAATGCCTATACCTTGACACTTCTATTGGTGCACAATGGCATATGATATGAGTGGTGATTTCATGCTCCACTCCACACATCCTACAACTGCATTGTGTGCAAGTGCTTGTTCAGAGGACAGTGCCCTGTTATCAGGCCTACCATCCATCTCAACCGTTCTCTATCGAGACCAACCAGCCACTTTATGGTGGTGACAACCGAGGGCCTCTTTATATGGAGCCTCGACTGTCTCATTCCGAGAGCCTGAGCCCAATAGTTCTGCAGCTCTGATTGTATCAGACTTCTTGGCAAACCGAAGGCTGGCTCGGGGCCAGGGAAAGGAGTTTTTGCTCCTTCACCCAAACGGTCTACTTCTTCGTTTCCCTCCACGTCACTGTGTCCGGGCACCCATCTAAGTTTAACTGAGTTGCCTTCACACGGATCAGTCAGAATGTTTCGACTGTTCAGCACCAGCTTAGAGGTTACCTTGTTTAATGCAAGAGCCCTCAAAGCTGCCTGACTGTCGCTACATATATAAATATGCGTATTGACGAAACCTCTTTTGAGGTTTTCGCTTGTACACAATAAAATGGCATATATCTCAGCCTGAAATACACTAGGATATCAAGTGGCGCCGATATACGAGGCCTTGGCTTGCATCCGTGTACTCCAGCACCGGTTCCATCCTGAGTCTTCGATCCGTCTGTGTACCATTCCAAACCTCTGGGACTCAAAAGATTCATTTTATTGCGTTCCCAGCCGTCTCGACTAGAGAACACGACTGTATATGGAATAGTGAACTTATAAACGGGGAGACACCAGTCGTCCTCTGACTGAGCAACGACCTGGTCCATTATAGGTACAGCTAAAGCCTTTGTGTGCTCCAGGCCTTTTCCCATTGCATTCCATATTCCACCTTTAAACAGTCTATTTGCTGCTTTCCTAGCTTCTAGTTCCACTTCAACATGCAAGGGAGTGAGTCTAAGGATGGTCTCCATTGCAGCCGTTGGGGTGGTTCTGATTGTTCCTGTAATTCCTAGGCAACCTAGCCTTTGAACTTGACATAGGCGAGCCCTAATAATGGAGCGCTCTTGGGAGCGCCACCACACAAGGTTTCACCATAACGGTGTACAGGGTTATTCATTATAATTAGGCTACCTTTTATTATCGTTATTATTTTAGATAAAAAAAAAAGTTTCGGACGAAAGTTGTAGGGCGGTAACTGACCTAACCCTTAATAAGTTAATGAAAGCACAGTGGCGTACAAGAAGCAATAATATATTTTTTAACGGAACGCCTTGTGTATTGTTGAATCTTTGAACTATTCTTTTTTTCTGATTTCAGAAATATGACATATGATAGTCCTATATTTAACCGTTTTCGAGTTATTCAACATTGAAAATCATATTTAGGCAATTTATTATACGAACGGAAATTAAAATTACGAAAATGACAAGTATTCTGTTATTAAATCTGTCAGCGTTTTATATAATAACAGAATGGGTCGCGTGCGCCGACGTCACAGATTTTGAGACCTTAGGAAAAACAAACAGCTGTCATTGAGAAATCCGCCGATTAAACGTGTTTCTTTAAAGTGAATTTTGCAGTGTTTCTGCCATTTAAGAATTTGTTGGATTATTTAACATCTACAACTATTCTTAATACTGTTATATAAACAATTTTGTTCGTCAGGATGACGGTTAGTCAGAATTGTCTCCTGATGTAGAGGTTAGGTATACGGCTGCCATCTAATTAAATCCTTATATTTTGAGAAAAGAATACTTTAGTACAAATATTGATGTATTTCCAAATGTTACACATAGAGATATTGCAAATTACTTGATTTTTTAAAGAATTACGTAGGCAGAAGGACGAATTCAAGGCATTGAGAAGTCTTGAAGCTGTTTGTGGTTAGGTGAAAGAAGTACTCTGCAAGAAATTTGCAGGATAAAAGCTTGTTACAACGGTAAGAATTAGTTATCAACCATTTTTTTCATATATGCTTGCCTAATTAAATGTTTTATAAATAATTACTAATGCAGAAATTAATTTTTCAGGATATGAACTCTTAGGCATCATGAATAAAAGCCATTGACTCCTTGGACTATTGCAGATTCAAATGGTTCCTTAATGCTCACTGGGATTGTGTTACCAATCTAGACAAAACATGTTCACCACTTAACAGGAAATCTTTCCTTTTAGTGTTTTAGCAATGAACATGGCTATGGTTGGAGATTAACCGCTGTAAATTTTGTGAAAAAGACACGTTATGAAATAAACAATGAAAGACTGACGTACCTACTGTAAACTGTTGGAAGTATGTAATAAGATGTACACAATTTCTTCCAGCGGTTAACCCCTCGTCTATACCTTATATACCTATAGATTGGACTACGCAAACCGTTGTAATTTTTGTAAATTTTTTATTATAATATATTATATAAAATGTTTAACATGTATTTTACTATTTTATGTAGGTCAATTGTTAATTATGACTTGCATTCTCTTAAATATACTCTCCCTCCGTGCAGTTCATGCTTCGCTCAACTAAAATTTAAATAAGAAATAGTTATTAAAAATAGAGACAAACCAATATAAAATGTTAATTTTCTTTACCATGGATTGTTTATTACTTGTTTGAGAAGCAGTTATTACTATCACAATCATTCTTATGCATTAATTTAAAGCATTTCTTTTAAATACCTAGAATTGTTTAACCTAACCTCTTCTGGCTGTAAATCGACGTTATTTTACAAAAACTGATGTTGTCTCGGATTGCCGCACGTCCACAATTAATAATACAATAAAAACTAGCCATTTTGTATTATATTATATCGATAAAAACTCTAGGATTACGAAAAATTTAATTCTGAGGTTCAGTCAGTCGCCATTTGACAGCTAATGACAGCGGTTTGTTTTTCCTAAGGTCTAGGACCTGTGACGTCACGCGCACGCGACCCATACTTGTCATTCTTATAGACTAATTTAATAATTGTAATTTTTCTTTGTATAATAAGTAGCTTAAATACGATTTTCAATGTTCAGTAATTCGAAAACGGTTAAAGATAGGACTATCATATGTCATATTTTTGAAATCAGAAAAAAGAAAATAATTCAAAAATAAATTATTGTTTCTTTCAATTTCTGCACGCTACTGTGCTTCCATTAACTTATTAAATGGGCTCAGTTACAGCCCTACAACTTTTGTCCAAAACTTTGTTTCTATCTCCAATAATAACGATAATAAAGAGTGGCCTAAATATAATGAATAATCCTGTACATCCAGAGGGTGGTCCTTGGATTTATTCCCGAAAATTAAATTTGTGGGATTTTTCAACAAAAACAACACTATCATTTCAAAAACTGTCACCCCGCGACCACACTCGCCATTCCCTCGACACACAGCAAGTCATAACGAGTCATTTGATTATTAGTCTGTCGCTGACAAGCTGTTGTCGCGGGAGTTTTCGAATTTCTTGTAGGGTTAATAACGTTTTTACCTATTCTCCGCGTTGTGTAGAATATTTGCGGCGACGTACGATTTTCAAAACAACGGATGCAGGCAAGACCGAGCATATTCCCATAAGCGGATCGAGTGAAGTAGACCTATAGTGTGACTCATATGGTCCGCAGACTTAATGCCATAGCACTCTTACGTGTGGGACAGAATGAAAACAGTGAGAAAAATAAAATTCGTGCCAAACTGATAGTAAAACTAGAGCAAGCTGCCCTACAATTTAAGGACCACTACGGTTCAATTAAGAAGTCCAGCACGGAAACGCATTATAAATAATGGATCACATTTCGAATACAAAAACCGCTGTCCAAGGAATCACTACTTCGACATCCAGATTTTCTATTCGAGTCACTCACAACGAAAAAATTTTGTATGTGGAAATAATTGTCTAATAATATAATATATGAAATCCTCTACCCCAAAAACCCATAAAACGATACCCCACATCGGTAGTGGGGTGGGGGTGGTGATGGGGATGGGGATGAGGATGGGGGTGGCTAATGCCAAAATTTTTTTTTGAGACCTTAGCTTCTCTTGTATATACTAAATACCAATTTTATTGACTCTTACCTGCTTGATTCATCTATTTACCCAAAATTTACCCCAATTTACCCCCCCCCCCCCAACTCTTCGACGGAACGAGATGAAAATATAATCTAGTTCTAGATCTCGTTAAAGTACATATGTGTACCAAATTTCAAGTTAATATCTCAAACGGTTCCAGAGTAAACGTGCGCACAAAAAAAAAGTTACGACAGACCGACAGACAGAATTTTTTTTTCGCTCAAACTTATAATCTCGAGGTTTCATTACATTCTAAGCCTATTTGAACAATACAAATTTAAAAAAAAATTTTTGTCGTTACTATATTTCCACTGGATGTGGAAATAAAAATAATACTTTTGTAACCTTTTAAATACAGCTATTGAAATGTTGAATTTGTTGAAAAACTTCAAATACTTAATTTTTTATTAAATGAAAAATTATGCCGATTGATATTCTTTTGTTTTTTTTTTAGTAAGTCAAAAAACTTGATGATATATAAGTATTAAGTAAGTGGTGTAATTATAATTTAATACACTCATGCATATTTTGAAGAAATATCTGTAATTGGGAATTTATTTCCCGATATGTTTAAATAAATAAATAAATAATAGCGATAAAAGAAGATAAAATAGAGAAACTTTCAAAATAACTATAACATCTAGCCGAAATATTTTATTAAGAACTTAAATTTTGACACATTAAATTACCATTGCAAGTTGTTTCCTATAAACATATTTTTTTATTTTTCTCTAACCACACAAATTGTTTTGGAAGTTTGTTTATTTCATATAAGGAAAAAATATTTCAGAATATCAAAAGTTAAATCTAGTACGCAATAATCACATAAATTATGAGAAATCGAGATTTAAAAAAAATTACAAAATCGGTATTATGAGAAAACCGCAGTGAGATGATATGCGATTTCATATAGGTATGTGTATGTGTAATCATGCAGATACCACATAACGTCCTGGTATCGTCCTGTTCAAAGATAGTATCGCTTTACTAATAGCTTGTATGTCAATACAGTACCAGGAGATTAATAAAAAGTACGTTTAGGACACCAGTGATTTCTCGAACACGTGCTTTTGATTAGAGTATGTAGTAATACTGTGATATCACTATTATGTTGGGTGCCAATTTAGCGTAGACGAATTTGCTTTATTTTC
Source organism: Rutpela maculata (assembly GCA_936432065.2). Classification (NCBI taxonomy): domain Eukaryota; kingdom Metazoa; phylum Arthropoda; class Insecta; order Coleoptera; family Cerambycidae; genus Rutpela; species Rutpela maculata. The sequence goes on from OW386286.2 coordinate 165,810,544, forward strand.
TTTTATCAAAATTTAGTTGCAATGCAATTTCTTATTTTCAGTACGTGTTGAATTTCTTCATTCACCGCACATACAGCAGTTAATTTTTTTAAAAATTTAAGGACGATAGACTGATAGAACAAAATTTATGGCCAACTCCGAAAAATTACGAGATGCAATTCCAAAAAAAATCTAGGTAATTATATCTCGATGAATTGTCAAGATTTATTTAGTGCTTACATTGTTCAACAAACATAAAGTTATTCATTTTATGCTTATTATACATTTCTTCTCTATTCTAATCTTACTTTAACTCTTAATCTGACAACAATAAAATAGTAACATTATAATAATCTAATTAAAGAAAATTCAAAGGCCCTTGGCAGTACTTTTTTTTCTCCCTGTATATAAAGGTTTCGGAAAAACAGTTACTGAATTTATTTATATTTTATTATACATTCAGACATAATAAAAGAACCTGTTTAAATATAAAATTGGGCCATTCAAATAGACGAAATTTCGTCCTTGTTTTAAACTAGGGTATACATATTTGTAGAAACCAGTGAGGGTAAAAAGGTTTTTACGAGGATAAAAAATGAAAAGAGAATTCAGAACGGAAGAATTGTTCATTAATTTTCTTTTGTAGAGGCTTTTATTAACTTTCATTTGAAATATTGCAACCATTAATTATTTTGCATGAGGAAAACAAAATACGTTTAAAGTATATTTTAACCATTACACTGAATTTCTCATTTATTTAAAATTTTCCACAAATTATTTCGTTCTCACGACAACGTTAGACAGCGCTATTCGTATTCATAGTATATTGGATATATTTTTAAACTATGTAATACTGAAGCTGAACAAAGTCTGTCCTATAATTTAACTTAACAAAGTCAAAATAGAACTGAACATACTTTTAACATATTTATGCAATATTGAACTAGTAGAAGTTACGGTCGGGAGTAAATAACTATTTGATTAATATTTTACTTGAGTAATTCACAATTCGCTTTTACATGGTGTCACTGAGATTAAGTACAAAAGCAGTATCTGATTTATTTCTATTATTTATTTGAACACGATAAAAAATACGTTGTCGACTGTGCATATCTATAGTATTCGCGGTCGACAACGCTCAACTACAGTTTCCATTCGTTTCATGTTAATTTAATAACAATACGTATTAAATAAATTGACCTAATATAAAGTTCGTTCCAATTTGAGAAATATTTTATTATAAACAGTGCATTTCTTGAGTTCGAACGAACTTAGAATTTTAACAATCTCGGCAAAATGGATTTTTTCCTAAGAGGCCAATTGAATAAAATCTGGTGTTTTGTTCTGAATATATATTCAGAATGTAACACCAGATTTTATTAGTAATATTATTATTGCTATGAATTACCGAAATCAGATCGACTCCAATGTTAGCAAAGCGTTTGATAAAATATATCACAATATCATTAAATTGGCTGAAATTAAGGTGCATGGAGACTTACTGAGATAGTTCATGTCTTACGTTTATGATAGGTGACAAATGGAGTTCTTACTATATATTACTTATATAAACGATATTCACACTTGCTTTAAATTCGGCCAACTTCTGTCATACGCAGAAGATCTTAAAATATACTACCAAACAAATTATTTAGTTATCTGCACTCAATTCTTGGAAGATTTAGATCCTTTTTACAATTACTGCGTAAATAACAAACTATCTAGAAAAAGGTCATTTGTTTTACTCGAAATTTAAATATCTTTAAGTATAATTATAATTTCAATAAGAAAATATTAAAACAAGTGCAAACAATTAAAGATTCCCGAATAATTTCTTATTTAAGAATAACCACTGCACAGGTAGGAATACCAATTTTTAAAACTTTCTGAATTTTGTTCGATATATTACAATATTAACTGTTATTTTACTGAACTACACGTAGTAATAAAGAGTAAGAAAACGCTGGGTTTTATCACTCGAATATAAAGAAAATTTCTCTCTTGCACAGTAAGTTAAATCTTGCAACAATAACCTGGAACTCATGCGACTTCTAGGGCAGCAATGCTTTGTTAACAAAATATAGAAAAAATAATAATAGAAAATTGAAGATCACTTGTTGATGTAACATTTTTGTAAAAATTGATCAAGGTTTCAATTATTCCTTAAACTTGTTAGATATTACATAAATTAACTTTTTGAACGTACGTTGTCTACTGTACGCACTGCTGTTATTTTATAGTTTAGTTATTAGTCAGTTTTAGTAGAAACTTGTTTTTGCTATTTAACCTCTATCCTCAATGTAATCTTTTTCTATAATAAATAATAAATGTAGAAATAACATTTTAATGTAAACATATGAAAGATTATTTTTAAATTATTTTGTTTTCAATTTCTGTTTTCGAATTGAATTAAGCGTATCTGTTTGTGTAGGATAATTTTATGAATGGAAAATTATAATTACAAAGGAAATAGTTAAAAATTAAAGTGTACTAAATCCTTTAATGTTCCCTTCAAATAATATTTATGATTCTTTATCATATGCATCTCATTCACTAGTAGGTAGTAAACTCCTACAAAATGTGTCACTTGTGTAAATAATCTCTAAAATAGTTTTAAATATGATGAATATATCAATAAAAACACCATTTCCAAGAAATCTGGGTCGCGTATTTACCAAGTAATTTTCGAAACTATTTGTAAAATATGATGTAAAGTACAGTTATAACATTATAAAATATTTACATGCAGGGTTGGACAAACGTGAAAAGCGATTTTACAAAACGAATCACAGATCTTGCACCTTACGCAGGTATTGAGGGTGTATTGAAAATATTTGACGCAGCTGCTAGTTTTCTAATTAGAAACTTAATAAAAATGTTAGAAGCCTTAAAAGAAATCATTTTCAAAGATTCCAAGTAACCATAATGTGATGTTTAAAAACTAATTTTCATAAAAAGCGTAAGATTTTGTATGTTTTCTTAAAATGATTTCTTAACCGCTTCTCAAGTCACCGAAGTAACTCCTTGAAAATCCAGAATGATTTTGTGTTAGGTAAAGAGAAACGAATTGTAATGTTGCAAAACTAGTGTATTAAATTGTGAACGACTGCTTAGAAAAGGAAAATGACAACTCTTATAAAAGTGAGGAAGAAATATAGAAATAGTACAAAATACATGATTTCCATTTTTCTTATTTTTATTGTATTTCATATAGAAATGTATTAAACACAATAGCCGGTAATTATAAAACTTAAGATCATCCTCTAAAAAAAATAAAAATATCCACGTGCAAAATATTACAATCATAGTCAGAAGTTATAACATTTATAATGGTGTTACATTTTTAACGTGACACCGTATACCATCTTTGTGATGCCTACGTGTCAGAGCTGGGCATATATGTACTTATAAGTACCTCATAAGTATTTAAATATTACAAATTTTTAAATACCGAGTATTTGAATACTTCTTGCAACAAGTATTTGTATTTATACTTGCAAATAGTTTATTTAAAATATTTGCCACTTAGTATTTGTGAAAATGATCCTAAATGTATTTATGCATATTTAAACTATATAAATAATTGGGAAGTATTTAAATACTTTTAAAGAAGTATTTAAATTCTTTTTCAACAGTATTTCAATACTTTCAGAAATATTTGAATATGATCTAAGTATTTAAATCTCAAAAGTATTTTGAGCGTGGGAGATATAGAAAATCAGTTACTGCACAAAAACCTGATTCTGGTACCTAATTTGAATAATTAAGGGTACTTACCGACCAAATTGATATGTAGTTCATCTTTAAACAAAATTATTAAAAAAATTCTTTCCGCTCTCCGCTTCTGTTTGACAAAACATGTGGATTTGTATGACCTATCACCTGGAATATTAACTTTATTACCTAATTGTTTATATTTTCGTACCAAAGAGATTTTAATATGAACAACAAAAAATATATAAAATAACAGTAATTCTCAATAAAAAACTAAACATCGCATTGTTTTAGTATTTTATTCAGAATTACTGTTATTTTATATATTTTTTGTTTTTCATATTAAAATTTTAAAAAATAAAAATGTTTTTGGTTCCTGGTCTAGCTCTACGGAATAAGTAAAGATCCAATACTCAACTAAAATTAATTAACCATAAAGGTTGTGAAATAGTGTCGTAGAAATTCATTAAAGTCATAAAACCCCAAATAGTCAAATATTATTTAATATAATAATAACAATGATAATGATAATAAGTCTTTATTGATTCTATAAAAACAGAAAATATAATTTGTCGAAGTTTAGCCATTGTATACTATCCTTATACTTAAATATGCTTTCAAAATATTTCAGTGTTATCAAAATTTTTAAATATTCTGAAAGTATTTAAATACTAAGTTTACTGAAATTAACCTTTTTGTACTTAGTTTAAACTATCTAATTACTTTTGTTATTTATTATTTAAATACTTTTTTACCCGATCGAGCTTTTTGTTTATTAACAATATTTGTTGCCCATACATACGGTAGGTTATGTTTACTGATTGCTAGGCCTCTCGCGTCGGGAAGTAATTTCTCTTACCGGCATCTGAATGGTAAGTAAAATTAATATAATGTATACCTATGTTATTTCACAAAAATAAGGACAAAAAAAAAATAAGGAAATTTCTATTTATTTAAAGAAGAATTACAGTCTTTCCTGTACGATCGTATTAAATTACACTTCAATTAAAATAATTTAATTTTTACTAAATAAACGGAAAGTCAAAATACAAACATCATATTTGCCGCGAAATATGAACGTCACTTTTGACTTCGTTTATTTAGTAGAAATTAAATTATTTTAATTGGAGTGTAATTATATACGATCGTGCAAAAAATAGTATAAGCATCGCGAACGTTAAGGCTTGTACCGATCTCCAGTAAAATTGGAGGCTTCTCTGTCGCTTAGCCTTCAAACATTGCCGTCGACCGGTAAACGTCCCTTACCGTTCTTGATATTTAATATACTATTATATTTTGGAAATATTTCATATTTAAATACTTGTACATGGGGGATATATACACAAGCCCGGAAGTAATTTCTATAATAAAATTATTTAAATGATAGTATTTTGGATTTGGAACGATTTATTGTTTGGCAGTGGCGGCTGGTGAAATTTCAATATTTTTTTTCTCGTCTGTGGCGCATGGGACCCATACGAAACATGGGAAATAATATCTAGAGAAGCACTTCTCTAATGACCCCCTAAAAATTTTTGAAAAAGCAGTTTGCGATTTTTTTTTTAAATTCGGTCTAGGGACTCCTGTTTATTATTTTTTTTTGTCATATACATTTGACTTTTCACTTATAATACACCTAGAGCATTGATAATACCGAAATAATTTTGTCATAGCGACTGCTGAAAGCATGTTGCTTGGTAATAGCCCGAGGCCGTGGGGTATTACCTTTAAGCAACACGCTTGAAGCATTCTCTACGACAAAATTTTGAGTATTTATCAATGCTCGAGGTGTATTCGGTAAGATAATTTTTTACTCTCCATTCAATCCGTATTTTCTGATCGAACAAACTTCTAAAAACATTTTCCACGTATCCTCTTTACTTTTAATGGTGTTTTGGGTGTATTTTCTAATACAATTTGATTAATTGAATCGTTTACCAAACCTTTGTGACATTTTTATAAATTGATTTTCAATTTGACATTTGTAGAATTTCAATCTGACATTTGTACATATCATGTGTGCCTTGCCTGATAACACCACATGTAGTGGTGTTATCACTGTAATCTTATTCTGATTGGATGAATTTTGACACATGACATGAAATGCAAAATTTTGATTGGTTAATACATTTAGTAAAAAATTATCATAAAAATACAACAACCCGTTTTTGAGTTTATGAAAATATTTTCATTACTAACTGAGATACAACGAATTGAAATATTGTAATTTGTTAAATTGTAAATTACAAAATTTCAGTTCATTGTATTTCAGTTAATAATGAAAATATTTTCATAAACTCAAAAAAGGGTTGTATTTGTATGAAAAGTCAAATGTATATGACAAAAAAAATAATAAACAGGAGTCCCTAGACCAGGGGAGGCTACCGAATTATAAAAAAATTTTTTCGCAAACTGATTTTTCAAAATATTTTAGGGGTCATTAGAGAAGTGCATCTCTAGATGTTATTTTCCATATTTCGTATGAGTCCCATGCGCCACAGACGAGAAAAAAAATATTGAAATTTCACCAGCCGCCACTGCTGTTTAGTGATATACTTCTGCTATAGCTTCTAAATTATCATATTATCATTCCTTCTTCTTGTATATTTCTACATATTTGTAGAGATTATATACAATTAAGTTAAGAACTGAGTGTTTGCGGTGGCAAAACAAAGAACTTTGGCGGTTTAAATCGACAGAGATAATCTCGTCAGTGCCTATGTGAACAATGGTACTCCTAATCTATAAATTTTGCTGAACCTCCACTTTGTTATGGAGTGTTATAAAACTTTTAACGTACTCAGGCCGTAGATATACGGAATCCACAGTTTTCGTATAAATTTTTCGTATATATATGACTGATTGATCCCATGGAACTAGGGTTATTTTATCAGAAAAAGAAAATCCCAATATACTCGGATATTGGGCGTGTGTTCTTTGTCTCTAAATTCCTTCTAAAGTTTTCAGGGATAAAGGAGTCGTGTTGCCTGTAATGTTATTATTTCTAAAGATGTTGACGCAAGCAAATCTGTTCATTTGCTGCATTTAATCGACTTGGTCCTGTGGGGATATGAACCCTTGTTATCTGTGTGGAACGACGCGCTACTGTAAGTTACATAGATGGGACGATTTATCCTATGAACCTTAATTTGAGAATAATTTCGTTTCGGGTGCTTTGGGAAGATTAATATAGTACAAATAATAAAGGAAGGGTACGTTGTTATTTTAATTCGGTAAACATACAAAAATGGGTAAATAAAGTGAATACAAGAATTGCAGTTTGAGGAATTTCATCAAGTGATAAAACTATATTAATATGAAATTCAATTTAACAAACAAACTGTTAAACAGTAACTAGGACCAAAAGAGTTTCCACTTTATTCGATTGCTATTCAATCTCAATATTGCAATGAAATAAAATCAATCGGCCGTGCATAAAAATGTGCTTAAATAGAGGTGCTCCTTATAGTATAGGATATACATAAAATGTAACCGAGCGGAAAGAGAAGCTATTATACATTAAAGAAGTTTACAGGAGTTTTAAAATTACAGAGACTGCCTTTGCGAGATTGAAGAAGAATGTAGTGAAAATACCATAAAGGGAAAATGTTTCCGTATAAACACAGACATATAAGATAAAGATAAGCAATTCAGTTTCGGCGATAATGAATGTACTAAAAGTTGGTTAGAGAGAACATTACGTTTTATCGATGGGTTCCATCCTAAGACAGTAAATCTAAACATACAATTACATGTTTGTCTCTGAAATAGAATAATTGAGTCTGTGAATTCCTTGCTGACATTAAAGTTTAGGTTAATATACATCTGCCCAAATTACGAAAGTTGATTTCTGATCGAAATTATAAGTAGAATACTTCAAACAACTTTTGACAATTTTTTTTGCTTTATGCTTCAATCGAAATGATACGTAATTGAATAAAGACAAACCATAACTTGGAACTATTGTATTGTTTTATTCTTAGATTTTTCGACTTCCCTTTTTTCTGTGAATACCCGAGATGATTCCTTATACCGGGTGAAACGCGAACATGGTACTTCTCTATTTTTACAGATGTTATTGATATTTGGTGTATCGTTGTGGACTTGATAAACGTCACTTTTGACACATAAATTCATTTTTTTCTACTTCCGGTTTCAGGCGGTTTAACTTTTGATTTTCAAATGAAACACCCTATATATTATTACATTGTTGAATTATACATGATTTTCTGAATACAATGATATCACATAAGTGACATATTAAATGTCAAGCTATTCTTAATTCAGTTTTTAATTTTTACTTTAAGTGTGGCATGACAATTGAGATTTATTCCAATCGATCCATGTATTACTAGAAATATCAAAATCACGTCGAAAATACTAAATTATGTGATTTATAAGTAACAAAAATCTTCGAAACTGTTTTTTTGGATGAAAAATGAAATTTTTTCAAATGAAACTAAGGTGGCTTTGAAAACAATGAAATAAGTTAGCTTTTTAAACGTGTTGTGTTTTCATTGTAACTTTAAAATTGCTGATAAAAATTATTATTAATTTGATTTAAAACGCCAAATATTTATACAAGACATGAAAAAGTGGACATGGTAATTATTTAAGGAGAATGTAAAAATAACGCAGTTGATGTTACCGAGTTATACGCAGAATGACATCCTACACAGTGCCCTGCTACAAATTATTTTTATCGTGTTGAAAATCAGTTTCGAAGATAATAATGATCTCGAAATTATTTTTTATTATTGGGGAAGAAACGGAAGTTAATATTGTGGCTCGAGTGGAATTTTTCTTTTTTTTGGCATTACGACTTGCGTCGATGCAGTCAGGTACAAAGTAAATGTTTAATATTCTGATAGCTAACTAACTTATACCGACGTGTGTTCACTATTACCCAATAATAACTCCTGCCAAACACCCAAAACACCCGACTGACCGATGACACCCCCCGGGGGGGACAAGCTGGCGAAGAAAGAAGATCAAGACAGAAGAGGCCTTAGCCAGCAAGGTCCAACAAGCCAGGACCCAGGGAGGTGGGCCGAAATCGTTTGCACCGCTCACATTTGTGAGTGGGGCCGACGTAAAGTAAGCTCGCCCGCCCTGCACGAGGCTGGTCCCCGGTCTACAGCGATGTATTGAGGTAAAGGGCAATAGTCCTGCCCGACCCCAGTCATCCGAGACCGACATCTTTAGCCAAGAATATTGGCCAATAATAACCCTACATCTAACCACAGAGTACAGTAACTACACAGAGGCGAAAGCTTTGGCGGCACCTTTCAGTTTTGATGGCTCGATTTCTGTGACCTTGTGTATCAATTGAATCTACACTGAGACAAATGTGTTGTTAATTCATTTCTATTTTTTTCTTATTCTTAAGGATACACAGAGAAAACAGTGTATTTCGAGTTGGATCGAAAAATATTACCATTTGAATTGTTTATAATCGGCGCCTATTTTCAGTTGAGTTGGGCACTAGGTTTTATTAAGAAAATTTTAATTCTCGGCTAATGTTTTCAACCTCCTAAAATGAGTGGAAATAAAACTCACAAATCCAAACTTAAAACGATAAACGTCAACGGTGTCAACGCAAAAGTGAGGTTGATTGATATACCATTTAAAATGGCGATGCGTACACAAATTTGGTTTTGGCGGGAAGACTTGCTTTCGCCTTTGTGTAATTACTGTACTCTCTGTGATCTAACCTATGCCACGTGTCATGACTGGATTCTGGGATTACAAAATAAGGACATTCTCTTCTCGCCCAGGGGTCTATCAGGGAATTATAAACCTTACACAAATAGTACGACCTCGGAAAAAAAAGGAATATTTATCAATGGGACAAAAACAAAGTGAGGAATATCTAACCTATTCTAAATATTGAATTTAATGTCTTTGAAAAATTCTAGTATTACGTCATAGATATATTTTTTATTTAGCGCTAATAAATTACAGATATTATTAGGAAGGAAAACATTTAGATACTTAACTTTTTATGAAATACATAGCTTTCTACTTTATACTTTAAGCACTCAAAAAATATATGATCCAAATCTGCAGTGACATTACATATATCGCAGAAGTCTGTGTCTGTATCTTCTTGAGATGCGCCGGGTAGCACCGGAGGCCAAATTTTAGTCTATTTATTGTCGTTATTTATCTGGCTGAATAGTTGTGTAGCGAGTAGGATTTGTTTTATCATATTTTTCTCATAAGGCTGACTACGCATTTTTGCTTTTTCTTTCCAGAATACTTATACATTCTTGGACGTGCAATCCACTGTTCAAAATTTCTCCTTCATTCATATTATTTTCTGCTATAATATCTAACTTTTTATTATGTTCTAAGCCTGAATGAGCTTTAACCAAAACAAATTTGATAAAACTATTTCTTTGAGATAAACAGGAAATTAGTCTTGAAAGTGTACGCCGAATTCTTCGTCAGAATAATTATAAATCATTTAAATATCAATTAAATCACCGTTTGTACGAAAATGATCACGCACGGAGAACTGAAAATTGCCGTTGGATTTTGCCGATGATTTTACAAAATAACGTACAGCCAAATAATGAATTTTTGGGAAAAAATTATTTTCCGATTAATCCAGATTTACGAATTTAAACTTTTTTTAATATTTAACGGACAAAATAAAAACCTATATGACTTTTTTCTCTAGGGGCACTTTGAAAAAACTGACCTAGGTCAAAAATTTGAATGTTAAGGTAGGAGACATTTGAGATCCACTGGTTTTTCTGGATCAATGGACGTATAGGTCAGAATCATAGACGATTCTTACTTACTATTAAAAACTCATAAAAAAGTGTAAATATTACTGACTTGGGTCCTCCCCGCCGCGCGGTTTTATATCAAGAAGCGCAGCACTTTCATGGAACCGCTTCAACCGAACTTTTTTATTCCAATTATGAGAATGTAAATAATTTGTTGTCTCTTTCTGCACAACCGCAAGTATAGGATGACCATAAGGCTTTAGACAGAGGACTTGTTTACATGTGTGTTTTTTAATTTGGAACAAAATTTTTGGAGCTTTTCTTGTTGTTTATAATTCGTAAAATTTAAATGTGATTTATTACCATTTGTAACATGCATAGGTGTTCTGTGTTAAAAGCTAAAAACATTAGTAACTATTTCATGAAATTGGAAAACGAACGATTAGACGTTCGAGATACGATAACAGAAAATAGTTATGCGCATTTTAAGTTAGGAAAAAATCTAATTTTTTTAACGAATTGCGCGCGTAATTTTTTACAATCAGTTATCGAAAACTAAAATCGAGACTTTGGTCTCTATGGAAATCAGTGTAAACAATGTTAAACAAATCAGAACAAAACAGCGAATCAGAATAATAATAATGATAATAATGCTTTTATTGCCTAACAGGTTAACATCCAATAACAGAACAATTCTTTTGAATTTGTCTCAAAACCACAAAAGTTGCTCATAATAATAAAGTTTATACATAACCCAACAGCGACTTTAATTTGAAAGTCACAGCAATGTGACAGCGTGGTAGACAGGCCTATTCGAGGAATCTAGAACTTACCAATAAATTATTGTTGATTTACATAAATTATTCAAAATGACAACACACATTTCGACACGTCGAACTAAGGACATACGCACTCCGTTCAACACTAAATACACTAATAGATCAACTAACGTTGTCAGTAAAGAAAAAAAAAAAGAAAACTTGGTCCAAAATACAAAAAGCAACAGAAAAAGAACGAACAAGTTCTGTCTGTACGTAACCAAGTACTTAATGACTTGAACGGTAAGTCAATACTATAAATCTTAACTATAAAATATAGTGGCCCAAAATTAAAAAAGAACAATAGTATATTGTGTATCTAGGTGTGAAAGCGATACATTCCCGGACGACGATGCAATTGTTGGCCGAGGCGCTAGCCGAGGCCAACAAGCCCCGAAGTCTGGGAATGTCCTTTCACACCGAAGTACACATACTATTTTTTCTGAAATCATAATAAATACTATTTTAAACGTATAAAAATCAAAAATATAAACATTTAAAAAAAAATTTTTCTGAAATCACAATCAATACTATTTTAAACGTATAAAAATCAAAAATATTAACATATTAAAATATATATAAAAAACCGTACGAGAATCTTACTTCCCGGCCTAGGCCGGGAAGTAACATTCCCGTACGGCTTTGTTGATCGTTGCTTAGCAACGGATCTTTTCCGGTCCGTTTTCTGATAGTTTCCTAGCAACGGACTAAAATACTGGAATTGTGCTCTAAAATCGCGCCGAAAATGTAGACATTCCCGATCGATTTCAGAAAAAAGAAACTTACAAAAACAACGAGCGGGTACGCCGTGCCGTGTGTACGTACTTAAACGAATGGGTACGCCGTGTGTACGTACTTAACCAAGTAAGGACATAATCTAAAATATTGCTTGAGAATATCACAAGGGTATAGTTGTCTTCAGATCTACTAAGATCTATTAAGCACTCAAAAAATGTCGGCGTCTTTGATCTTTCCGCACCAAAGACACCGGCAATTTATACCTCTCTATACTAATGTCAGAGTATCATGCGCGAGCAGACGCGACAATAATAAAGCCTACCCCAATATTTCAGCGTTCTCATACAATGTTATTAAAAATTTTCGAAATTTTTATTTATTTTTTTTTCCACCAAACCTATAGGCTTTAAAGTGTTTTGTTTGTCTAGATATTTCCCACCGTAAATTTTTTTAATGACATGAGACTAATTACACCCTATATTTTTTATTATAGTAAGTAGTAAGTAGACTTACAATACAAGTCATTTTAATATATCATGATGGATGTTCTCTATTTATTCCATTATAATAGATATACATAGCGTGTCTCACGATATGGCATTTATTATCAAATTTAGGCATATCCATTTTTTTATCACTCAACTCAAATCTCCAAATCTTACACATGCAATAAAATTTAGAAATAGTATATGGTGTATTTTGGTGTGAAAGCAATACATTCCCGGACGACGATGCAAATTAGTTGATGCGCTAGCCGAGGCCTACAAGTATCGAAGTCCGAGAATGTGCTTTCACACCGAAGTACCCATACTATTTTTCCTGAAATCACAAACAATATTATTATAAATTAAGGAATTTGTATTAATGCATAACATTTCTTCATTACACTCTAACTGCTTACTAATAAATGCAATTTTAATGTGAGTTGGTTTGTCTGCGTGTATTTATTTACTGCCTAAAATATACATAAAAAACCGCTGCCCAAGGAATCACTACTTCCACATCCAGATTCTCTATCCAAGTCACTCACAACGAAAAAACTTTGTATGTGAAAATAATTGTTTATGGAACTTTAATAATATAATATTTGAAATCCTCTACCCCAAAAACCCATAAAACGATACCCCACATCGGTAGTGGTGATAGGGGGGTGGTAGTGGGGGGTGGATGAAGTAAAAAAATATTTTGAGGTTTCTGGTTCCTGTACATGCACTAAATCACATTTTTTTTTCATCCCCTTTAATAAGGGGTGGGGGTGGTAATGGGGGTGGCTAATGCCAAACATTTTTTTGAGACCTTAGCTTCTCTTGTATATACTAAATACCAATTGTATGGACTCTTATCTGCTTGATTGACCTATTTACCCCAAATTTACCCCAATTTACCCCCCAACCCTTCGACGGAACAAGATGGAAATATAATCTAGTTCTAGATCTCGTTAAAGTACATATGTGTACCAAATTTCAAGTCAATATCTTAAACGGTTCCAGAGTAAACGTGCGCACAAAAAAAGTTACAGACAGACAGACAGACCGACAGACAGACAGAAATTTTTTTTCGCTCAAACTTAAAATCTCGACGTTTCATGACATTTTAAGCCTATTTGGACAATAAAAATTTTTAAAAATTTTTTTGTCGTTACTATACTTCCACTGGACGTGGAAGTAAAACCATACGGGAATATTACTTTCCCGGCCTAGGCCGGGAAAGTAACATTCCCGTACGGTTTTGTTGACCGTTGCTTGGCAACTGATCTTTTTCCGGTCTAGTTTGTGTCTGAAATCACGCCGAAAATGTAGACATTGCCGATTGATTTCAGAAAAAGACGCTTTACACAACATACAAATGAATATCGAAGACCAGATCAATGTTAATAGCATACATATAGGTCGAACTGCGAATCCGTTCTTCTTTAAATTTTTTAAAAGTTGTTTAAGAAATTAAGATGATGCTGATGATTTCCGATTAGCTATATTCAAGGAAGGAAACAAACAAAATTAAACTGTAAACTCCAAGTAAAGCAATCAATACTTTTTTACTTTAAGTATTTTACTCTAAGTGCGTTTTGAATGACGCGACAATAATAAAGCCTATGGATATACTGCTACTTGCATTAATAGTATTTCGACCAATACTTGTATCTGTTTCTAAAAAAATAATACTTGTTACTTACTGAAAAGTTTTGCAAGTACTGTCAAATATTCAGTATCTTTTTATCATATTTTTGTAGGTTATCTTACCTACCTTGAATAATTATTTTAAAAACCTACCAAACATGCAGTTTCTTCAGCGCTAAGGGTTCGCCCCAGTCAATCTGTTGATATATGTAAGCCCTGAAAAAACCTTAAAAATAGAGTAATTTTTTTTTGTATTTTAATGGGGAGAGTCCTCATTAAGGCTTCAAGTTTTTAATTTCGGGGGATTACTTTAACCTCCATCTTGTCATAAATGGGGTTAAATTCAATTTTCTTGGAAAAACTCGTTTTCCGTTGATACTACGGACAAGTTACTTTTTATAAAGACAAAATCATCGGGAATGATATATATTTTTTTTTTGTATGATTACCTAATAGTTTAAAAGTTGGCGTTTAACAATTTCTTTTATTAGTCAATCATATCTATAAACCGCCTAGTCGGTCACTAGTCTGACCATTAACCATTTCCCGGGTCAAGCTGCCGTAGATGGCGGTAATGGAGCATTTCCAACCCACTTTTCTATAGCCAATAGTCGCATCACATCCTGTTTTGTATTTGTAAGAAATGAATTTCAGTAAAGCGGGAGGATCTAGATCTTTTGTATTTTGCACTAAAATAAGTCCATTGTTAGTTCGTTGGCAGCCCTATTTCTCTAGCTCTGTCTCTGTCAGTGTCACGCTGCTTCTGTTGTGGAGGGAAGTATAGTAAGATTTAATTTGTTTTTTTTATAGATTTAGCGTTTAAATGCTGATAACGAAGTGAGTACAGTGTTTTTTTATCTGCATCACCTGTGAACAACGTTACCAAAAAGAGTTCTCCATTTAACGCAATCGTTTCAGGATCCATGTTTTGTTAGTTGAATAATAATTCAAATGGCGTAAATAATTGTGGACTTTTGTTGAGATAGATGATTAATAAAATATCTCAACAACATTTTCTTTTCCAGATTTACGGAAGTAGATGTGCGATCTTGCCAATCCTGTCAATATCACCAAGAGATCTATGTCTTCACATACGATGATAAAAACTCTTACGTCGAGGACATTAAGAGTATATAAAAATGGCCGACTCGGAGAGCAAATGTTTCTAATATCTCGAGAAAGAGTTGGCGGCCAAACTAGCGACCGGCAAAATTCAAAATAAGTACTTTTTTTCGTAGGATCAACAGGAAACGTGTTATTCCAACAAAAAAACTGATTTTATCTCCCTTTAGGGCAAAATGGCGGCTAAAGTAGGCCTTCCCCGATGTTGAAAGCGTGGATTCTTAATGAGTGTCCTTCTCCTACAGGACTAAAAAAAAATCTCCGATAGTTAAAATTTTTTCGAATGAACTGAAGTAATACCAATAATAGATAATCAATTGTAATAAACCATTGTTTATTTTTATTAATATGCATGTTAATTTTTTCACGACAGACAGTACGTGTTAGATATATTTTTAAAACTTGGCATTATAGACCAGTCGAATTAGACATAATAAGAAATTTTGTGTCCTGTGGACTTTTTTTTGTTGTTTAAGATAGCATAATAAGCAAGCACAGAAAACTACACCCTGATACACCATGTGTGTTTCCTATTTTTAGGGGTTGAAACTTTGAAATTTTACTTATATGTCCATATCTTTTTCCCTATTGTCCGTAGGGCTCTTTACCAAGTTACACTTTTTGAAGATTCATCCCTCCTCTACATAATATACATATTATACACTTTCCGTAGGACAAAAGGTTTTGGCTGTACGAGGCCGGAAAGGTCGCGCTGTCTGAATTTGGGACAAACGGTTATTATTTCCAATCTACAATACTACACATACCAATGCCCTTAAGGAGGGATGACGATTTGTGAAAAAACTTTCATCGAATACCGCGCGGTTTCCATGATACGGGATGTTGAAATTTTGAAAACCCCTTTTTTAAAAAAAGTGAACCTACCTCTTTTCGCTCATTTTTTTTTTCATTTTTTTTTTCATTTTTTTTTTCATGTATGCACGACCCTAATATAAGAAAGTTTACGTTGGTTTCATTTTAATACATTCATTGGTTTAGGAGCTAGACAGCAAAATATGCCAAAAATGATTATTTCGGTATTGTTGCGTTAAAAAAACCAAAACCAGTATAATTCTGGTAAATGTCTTTGTTTATCTTAAAAGTCCAATTCATTGCGCATAGAAAATGTGTTTTTGCATTTAAATAGGATCAACACTTATTGTGTAATAACGATTTATGTCATGTGTTCTCCAGTCTCTCTTTTCACAATTTTTTCTTGCGACCTTATGGTTCATAGTAGGGCAGAAAGCAATATACACGTGGACAGCGTACATAATATGGTGTTAAAATGCGATAGGACGTTCCGTTTTCGAGTAAAACGCACTTGGTTGCAAAAAATTACTTCAGATCACACTTTTCATCGATTGACTAGTAAATACTCATCGCCGACTACGAAAAAATACAACTCTGTGTCGCTTCTTGCTTTTTCAGTTTATGAGGGATATTGCTAATGAAAAAATGAAGGGACTGGGGTTCACGCTTGTCTCAAATCATCATTGCAACTTATTTTGTGTCTATAACAAAATCCACAGTAATTTTACCTTCTTCGAGAAACAGCTATGTCCATTTCGATTAAAAAAAACAAAATCCTAAGAAAGAAAACACCGAAATATAGAATTAATCTATTTATCAGCTCACAGTTCAGAACACCTTGGACATCAGGGATTAGGGCTCCTGCTGAAACCATGCAAAAAAAAAGCGCCAATGATTCTACCTCAAGAGAAAAGATGGTGCGGAAATGAATCAACTTGTAAAATTTGCATAAAGATAATATATTACTATTATTATTATTATTATATTATATTTCTGTACCGAATAGTACTAATGTGAAATAAACACAAAATAAGTTGCAATGATGATTTCAGACAAGCGTGAACCTCAAACAGAGGTGAGAACCCCCTATTGCATCCGAGTCCCTTCATTTTTTCCTTAGCAATGTCCCTCATAAACAGAAAAAGCAAGAAGCGACACGTAGTTGTGTTTTTTCGTAGTCAGCGGTGAGTATTTACTAGTCAGTCGATGAAAAGTGTGATCTGAAGTAATTTTTTGCAAACAAGTGCGTTTTACTCGAAAACGGAACGTTCTATCGCATTTTAACAAGAAACTCATTTTAACACCTGTCCATGGCCTGTCCACGTGTATATTGCTTTCTGCCCTAATATGAACTATAAGGCCGCAACAAAAAAATGTGAGAAAGGAGACTGGAGAACACATGACATAAATCTTTATTACACAAATAGTGTTGATCCTACTTAAAAACAAAACCACATTATCTATGCGCAATGAATTGGATTTTTAGGATAAACAAAAACATTTACCAGAATTCTACTGGTTTTGGTTCTTTTAATGCAACAATACCAAAATAGCCATTTTTGGCATATTTTGCTGTCTAGCTCCTAAACCAATGAATGTATTAAAATGAAACCAACGTAAATTTTTTTATATTAGGGTCATACATACATGAAAAAAAATGAGCGAAAAAAAGTAGGTTCACTTTTTTTTTAAAACAGGGGTATTCAAAATTTCAACATCCCGTATCATGGAAATCGCGCGGTATACGATGAAAGTTTTTTCACATATCATCATCACTCCTTAAGGGCATTAGTATGTGTAGTATTGTAGATTGGAAATAATAGCCGTTTATCCTGTACAGAAGATCCCCCAAATTCGGACAACGCGACCTTTCCGGCCTCGTACAGCCAAAACCTAATAAAACCTTTTGTCCTACGACAAATGTGTAATATATATACATATATTATGTAGAGGAGGGATGAATTTTCAAAATGTGTAACTTGGTAAAGAGCCCTACGGGCAATAGGGAAAGAGATATGGACACATAGGTAAAATTTCAAAGTTTCAACCCCTAAAAATAGGGGACGCACATGGTGTAGCAGGGTGTAGTTTTCTGTGCTTGCTTATTATGCCCTCTTAAACAACTTCCACAAAAAAAAGTTCACAGGACGCAAAATTTTTTATTATGTCTAATTCGACTGGAGTATTAAGTTGCTGTTGAAAAGGCAGTCAGTACTTAAAAGTAAACACTAACTTTGATGTAACATATTAACGACCAACAGTTCTTACGCTCTATAAAAATAGTGAGTATAGTCTGTTAAGTTGCACAGTTTTCGAGATATTTCTAAAAGAGTCAGATTCTTGAGACTTGCTGATAATTTTATTAGTATTAATTACTTTTGTCCCCTAATAATTGAAAATACAAACCTAATCAATTGGCGTTAGTCTTATCATTTCTAAATAAATTACCGGGTTCAATAACTAACGTGATTGAACTATATAAAACTGCATACAAGTACGTGATACTACGAATAATATCATCATGCAAATATAAATACAAAAAACCGCTGCCCAAGGAATCACTACTTCCACATCCAAGTCTCTTACAAAAAAATACTATATTTGCACTCCACTATGTGGAAATAATTGTTTATGGAACTTTAATAGTATAATATTTGAAATCATGTACCCCAAGAACCCATAAAATTATAAGCCACATCGGTAATAGAGGAAGGGTGAAGTAAAAAAAAATCTTGATAACTTTGGCTCTTGTACACACACTAAATCACACTATTTTTTCACCACCTTCAATAATGGGGTGGAGATGGTAATGGAGGTGGCTAATGCCAATTTTTTTTTTTGAGACCGGTTCCAGAGTACTCGTGAGCACTAAAAAGATACAAGACTAACATACAGACTGATGCGGCAGACAAATTTATTTTGCTCAGACTTAAAATATTGAGGTTTCATGATATTCTAAGCCTATTTAAACAATGAAAATTTCCAAAAATTTTTTTTGCGTTAATATACTTCAACTGAATGTGGAAGTAATACGCAGAAAATGGCATTACAAAGATATAAAAAATCGTTGTGTGAAGTAAACTACATGATAAAAGTACTCTACTTCGAGCATTTTCTTCGAGGAAACCTACTACGCATCCATACTACTCAAGGTAACCCACTGTGCATCCAATTTACTCGAGGAAAGCCACTGCGCATTCATACTTCTTGATTAAGCGTGGTGGATTAAGCAAAAAAAAGTTTTGAGGCTTAGGTTCTTGTATACACGCTAAATTACAATTTTATTTTTTTCACCCCCTTTAATAATGAGGTGGGGGTAATAATGGGGGTGGCTAATGCCAAAACATTTTTTGAGGCTGTAAGTTCTTTTATATATACTAAATACCAATTTCATGGACTCTTACCGGCTTGATTTACCCATTTACCCCCATTTACCCCAATTTACCCCCCAACCCTTCGACGGAACAAGATGAAAATATAATCTAGTTCCAGATCTCGTTAAAGTACATATGTGTACCAAATTTCAAGTCAATATCTTAAACGGGTCCAGAGTAAACGTGCGCACAAAAAAAGTTACAGACCGACAGACCGACAGACCGACACGACAGACAGAAATTTTTTTTTCGCTCAAACTTAAAATCTCGACGTTTCATGACATTTTAAGCCTATTTGAACAATAAAAATTTTTTAAAATTTTTTTGCCGTTACTATACTTCCACTGGATGTGGAAGTAAAATGAAGAATCTTTTCTGTGAACAACAAAAATTTTATATTATATTGAAAAATACTCCAGAATATAAATCGAAAGCGTGGTTTGTATTAATTATTTATGTAGAAGGCCACTACACATAAATAAATAATTAGGATGATTTGTTGTTGGGTCTGCTCTTGATTTATGCCCAACAGCAATGAATCTAATTAAATTTGCCGTCGTTGTCTTATACATACGTAAACCCATTCGTAGGTTTTAGGTGAAGGAATAAGCCAAATTAGAAGTAAACTAATTTGGGAGCAAATTATAAATTCAAACGATTCAGTAAACAGAAGGAAATTAAATTAAATTATTTGCTGCTACTATTAAACTTAACAGTATGTGCTATATATATATTACTGTAATCCTGTATATTAAACGCGGGAATGCTCTTTATAGTAAAGAGAAATTTTTTCTTCTAGAGTTCATACCAAGCAAAACCGCATCTATACCAGGTGGCTCAGCCGATAAGGACACTCTTGTAACTCTTGAACGGGCGAATGGATTTTTTTCAAATTTGGTGTGGTGATATGGGATGAAGTTTCAAATTATTTGGTGTAAAGAACCAAAATTTCCGACTTCCGGTTTCGATGCAATTGACATGAGAATCAAATTTTTAAATAGGGCAACCTATATATTTTTGCACATTTGAATGCTACTGGTCAAAATACATGTGACCCGACCCTCAAATATTTCTTGATTCCCAAAAAAATATAGATTTTTTAATTTTTAGTTTTAATCATAGAAGGTCGCGATTTTGCCAAAATTGTTAAAAATCAGTCTGAAAGTACTTTTAAAATATTATCTCCAGATACTAACATTAAACACAATTTATTCTTCATTAAGTTCAACGATATTGATTTTTCAACGAAAACTATTTTTTAAATGAAATTTATATGGGACAACCTGTTATTTAATTAGATCTTTAAATTATGGAGAAAATGATAAGCATAATGTCTACCTTCTCTTTGTACTTATAATTAAATAAATAATACTAATAATAATTTTTTTTCTTATAATTTTAGAAAATTAAAATAATATTTGAGGGTCAGATCATATGTATTTTGGCCAGCAGGATCCAAGTATGCAAAAGTATACAGGTTGTCCCATTTAAAAATTTGGTTTTCATGTAAATTGCATCGAAACCAAAAGTCGGCCATTTTGGTTCTCTACATCATATAACTGGAAATTTCATCCCATATCACCACACTAAATTTGAAAAAAATTCATTCGCCCATGCAAAAGTTACAAGAGTGTCCCTGTCGGTTGAGCCACCCGGTATATTTAAATGTACAAGCTACTTTCCTAGAAGCAATTTAATGATTTTTTTTTAATTAAAGTTTCTACCCATTAGATTTTTCATCAAAATAACTATCGTTAAAAGTTATTACACCCATAGAGGAATATCCAGACGCAAAATTTAATTTACTTATCTTTCTGAAGAACAAATACAGTACGTGTAAAACTCGCACGTCGGCGGCTGTCCCAGCTTTCAGTTATTTCATTTCAGCCAGCTGACACACGTAAGTAATTCTTACTCCTTATGCCTAGCCTGCCACTACACACACTGTATAAAGAAATTTTCATGTGTGTGGTAAACGTGCAAGTGCATAATATTTTGAACGGTCCTTTGGATATATTCACTTGCAGTCTTGCAAATATAAAAATCCGTCTCTAACCTAAATTTTATTGTTTTATTCTTTTCTGTTGAATTTGCGAACTATTAATTTCATTGTACAGCTGAATAATTTACGCACTGTGCACAGTCTGAAAACCCATAGTAAAAACTCAAAAAAATCTCGAAGAGTGCTTTTTTCACGATTGCAATAATTAATACTTTCCTTTGGTAAACGAGAGAAGTAAAAACTCTAGTTAAGTTTTGCCTAAGATTGTAATGAAATATAGTACACATATAAAACTTGACTAATTTACACACCTTTGACGATCGCCTTGTATAACGAATTTCAGTAAGGTGTATTCTACCACGATTACTTCACATATTTTTCAAATTCGAAATAATAATTTTAATCATAAATTGTTTAATTCTTTCTAAGATTTTTTGTACTTTTTTCAAAAATGTTCCCCCACCCATTTTCGAAAAAAATGTTGTGCTAGAAATAGGACATCGTGACTCAACACACATAATGTGTAGCTAACAATTTCGAAACAAAAATGATTATTTTTGAGTCTACTGAAGGAGGGGGAAAAACGGACCAAATATCGTGATCTCCGGTATGAGCTCCAAGTGCTGTACCCAGACTACTCGGTCAAGATTGTCGTCCTAATAATCGGCGTACTCGGAGGTATGAAGCCTTCGCTGCTCTCAGAATTAAAGATCATACCGGCCTGTCAGAATTCGGCAGAATGGTTGGCAGGTCAGATGCAGAAGGCGGTTATCTTGGGGTCTCTTCGTCTGCTTAGGGCACATGATTCAGGTGTTTACAGTCACTAACTCCACAGGTCGTGGAGAGTGGCTGCAATGAATTAGCCGGCGCGGCTACCGTGTGATGTCGGAGGCCACGGAAGCCCTGTCCGGCAACGGGAAACCAAAAAATAAATAAATAAATAAAAATAATAAGGCACCAGGAATAGATAAGGTACTCGCTTATTGGTGGAAAAATTTTAGCTCTACACATCCAACATTGGCGAAGCAATTCACTAATGTCATTAGTAGCCCTGAAGATATCCCATCCTTCTTCACTCAGGGAATAACATACATGCTCCCAAAGAATGATGAAATCTACGACCCTAAAAACTATAGGCCAATAACATGCCTTCCTGTAATATATAAGCTGCTCACTTCGACTATTGAAATCAAAATAATCGATCACCTTGAAATTAATAACATACTGACTGAAGAACAAAATGGCTCTAGAACAGATCTCAAGGTAGTAAAGAATGGCTTATAGTGGACTCGGTAATAACCAGGCATGCTTTGAGAAAAAGAAGGAACATATCAATGGCCTGAAGAGATTACAGAAAGGCTTTTGATTCTGTTCCTCACTCATGGTTTCTCAAAGTACTTGAGATTTACAAAGTAGATCCAGTAGTCGTGAATTTTCTTAGATCGATAATGAAAACTTGGAGATCGCACCTAGTGGTTAACATCAATCAAATATCATGTGTCACAGAAGTCATAAAAATAGAGAGAAAAATATTTCAAGGAGACAGTCTCAGCCCAAAATGGTTTTGTCTCGCCCTGAACCCACTGAATAATATGTTGCGACTGAGTAAAAAGGGCTACTACATCGACAACCCAGAAGTGAAGATCAGCCACTTACTCTATATGGATGACCTGAAACTGTACGCGGCAAACCGGGATGAGTTGCATGGGCAGCTCGAACTGGTTGCTGCGTTCAGTCGGGACATTCATATGGAGTTCGGCATAGAGAAGTGTGCATACGTGCATGTCAAACAAGGTAAACTGCAGGAAAGTAATAATATCTCCCTCGCCGGCGATATCGAATAGCACAACTCTCTGTGGGTGAAACTTATCTGGGCATCAAACAAGCGTTTGTTATAGACGACAAAAACATGAGACTAAGCATTGAAAATTCCTTTCTCAACCGTGCAGCTAATGTGTTAAAGACAGAATTATATTCGAAGGCCAAAATAAATGCTATCAACGCATGGGCAATGCCCGTTGTGACATGTACATTTGGAATTCTGAAATGGACAGCAACCGACCTAGATCGCCTCAATCGTAGCGTCAGAAATGCCTTCGCTAAGTTTCGAATGCACCACCCGCATTCGTCAACCTGCAGGTTATATCTGCCAAGAAGTAGGGGCGGCAGAGGAGAGCAAAACTTAAACATGCAACACCACCAGCAAATGAAATTACTCCGCAATCACTTCTTGAGCAAACAAAACCCTATTCAAGCAGAAATTGTAAGATGTGTTAACAATATATCACCACTCACTCTCTCTAGCTGAAAACCGAGAAACAGAAGCGCCCCGATCAATAAAACAAATCGAGGAAGAATGGGCAGGCAAAGCCCTACTTGGCCGATATGCTGCAAACTTAAATAGTCCGGAAGTAGATAAGAAATTATCACTAAAGTACTTGAGTGATGGACAATTGCAAGCGGAGACAGAAGGATTCATAGGGGCGATACAGGACCAGGTTGTGCCTACCAGAAATCACAGGAAGTATATTCACAAAGAAAATATACCTACGGATAAATGCAGACTATGCTCTACAGCAGCAGAATCAATCCCACACCTGTCTGCTGACTGCTCTTACCTTGCCCCCAAAGACTATGTGGACAGGGACAATAACGTTGCTGGAATAGTCCACCAGGCAATCTGTAAAAAACATGAATTAAAACCCTTAAATGCATACTGTTGCAGATTTGCAACGTTTCAAATTATTTAAAGTAAATATTTAAGCAAATGTGTTTTTGGTTAATCTCATGGTGTTGCATATCTACAACAGAATGGGTTAGAGATTTATATACAATTTTTTCATCTAGATGGCACTGGTAGCTAGTTTTGTAAAAGAAGCCATGTAACTGACAGTGCGTGTCGTCATTCACAGTTAACCTAAAATTGTACCACCTGTTGATTTGAAAATTATACTAAACTAAACTAGAAAATATATTGTGTGTTTGAAATAGTGTCTACTGTTTACTAAGGTAAGTTGTAATTATTAGGTTTTGCCAATTAGTCCCTGATATTGATTATTTCCTATTCGTTGCAGATCTGCAACTTTATGCATTAGAGATAAGTATAGAATAATAAAAATGAGTGCTGGCAAACGAAATAAAAAACTATTGACTGAGAAGGAATTGCTGGAAATTTGGGATAATTTGTCTGACAGCGAGGACGGACTTGACTTTTCAGATGATGATAGCATAGCGGATCCAAATTATGAAGTAGACAGTAATGATTCAGATGAGGAAGAATCTTTGATTGATATAGATGAGACTAGAGACATTCTGGGGACAACAGAAGTTAGTGGTAGGAGTGAAGAAAGTGTGGCTGAAGCACAAGATGAAAACCAAGGTAATAAGGAAATACAAGAAGATGAACAAGAAAATATGGAAGCAAATGTAGAGGAATTCGAAGGACGGGCATCTAAGAAGCAGAACAAAGGCAAGCAAGCAAAGGGAAAAAGTAAAGAGGTTGTATGGCACCATCGAAGTCTTTCGTTAAATGAACAACAGTTAGCATTTCGTGGAAATACTAATTTAGATCCCAGTATTACAGCTTTAGATAATCCGCTTGGTTTTTTTAAATATTTCTGTCCAGATGACTTTTTCGAAAGTATTGCTGCGGAAAGTAACTTATACTCTACACAAAAAAACCCAAACAATCCAAAAAAGTTTTGCGCAGCGGATATCAGACAGTTTGTCGGGATTTGCTACTATATGTCATTAGTACATATGCCTAACGTAAGATCGTTTTGGAGTGCAGATTTGGGACACGATCGTGTGCGAAATGTCATGCCAGTAAATAAATTCGAGGACATAAGAAGGTATATTCATTTCAGTAATAATGACGAACACCTTCCTCGTGATAATCCCAGTCACGACCGTCTTCATAAAATACGTCCTATTATTCAACATCTGAATAAAAAGTTTAAAACCGTAACATTAGAATCTTCTCTTTCAATTGATGAGCAAATATGTTCTACAAAAATCCGGCACTTTATGAAGCAGTATTTGCCCAAGAAACCCCATAAATGGGGATTCAAACTTTTTGTCATTGCTGGAGTTTCCGGATTTTCGTATCAATTTGAAATTTACTCAGGACAAGAAAATCTTAGTCCTCGATTAGATAATGAACCAGATTTGGGGGCATCTTCTAATATAGTTGTACGTCTATCACGAATTATCCCCAACATGCAAAACTACAAATTATACTATGACAACTATTATACATCTTTAGGAGTAATGACATATCTAGCCAAACGAGGCATTCATTCTCTCGGGACTATCAGGAGAGACAGAATTTCCAGTTGTCCATTGCCTTTAGACAAAGATATAAATAAGGAAAAACGTGGTTTTTGTGATGAATATTTGACCACATTTGATGGAGTAGATATTTCTTGTCTGATATGGAAAGACAACAAGTGTGTCACCCTTTTGTCATCATTTACTGGAAAAAATCCTGTCGGAATTGCAAAACGTTTTGATAAGAAGCAAAAGAAAAGCATTGAAGTAGATTGTCCTAATGTGGTTAGCTGCTATAATAAGCATATGGGAGGTGTCGACCTCATGGACAGTTTGATAGGTCGTTACAAGATTCCTCTAAAAAGTAGAAAATGGTATCTTCGTATATTTTACCATTTACTAGATCTGACCATGGCAAACTCATGGCTTCTATATAAAAGAGTTTTAACTGAAAAAGGTTTGCAAAAGGATATACTTCCTCAGTCAAAATTCAGAAGTGAAGTTGCCAACTGTTTGTGCAACAGTGCAGTAAAGAACACACCAAAAAGAGGTAGACCTAGCTCTATTGAACTTGAGATACAGGCAAAAAAACATAGGGGAAACGCCCAACATGTTCCTCCACAGGAAATCAGAACTGATCAAGTTGGACATTGGCCAATCTTTAATGAAAAGCGGACTAGATGTAAATATCCAAAGTGTAAAGGCTTCACCGATATTATGTGTGAAAAATGCGGAGTAGTCCTATGTTTTAACAAAAAAAACAATTGTTTCAAATCATTCCATGAGCAGTAGCTTTCATAATTTACGTCATGTTTTGCATGTTGTTGCATTTCTGCAACAATAAGAAATTACGTCATATGCACAAAGTTGCAATCTTGCAACAATATGTTTTTTTGAAAATAAATGGTTTCTTTCTTATCATTGTTTTTTTTTTACTATTTTTCTCATTTTATAAAGACCTATACGAAAATATTTTTTTTTTTAATAAAAAAAAAATCATGCATTTAAGGGTTAATTCATAGCATAACACCCTACTACAAATACTTACCTTCCAGTTCTTGAAAACAGCGAAATCAAAGTGTACTGGGACACGCCTATTATAACGGACAGAGAGGTACGTCATAACAGACCTGATATTTTGATAATGCACAAGAAGGATAAATGAGCCCAAATTATAGATGTAACAATACCACTCGACAGTAACATCAGAACCGCAAGGAATGGAAAACTATTAAAGTATCAGGACCTAGCGCATGAACTAAAACATATATACCACCTAAATAATGTTAACATCTTTCCTCTCATTATAACAAGCAATGGACTAGTGGATAAATATCTGCGTACCAATTTGGAAAAGATGGAGGTACTGGACTGGGAAAGGATAATCACTTTATCACAGAAATCTGTCATACTGCCGACATGGCGCACAATTCGTCGTGTGTTAGACACTGATGGAAACGCTGGCCTGTAAAGGCCCCGTCCCCGTCAGAAGTCACATCACCAACGAAAGTTGTGGAGTTTAAAAATAATAATAATAATAATAATAATAATGGTGACTCTGTCACCGAGTTGGAACCTGCTCGGCGAAAAGCCCAAATTAAAGCTGCAGAACACAACTTTCTGCAGCTTCACACGGATAAGCCAATGCATGGAGTTTTCTATAAAAATATAAAAAACCTTGGCTTATCCGAAAGGCTGACCTTTGCCTTCTTAAGGGCAGCCGGGCTGAAGTCTGAGACCGAGGGATTCATAATGGCTTGCCAGCATGGTGCATTTAACACCCTCGTCTATCGTGGTCATGTCATGGGTATAGAGGTCCCTGATGTCAGCTGCAGGGCCTGCCGCAGGGCGCCAGAAACTCTCATGCACTTGCTATCGGCTTCCCCGACATATGCAGTCTCGGCCTATATCCAAAGGCACGACGGAGCATTACGAGTGCTTTACTACCATCTAAGGCACTCGTATGGGATAGACGAAACATCAGTGCTGCCTTACGCTCCGAGGGATATTGAGTCCGTTGTAGGAAATGAGAAGTGTCTAATTTATTGGAACTACTCTTTTTCCACCGTCAGGCAAATACAAGCCAACGTGACGTAGTCCTCCTCGACCATCAACTCAAGACAATGTTTGTCGTGGAGTTCTCGGCTCCCGCGGAGAACAACATTGTCTTGAAGGAGGAGGAAAAACGGACAAAATATCGAGATCTGCTCTTCGAACTCCGCAGACTGTATCCAGACCATACTGTTAAGATATTGGTACTGATTATAGGAGCCCTCGGTGGAACGAGACACACATTGCTTTCGGAACTTAAGATCATACCGGCATGCCGAAATTCGGCAGAGGTCTTAGCC
The DNA here is from genome assembly GCA_936432065.2 of Rutpela maculata. Taxonomy (NCBI): domain Eukaryota; kingdom Metazoa; phylum Arthropoda; class Insecta; order Coleoptera; family Cerambycidae; genus Rutpela; species Rutpela maculata. The sequence goes on from OW386286.2 coordinate 165,838,578, forward strand.
GGCAGAATGCACAAGGCCGTCATCCTCGGTTCATTACGTCTGCTCAGGACACACGATTCTCGGACCCAGTAGTCACTTACCCCACGGGTGTGGGGAGTGGCTGCCGGTACTACCAGCTCTCCCCTGTGAGGGTCGGAGCCACAGAGATGGGTGACTGCGTTTTAACAAAAAAAAAAAAATAATAATAAACATAATGCCATTATTTGGTGTTATATGTCAGGAAAAAATCTTCGCTAAGTTTGCATTACGGGTTTTCAATATCATTAGCATTTTCTGGCAAATCTTTTGGATCAGTATGTCCTAATTGTTGATTCCTTAAATTGTAATACATTTAGCTAGAGATTCTGAAAGAACTATGGATAAAATACTAACGGTAGACCATGTAGACCATCGGTATGTATGTATGACTTAATACTATATAAATGGTTTATTTTATTGGGAAAAAAATGTTTTATATTGCCAGCAGCTTATTGGATTTTTATATTTAATTATTATGAAAATAAAAACAATAAACACGCCACACAAATTAAACAGAACAGGAAAGAATGTATTTGATTTAAAATTGTTTTTTTTTTGCAAAAATACATTGTCGCTGGCAATGATGAATATTTCACCATTTCGTCGTTTTTCTGAATGTTTCAGTGGGTGTTTGCCATGTAATATTATGTCTATATAAGATCCGTCTCTGGCGCCGAGATAAAATTCCCGAGCCTGATTACACAGGCACAATAAAAAAAAAAGGTCATATACTTTTTTACCGACTATCACATCTATATGTATTTTGGGGCGCTGAAACCGAATCCGAGATCAGAATTGTCACATGTCATCAATTTTTTCATGTAAGCTCAAAAAACAGCTTAGAACAAGCCTGAAACCGGGTAAAAAGTAGATCGAAACATTAAACGAGTTGATCCATGTTTTTATACCGTGAAGCATGAAACCGTATCCGAGGTCAGAATTGTCACATGTCTTCAATATTCGGAGTATGCTAAGAGATGAAGTATTTGTTACCAAGATGAATGACGTCGAAAAATTTGCATGGGTTAGTTCCAAAAACGTCGTGGAGAATTTTTTGGGAAATGTAAAAAGTGATGACATAAACATATAGTAGCAGAAACGGTTGAAAACTTTCAAAAATTGGGATGTTTAATGAATTACATTTCCTAGATTCTCATGTCAGATTTTATTATCTGAAGTTAAAAGATGGTTTTAAGTGCCCAAAACATTTTCAGCACTCACTAGAAATTATGTAAGAATTGAAAATATCTTACTCTATTATTATTTAGTGCTCTTATTTATTTTAAATTAAATATTAGACCTTTAAGAAATTGATTTCAAAGAAATGAAACTTTAGCGTACGTTCTAAAATTCGTTTTCATTTCTGCAAAAGTCGGAGCAAGTATTTCATATCAAAACAAATCATGTTACCAGTTCTATTTACTTTGTTTCATAAAATCATATTTGAAATGTTGTTCCAGCCAAATGATTTTTTTCGATGATGTTGTGTAATGTAGGTATATTGGTTTATGATATCTAGCAGCCCCTTTCAATCGACAGTATTGTAAATGTGATTGTCACTATCCGTTATAGCTTGAGAATGCTATTTCTGGAATGCGTCGTAATGAAATTTAACGCACGAAATAATCCCAATAGAGATTCGGTAATTGAATCTAGAGCAGGTGAGTGTATTTAACAGGTGACTAAATCACGCAAGGTGAAATATTCATCACATTCTGTTTAATTTAAAACGACTAGAATTTTGTAAATTGTTACAGTAAGTGATTTTATCTATAAAAAAAAACTACTGTTCATTATGTATAGGATGTAATTATGGAATAAAATGAAAATTTCGGATAAACACATTTAATTTGAAAAGTATTTGTCAATGCTTATATGTATTGTATATGTTATGTATACTCTAAATGTAGGCAAACAAATATCGTCTTCATTAATCAATATCATAGTTCTGCTAGCTGTTTAATCGCCTAATTAGTGCAGGCGAATTGATTTTTTTCGGCGACAGCATTCCACCTGAAATTTTATTATTGATTCTTATGTATTATGACATCCTGATTACGAAAAAAATATTTGCGCCCAAAAATTCCGTGTGCGTCAAAAGTTATATGCACTTTTTGACGCGCTTTCACGGATTTTCAACTTATCTGCTTAATATATCTTGTACTAGTAATCGGATAGGAATTTTAAAAATACTGGCTTATTTGGAATGAAATTCTTAAAAAATATAAACCCGTCCGATATGTATTGGTCAATCCGCCATCTTGGAAAAAAATAGAAAACACCAAAAATAGCCGAAAAAATCAAAATTGAATATCTTTTCTAAAAGAATGAGTAATTTCACCAAAGTTGGCAAAAATAGAATTCATTTATGGTCAAATATAATGCACCGATCCTGGACACCGTATGTCAAATAAAAAGGCGAACGAAATAAAGTTTTTAATTCTTCGTCAATTATCAAGGAGGCATTATAAGTTGTTTTATGTACCTTTAGGGGATAAAGTTTATTCTTTTTTTTTATTTTCGAAAAGAGAGCGTTTTTTTTATTTTCAAAAAAACTGCATTTTAACAATTTTCAAAAATGCATTTTCTTTGACCCTCCTTTTTTTCACCCAATTTTCATCGAAACAAAATGAAATATACCTACTACATTAATTTTATTACCGTAATATACCATAATTTCACCGCATTCCTCATCGATATCCGATTCATCAAAGGTAGAAGAAGCATTGGCACAATTATTTCCTTTACAATAGTTACGGACCATTTGCTACTCTAATCTTTTTTTAAACTTTTTTTTTAACGTCATTACAAACACATTGCACAAAATTCATTCATTAGCACTCAAGTTAAAGATTTTGGTCATTTTAGCGCTCCGTTGACTGGACTAAAGAAAATAGAAAATTTTCTAAAACTAATTTTGCATTTTGCATAAAATACAATAAATTCTAAAGGTACATACGCACTTGTAACTTGCGAACCTCGTCGTGTAACCGTCTGGACGGGACCCTGTAACCTCGTTGCGTAACATCAGAGCGAACATGGGTGTTCGCGCCGAGGTTCGCAGCTTTCCCATCACTTGTATTAACTGCGTCACTTCAAAGGATGTTATTGAATGCGGTTACGCAAAGTCTGGACGTGTCCGAGCTTCTTCGTGTACCGTTTAAATATTTTCATATTCTTTACGTGCTTAGACAGTCGCGTTGTAAATATGTAGTGAACGGAAGAAAATTCGATTCTTTTTTGTATAGGCCGCTGATATGTTGAAACTTTAGATCAGTCAGCAACATACAACCACTATACTCCATTTCTAGAACGCAAACGTGTCTGCCACCATCTTTTCGGCTTTTTCTTTTTGTCGCATAATGAATATGAATATATGCCGTAGTCGCAATTTGCAGTTTATTATTTTCCATGGTTTCGATAAACGTCCGTCTTCGCCTCTTTTCCAAATAAAAAGTAACTGACAGGACTGCGAACAACATGGAAAACGGAATGTTCGCGACGCAACGGAGTTTTGTTCGGGGATAATTTTTCCGTCACATGTTAACGCGTATCATGACCTAGCTTTGACCCTGTTCGCGACGAAGTTACGCATCGAGGTTCTGTTACAAGTGTGTACGCACCTTCAAGGTACGTACGCACTTGTAACAGAACTTCGTTGCGAACCTCGTCGTGTAATCGTGTGGACGGGACCCTGTAACCTCGTTGCGTAACGTCAGAGCGAACATGGGTGTTCGTGCCGAGGTTCGCAGCTTTCCCATCACTTGTCGGTATTCCCGCGTCACTTCAAAGGATGTTACTGTATGCGGTTACGCAGAGTCTGCAGGTGTCCGAGCTTCTTCGTGTATCGTCTTATGGCGTGTTTAAATAGGTGCATACTCAGTATATAATAGACAATCGTGTTGTAAATATAGACTGGACGGAAGAAAATTCGATTATTTTTTGTACAGGCCGCTGATATATTGAAACTTTAAATCAGTCAGCAACTTACAACCACTATGCTCCATTTCTAGAATACAAACGTGTCTCCCACCATCATTTCGGCTGTTTCTTTTTTGTAGCATAATGAATATAAATATATGCCGCAGCCGCAATTTGCAGTTTATTATTGTCTGTGTTTTCGATAAACGTCCAAACACAAAGTAACGGACTACGAACAACATGGAAAACGGAATGTTCTCGACGCAGCGGAGTTCTGTTCGGGGAGAATTTTTCCGTCACTTGTTAACGCGTATCATAGCCTAGCTTTGACCCTGTTCGCGATGGAGTTACGCATCGAGGTCCTGTTACAAGGGCGTTAAATACATTGCATTACTTGTTTTGTGTTACGTATTTTGAAATAATATCTCAATATTTAAATATGTATTTGAAAACAACATGCAGTAGTCATTTCATGTCCTTATTTTTATAACGAGTAGAAGTTGCAGTTGAGCGTGTCCGACTGCGAATCTATATATAAGATTTTGCTCGATACGCACAATTCACTTTAATGCGGTGCCATTAAGATTAGAGGCAGCCAATATCTTTTTATGTTTACGGTTCAAATAGGTAGTCAAAATCGCCAACGCCCGGTCGCAGCTTTTATTCGTTTCTCAATTTTCTTAGGTAATTAAATATTTAAATATTTTGTCTACTCTTATTAAGTTGTATACTAATTAACGAACTGTTTTTGAATAATTAGTATTATCCATAAACAAATAGCGTGAGTTATAATGAGTGAGTTATTATAAGTCACTAGGTATAGAGACAATCACCTTCGTCTTCACGCCTAGCCTGTCCAATCGACGTAACGCGCAACACGAAGGTGTGGCTCTGTCCGAGAGAAATTCTTTTCCTATACGGTGAAATAGAACGGTCCATTATTATTGAGGGAGGAAGGTGATTTATCATATCTGAATAGTTTCCACGTTTTCAAATCAAGTTATAAGTAATAATTGTGCCAAAAATGACGAATTCGGTTAGTGAAGATGAACTAATATGTACACCACCAGAAAGAAGACAAGTAGTTAATGACACAATACATAATTTATTTCCCCAAAAATCGCAGAATAAATATAAAAGTGTGTACAAAAATTAAATTTTACAGTTAATCTTATTAGTAAACAAACAACTTGCGGTAAAGGTAATAACTCACTTGATGAATTCAAAGTTCATCTGCGTGAGTTATTACCTACATTACCGCTCGTTGAATAATATACTATTAACACATAAGAGCTGACTTTTCGGTCGGTTAAAATAGGTAAAATTATTCTTCCTTTCAGGATTTGTTTAAAACCTTTCAGTTTAATTGTTCCGAAATTACCTAACTGAAGCTTGGGGGTCGCTTATTTTCCCAATAAAGAAAATACCATAGTCAGTGGAAGACTGTGTGGTTATTAATGGAAAAGGTCAACACTGGTCGCCAATATTCCACAAAAATTAGAAAATGATCAGTGAAAACTCGAATAAGCAACTGGGTTCCAACAGTAACTTCACTGCATATACTGACTTGTGTTATTTATGTAAAAATTCTTTTTCACTTATCTCCCAAAAGATAATTTTCTGATAGAAAATCCAATCATAATTTACCATTCAAAATTCAATTTCCATTTTAATTAATACGAACTCTATTGATTTTAACAACTGTATAGTGACATAGACTCTAAATAAGGCCCTTTTGTACCATTTCGAGATTTTTCTACAAAGTTCCACTGGAAATATCGACGACATATATGGATTTACTTAACGCTATTGTGTAATATACTGTTTAAAGTGATTATATACCCATAACAAGAAGAAGTATGGCAGGAGAGAAACAAATGAAAGACCTACTTGCGGAGTTTACGAGGACGATGGCGCAGCAATGTCAGGAAGACAAAGAAGAGCAGGAGAAAAGGCGTCAAGAGGAAAAAGAAGAACAAGAAAGATGACGTCAAGGAGAAAAACAGAACTGAGAAAAATTATGGAGGACCTGAAAATACGACAGCAAGAGGAGAAAGAACAGCAAGAAAGGCGACGTCAAGAAGAAAAAGAGGATCAAGAAAGAAGGCGTCAAGAAGAAAAAGAAAAGCAAGAAAGAAGATGTCAAGATGAAAAAGACGAACTCAGGAAAATGATCGAAAATCTGGAAATAAGACGTCAAGAAGAAAAGGAGGAAGAGGAAAGACGCCAGGAAGAATTAAAGAAAATTCTAAGCGACCAAATAAAAATACAACAGGAGGCAATTATTTCAGTCAAGGAAGAACTAAAGAGTGAAGTCAAAGAAGAGATAAACAAGGTCGAAGACAAAGTAGGTGTAGTTGAGACAGAAGTCAGTCAGATCAAAGGAAAGGTGAGTGAGTTCGAAGAAGAAGTGGAGCGACTTAAACGACAATTAAGAGAGAAAGGAGGCCAGTTAGCAACATCATCAAGTCCTCGGTTAAAACCTCCCTCCTTAGAGAGATTGTCGACAGCAAAGCCGAGAAGGTAAATGCCGCAGTTGTCGAAGAATCGTATTGGGACAAAAAGAATCTGGAGACTATACTGAGAGACTTGCACAAAATGGTAAAGCAATTGCTGGAGAGTTCTTCAGGGAAGCAAAGCAAGCAACCAAGCAGTGGGAAGCCAAGTGGGGGTATTCAATGTTATAGCTGCGGAAAACTAGGGCATGTAAGACGAGATTGTCGACAGTGGAACCCTGAGGTTGCACATGCCACTGAAGCGGTGCTGGCTAGTGAAAGCGATGGCCCCAGAGAAATAAAAGTTTGCCAGCTTCGAAGAATCCCGAGTAGTCTACCATTACCAGGCTGTGTAAATGAAAGAAAAGAAATTTCAAAGAATTGGACAAAGGAAGCTTTAAGACAAGAGCTACTGAGTGATGCTGAAATTGGACCTATACTGCGAGCAAAGGAAAAAGGAACTCGACCAGAATGGAAGGATGTTTCAAACAAAGGAGTAGGATTGAAGGCTTTGTGGTCGCAATGGGATTCACTTAGAGTATTCGATGTGCTGTTGAACAGAGCATGGGAAAGCCCAGATGGAAAGCAAGTTGACACTCGTCTAGTGATTCCCAGGTGTCGTGTTCTAGAAGTACTCCAGGAAGGGCATAATGGAACGTCCGGCGGGCATTTTGGCGTAAAAAAGACGCTGAGTCAAGTACGAGAATGATTCTCTTGGGTTAATTGTCGCCAGGATGTGGGTGGCGCAAATGTAAGAATTGTGTTGCCAATAAGGAACCACTTTCAGTGAGCAACTATGCGAATGAAAGTCGAGAACAGCCGAAGAATGACCGAGAGCAGATTACCAAAACTAGTGATCGAATGAAGGCTCGTTATCATAGAAATGCCAGTACAGGAGGATTCAAGGTGGGGATCTGGTTTGACTGTACAACCCACAGCGGAAGGAATGGAGATCCCAGAAGCTTCAGCCACCTTGGGAAGGACCGTATTTAGTCATCACCCAGATCAAGGACGTTGTGTATCGGATTCAAAGAAGTAAAAAGTCGAAGATGAAAATCGTACACTTGGATAGACTAGTGAAGTATGTGAAAGAGACTGAATTGCCTGATCCGGACATTCAGGCTTAAGAAGGGGGCAGTGTTATGGGTTTCAACCCTCTAGAAACATACAGAAAAGTCTAGAGCATTACAAATATCCTCTGGAACATTGTAGAATGTGCTGAAATGTAGTAGAAAGATCCAGAACCAATAACCTAGGACTATAAAAGAAGAGTGAGTGATTGTGCAGCGGACAGTTTGAGTTGAGTTGATGTACAGTTCAGATGGTCAGAGAGTGAGACCAAGTGATCAAGTGACTGAATAATTGAAGTATAGTACACAGTGTAAAATTAGTAAAGTAATTAGTAAATTAGTACATAAGTTAATAAATTGTGTTTAGTGTTACCCTGGTGTTATAAATTCCGAACCCACGATACAGGGTGTTTACAAAAAGGGTGTAAACACGTAACAATATTAACGATAAAATAATAGAAATAAATATTAAACTAAAGAATAATTACTTACAAAACTTGATGATGGTATGACTACGCGGTCGAAAGGCAAGCACACTTGATTCTTATCTCGGAATCTCGAAGGAAAAGAAATTGATCCCAGTGTACTCATATGCTGGGTTTGCATCCCTTGTTTCGAAATGTGTAGTCATCTTCTTCACAAGATCACTTCAAGCCTTCAGGGCTAAAGTGGAGTAGTTTTCTTAAATTTAACTCTGGCTTTAACTTAAGTCCGTTAATATTTACATTACAATTGTTGAGTGTGCCCTCTTGTCAGATATCCTAATATGCCACTGGTTTATGTTATACATGGTAATTCAAAATTGACTCCCAATATTTCTGTGACTAACAGTGCATCCAAAAATATAAATATACATTACCTATATAAAATTATTTCTGTGGGGCTTATTTTATTTCTCCCTTGGAAGAGATATTTAAGAATTTTCAGTTACCTTTCACAATGCACAATATATGATTAATTCTGGTAGCAAAATAAGTCGTGTCCCTGTCTGTTATTATACTTCATACATATTACCATTTAATTTGGCCTGTTCGTATTAATTATTTTATTTTGTTCAGTTGACAATTTTATTTACTCCATAATTTTGCTGGCCAAAAATTATGTTTATTTATAAAGGCTGTAATATAATTTTTCACAATAAAACGTGAACCTGTGTGTAAGAGAGTATCGAATCCATTTTTCTGTTACAAAAGTGTAAATAAAAATCATGTATAATCGCAGGAAAAGTGATGTGCTAGAGGCTCTCCATGGATAATTTAAAAAAAAACGGAGCACGCACCGGAAAAGGCATTATTCATTTTGATTCTTGTTCTGTCCATTGCTCCGCAGCAATTCTGACTAGGTAATATTTTATTTGATAAAATATTTAACTCATTTGTGAAATATCCGACCGTTGAAAATTTTATTATTATTCAGTTAAACTGATGTAAATATTTTCCTGTACTAAAAAGACTTTGTCGTTTATACCGTCTTCATAAACCAAACGAATTTGTCTGCATCAAATTTTGACCATCATATTTTAATGTAAAACTTAGTCGCAATTTTGAGAAATAATTTCTTTGGAAATTAGCACAGTTTGTGTCGCTAAATATTGTAAAGTAAAAGACTGCCATATTTTGGTGAACGTCAATTTGAGTGAGATTTTATAGGTAGTTGAAGATTAACCACTTGTGAAATTGTGAATTACCGTTCCGCAACTTGCGATATTTTACCACAGGCCACTGTCCGAATCTGATTTTAACAGATTTCTTGAATATGGAGATAAACCTAAAACTGGGAAAGTTTCCTATTTTCTACATACCATGATGGTATGGAGACACTAGATAAGGTACCCAACTGTCCATTAGAATTTTGCCTTTGTGGTAAATTTAAACATTTTTGAATATTGCATCAAGTCCTTTGGATGTAAATTGTACAAGACATACTCATTTCACGATTTCCATCATAAAGACTACCAGTCAGCTTTGCAGTATAGGAAAAATCTTGGACTAATTTTAATTTAAATAAGTGGTATTGAAAATCTAATCCTAATTACCTTTACTAGGTTTTAAGTTGAGCATGGTTTATACCTCCATGTTTATCCTTTAAAATTAATCATCTTGGTGGGCTTGATATCAAATTACTTGATAAATGTGGTTTAACAATGCTTTATCAGTTCGAAAGTTTTAAAAGACTTGGCGAGTGGAAAGATAACATTTTGAGGATTCTTTAATCTATTAAGGATCGTGGGTGCGTTGCTTTAGAAATACATCCTTTTCAATTTCTCAAGTGTGTTAAACTTTATTAATTATCATCATAGAAAACTAAAATAATTTAATTTAAAACATAGAATATTATAAAAAGAACAAAATGCTCGTATTAGTCCAGTCAATGAAAGAGTTGTAGAGAACATTGAGGAGGTGAGAATTTTTCTCTTCAGAAATGTGTTGGGAGTAGTTAGGAGGTAAACATACTAAAAGTCCTCGCCCTCAGCCCCGCCGCTTCAGGGGGGGGATGGAAAAGTTCCCTTTTTCGATTCTTCGCTTATAACTTGGAAACGATGCGTCGTATAGAAAAAGGTGATCTACGCAAAATTAAACGTAATTAAATTTCCCACAAGAATGTTTATATTCATTTTCTTACTATGTTATAATTTACGAGATATTCGCCAGCGAAAATCGATAATTAATAAAAAAAAAGCAATTATGTACCTTGAATATTTCTACCAAAGCGTCTGCTAATAAATTACAGTCAGAAAACAATCTTGATTTTACAACACTGGACGTATTTACTAAAGTAATATTTTGTCGAAATCTATACATTTTCTTAAATATACAGTATGACTCACTTAAAATGAAGATACGCTTATAACTTTATCATTTTGTTTCCGATTTGAATCAAATTTTACTCAAGTATAGAACAAATCAGGATCTACTTATGATCAGAAAATCATTCACTTGCTATAAAGGCACAGCCACCTGCGGTACCAAAATATGAGGGAAAATATTAAAAATCATATTGATGGGTCTTGATGAATTTCACGTATCCACCACAAATTGCGGAAACTGAGGATCCCCTTTTCCAGATGAACTTATGTATGAGAAATCCCCCATCAATAACCAAATCAAATTTTGGTGTATGTACGTTTGTGGCGTAGATCGGATGCATTTTTTAGAATTCCTAACATTCAAAATGTTTTCAGCATATTTTGATACCGCAGGAGGCTTTGTCTTTATTATTATTAGCCTTATTTATATCAATATCCTGGCCGTAGGCTGATCTTCCGCTCTACCAGGACAGACACTCACACATAGGCAACATCACAACACCCATTCCCTGCGACATTGCCATCTGCCGTAGCTGAGACTAAAACTCAGGAGAGGAGAGCGACTAGACCGTGTTGTCTCTCACACAACCGCAGTCTAGCCCACTGCTAAGATTCGAACCCGGGACTGTGGTCGCAAGCCTAACATCTTAAGCACTGCGCCACCTAGCCGGTTGTAGCAGCCGAATATTTCTCTGTCATAAGTAGATTCTAAGTTGTTCTGTACTTGAGTAAAATCTTATTCAAATCGGAAACAAAATAAAAAATCGGCAACTACTGGAAGCGGCTGGTACCTTCCCACACGGTGGATCCAAATCAGCTGTGTTTGGATATTACATCGGAAATCAGAGCACTGAGCAAATAGATAAATTACACGTGACTTTGGAACCATTTATTTCATGAACAAATATCGAGCGAACTGAAGTGGACTACCAGCAATCTGTTAAAACATAACCTCTCATGTTTGTTTATGTTGCATGTTAATAAATTTTCGGATATTATAAAGGTATTATTAGATAACGTTTCGAAGATTTTGTAGAACATTGAATAGCGAATAAAAGTAATAATACAGAATTTAGCCCAAATGACACTCTAACCTCAACAAGTCAATAACATTATGGAGAGTTCAAGCAGACTACGCATGCATCAAATTAAAATCTTCCTGCTCGATCAAAAAGGTCCGAGCAAGTTGAGCTTCGTCCGAGTCCTTTATTTTGTAATATTCGAACGATTCAGATTTAACTCGGTTAGCTCAATTTGCATTAAATGAACGATTGTGACGCGTCGCATCAATCAGGCGTAATATCCGAACACGGCTATAAACAATTATTACCTTTAAAACAACCAACTAAAATAAGTTTTGACATTGTCAAAAATATTTGGGTAGGTAACCTTTACGAATGTTGATTTTTAGGTTATGAAATATATTGGGACATAACTGCATCATGTTTAAGTTTTTCAAGTTTATTCTCATTTTTAATATTTGTATACGCATTTTTAGCTTGGAGCCACAGTGACCCCAAGCAAATATTTAAAAATTCAAATTCAAATAATTTTAGTAATTTTTTGGTGATTAATAAAAATAGACTGCTAATTACGGGTTAGATTTCCAATCTACAAAAAAAAATCCTATTTTATTAGGACAAAGTATTTAGAACTTCATAAACATTACACTGTACTAGATTTTAGTTGAAAGTACGGGAACCAGACAGAAATTTTAATAATAGCTACGTAATATTCTTAAATCTTAAGAAATATATATTTTTCAGGTTAGCCGTGACGTCACGTATCAGAACCTTTATACATTCACAAAGGTTACCAACCCAAATATTTTTGACAGATGGCAAAATACATTTTCCCCTAACAATAATACTAATAATATTTTTTGGATGCTGTCATGTGTGCACATATAACGAATCCTTTTCAATTTTTTAACGGAAACGAAATCGAAAGGGTGCAAGTATGATATATCGTTTTAATTGGAATTTTTACTGCTTTTCAATGGTTAGATTACAAATTGTAAGTAATTATACTAAAACGTAATCCGATCTCAACCAAAACCTTTTCAGATCTTCTGGAGCACTAAAGAAACTCTCATGCAAAGTTTCATCCAAATCCGTTTAGAAGCTTCGCCACTATCGTGCTAACAGACACACACACAGACATTTTTCAAAAACCACTTTTTTTGGTTCCTGGGACCTCAAAACGTAAAGATTTGATGTTACCTCAATTTTCGATTTTGGATTAAATGTAGTGACCTCCCACAATTTTATTGTGGGGAGGTTAAAAAGTTATATCTTCATTTTAAGTGAGTCACACTGTATATTTAAGGAAATGTATAGATTTCGACAAAATAATACGTTAGTAAATACGTCGAGTGTTGTAAAATAAAGATTGTTTTGTGACTGTGATTTTTTAGCAGACCACTGTAAACCGCTTTGATAAAAATATTTAAGGTACATAACTAATTTTGTTTTAATTAATCATCGATTTTCGCTAGCGAATATCTCGTAATGAAAATGAATATAGACATTCTTGTGGAAAATTTAATTATGATTAGTTTTGCATAGATTACCTTTTTCCATACGACGCATCGTTTCCGAGTTATAAGCGAAGAATCGAAAAAAGGAACCTTTACAACCCCCTCCTCCCTGAAGCAGCGGGGCTAGAGGCGTTGACTTAGTATTTTTACCCCCTAACTACCCCGAACACATCCCTGAAGAGGCAAATTCTCCCCTCCTAAATGGTCTTTACAATCCCCTTTTGGGCATTCATTGATTGGACTATATTATCAAAGTTAAAGCAAGAAATTTAAATTAGCAACGTGGTCACATTTTTTTTTTTTTTTTTTTGATTATTAGATATTAACTGCTACATTTTGATCTTTCCGTCCACAATTACTGTAAGTAGTCTAAGCGCCTAAGGGAATAAAATAAGGTGCCATATGCTCATGGATGATACAAGTTAGAAAGTCGTTTAAATCCATTTTATAATAATAATTATTCTACGTGAAAACGATCTAGTACACTACCTAGAGGTAAAAAATATGCAAAACTTCGGAATAATGTCATATTGAACGGATTTCGTTCATTTTTGGCAGTATAATAGTAAATGCTTCACAGAAAAGTTTCTATATTGTGCGGTAATTTATAGGGGGTGGATGCCACCCCCTCACAGGGGATGGCACTTAAAAAATATGTATATTTATTGGAGCTGAAGTAGAATCAAATTTTAAGGAGAAAAGATTCTATGCAATTTTTCGCAAAAATTGATGGTTTTTAAGTTATAACGACTTCAAAATTGCGATTTTAGCTTAAAAAAGTATTTCCAAACGGCTTTCAACAAGTATCTCGAAAAGTATTACTTTATCGAAAAAATGTTACAGACCAATTACAGAAAGTACAAACTGGGAATTAATTATATTTTTTGTTTATTGATGTAGGATTAATAATTTCGGAGATATATTTAAGTTTACATTTGGCATCCAAGTGTTCATAAGATAATTATATAGAGTGAGAGTTAAATATCTCAAAAACTGTGACGCCTACGTCAAGGATGCTACTAGGTAGAATAATAGGTTATTAATTAAGCTATCAACTATTTTTTTATTTGTTTCTGTAGCATAAAAAACAAAGAAGTTATGACCGAGGCAATGTACGTCTGCACATTTTTTTAATAACAACGTCGCCATTTTGTTACTGTCATTAGCCAGTAATTAAAAAAAAAAGGAATTTCAAACACTGTTTCTCATTAATATCTAGCATGACGTAGATGCTCAAATTTTTTGGTTTGTATACAGCAGTTTCTTTAGAAAAAAATACAGTTTAAACTATAAAGGTATTTTCGATAAATCTTAATTTTTTTCCTTTTCCAAATATCTCAATAAATATTAATTTTATTGAAAAATATAAAGCTCATAAACTGATAATGAATATTGCTTATTTATTTATATACATAGATTTAATAGTTTCGGAGATATGAAACTTTACAACTGGCGTCCGAACGTTTTTAAGACGAAAAATGCAGTTTAAATGTTAAATATCTCAGAAATTGTGACACCTACGCCTACATCGCGCATGCTGAGAAATGAAATTAAAGACAATTAATTGTACTTTCAAATTACTTTTTACTCGTTCCTGTAGCATAAGAAATAAAGAAGTTATGACGGAAAAATGTGCGTATTTATATAAAAAGGTCGCCATTTTGTTACTTTAATTAGCCAGTAATTTAAAAAAAATTATCTCAAATACAGTTTTTCGTTAAGATGTAGCATTACCTAGATGCTCATTTAAAGCACTTGCTTTAGAAAAAAATACATTTTAAACTTTAAAGGTAATTTCGAAACACTTGGATAACAAATATAAACTTAAATATCCCCGAAATTATTAATCCTACATCAATAAACAAAAAATATAACTAATTTCCAGTTTGTACTTTCTGTAATTGGTCTGTAGCATTTTTTCGATAAAGTAATACTTTTCGAGATACTTGACGAAAGCCGTTTGGAAATAATTTTTTTTTTAAGCTAAAATCGCAATATTGAAGTAGTTATAACTTAAAAACCGCTGCCCAAGGAATCACTACTTCCACATCCAAAAGCCCGTAAAATGATACCCCACATCGGTAGTGGGGTGGGGGTGGTGATAGGGGGTGGTAGTGGGGGTGGATGAAGTAAAAAAATATTTTGAGGTTTCTGGTTCTTGTACATACACTAAATCACAGTTTTTTTTCATCCCCTTTAATAAGGGGGTGGAGGTTGGTAATGGGGGGGTGGCTAAAGCCAAAAATTTTTTTGAGATCTTAGCTTCTATTGTACATACTAAATACCAATTTTATGTACTCTTACCTGCTTGATTTACCCATTTACCCCAAATTTACCCCAATTTACTCCCCAACCCTTCGACGGAACAAGATGAAAATTTAATCTAGTTCTAGATCTCGTTAAAGTACATATGTGTACCAAATTTCAAGTCCATATCTTAAACGGTTTCAGAGTAAACGTGCGCACAAAAAAAAGTTACAGACCGACAGACAGGCAGACCGACAGACAGACAGACCGACAGACAGAAAATTTTTTTTCGCTCAAACTTAAAATCTCGACGTTTTATTTTGAACAATAAAAATTTTAAAAAAATTTTTTGTCGTTACTATACTTCCACTGGACGTGGAAGTAAAACTATCAATTTATGTGAAAAATTGCATAGAACCTTTTCTTCTTAAAATTTGATTCTATTTCAGCTCCAATAAATATGTATATTTTTTAAGTGCTACCCCCTGAGAGGAGGTGGCATCCACCCCCTATAAATTCGCAAGCCCCCGCACAATATAGAAACTTTGCTGTGAAGCATTTGCTATTATACTGCCAAAAATGAACGAAACCTGTTCAATATGACATTATTCCGTAGTTAAAACCTCTATTTACTGTACTTATTGTTGGCTATTTCGAAAACAATCCTCCCCTGAGTTCGACTCTTGCTGCAGTAGATGGCAATGTCGCAGAGAGTGGCTGTTGTATTACTGTCTGTGTGACTGTCCTGGTGGAGTGGTTAAATAGCTATAGCTAAATTCCCCCAGGATGTTAACATAAAAAAAAGTGAATGATAACATTTATTTTCGAAATAATTAAAAAATATATAACATTGATATATTTATCAGATAAACGCAAAAAATATTTAGAAAGTACTATTAAGGGTATTTGCTTGTAATTATATGGATACAAATACTAACATGCAAACAAAATAAACCTCACAGTACAAAGGAAACGTCGCATTCCTAAATTTTATTGAGTGATACAGTTTTAAAATGCAACACATTTATTTTTATTTAGTTAGACGTAGACACGGTGTTATACTTCTGATTTTATTAGTCAAAAAGTACACACACCACTTGGCCTATGAAAAAATGAGTAACTCTTATTCTAGAGCAAAAATCGCGTAAAAGAGACCACTGAGATATTTTTGATAAAAAGCACTGCCTGAAATTATTTCTCATTTATTTATTCACCTCTGGGCTAGTACGTGTTCAGTTTGTAGAGTAAGCCCGGGATCCTGTGTATGAAAATCAGATTACGATGGATTAGTTTTGTTTCCATGTGTCATGACTATTATAAATTAAGGACTACTGACAGATGGTTCATCATAGGCCAAGATGGGAGAAATAATAGAATCATAAATGGTGCGTTTATTTGCGTACTAGTGTTGACTATTATGAATTATCCAAAATTTGCTAAATACATGTGCATAGTTTTACAATACTGAGGAGTAGAAACATTAGAAGATACTTCTACCAACTGCGGCCATTAAAATTTGGGACACTTCCTGGACTGCCTTGTTGCCGTAGATGTAACAGGAAGTTTCTCAGAAGTAGGTAAAAGTCCCTGTTGGAATATTTTTGACAACGTAACAATGCTGAGAAAATACGTTACTAGAGTTCCAGAAACTAGGAAAGCTGAAGAATGAACGTCAGTGTGATAAAAGAGTTGTAAATTTCTAAAATTATGACAACTGATACAAGCGAAATAAAGTGGCAGTTGTGGAACGAACACCTTCCTCCAACCAGAAAAGCTTTGAAACCTATTCTGCTTATTAGGACCCATTTGCAGGGTATGGAGAGGAGCCGAGATACAAAACCTCATCCGAATCACCACATTCTTCGAATTACGGCTGGGAAAGTGAGGAAAGTGGTAATGTTCTGGTGATTACTATGCTTCAGAAAAATGTACTCATTGTTCTGGCACTCAAAGAAAACGTCAGCCTCCTTGGAAGTATTCCATGAATTGTTTATATTGAACAAAAATGTGTAAATGTGAGAACAACAATGAAGACGTTGTCAATCATGTAATATAAAAGAACATTATTTTGCTTATATATTTAAGGAAATGTATAGAGGAGTTCGACAAAATATTCGTTAGTAAAGTATAAAAGAAGATTATATTATATACTGTATTATACTAATTTTGATTTTTTCTGTGATTTTAATCAATTTATTTTTTGATTTTATTTGATATTTGATTTTATTTGATGAATTACTGATTAATTATTTGTGAATTTTGTTGCGTTCTTGAATGTCAAAGATAAAATCAGGAATTCGTGGAAATAAGCAATTTAATTTTTTTTATTTGATCTCAATATTTCTTTATTTCGTCTCATTTTTCCTTTTTTAAATTTAAAATAAAATAAATGTAAAAAAAACTTTTTTAAAAACAAGCTTTTATTATTCAGGTGTACTAAAACGAAAAAAAAAATAATAATAAAAAAAAATAATTGTCTTAAAAGCTTGTCGCGCGCGAGAAGTTCATACAGGCATTAATTTTTTTTGGCAGAAATTGTAAAATTAATTTTTTTTATTTTTATTTTTTTCGGTTTAGTACACCTAAATAATAAAAGCTTGTTTTTAAAAAAGTTTTTTTACATTAATTTCATTTTTAAATTTTTAGCTACGCCTTAATTAGTTTTATATAATCATTACGTCGTTCCTATCCGATATAAAACTTATAGTTCAAACCGGATCCTTCACCATTTCTTAGAGAGCGTATGAGCGAATACAATATACAATCAAATTATAGTGTTAAAACTAAAAAATTTTGTCCGCCATATTGAATTTAGTGTGACGTCATTTTATTTTCGTATTCCTCTCAGCAAACCCTTTCATTTGATACCTATATCATGGGGGTGCATAAAAAATAACTGGTCCACCATCTTTGGGAGTCCGCCATATTGGATTTAGAGTGACGTCACTTAGCTTAGCTTAGCATTGTCAACCAAACTAAACGTGTGTGAAAAATTTCAGCTCAATCGGTTGGGGATAACTGTTTTAAAATTGACTTGCAAGATTTGAACTAAACAAACAAACTACCACACATACAAAGCAAGTTAAATAAAAGCTTGTAAAAATTAATTTTGTTGTTCATGAAAAGCTATTGAAATGCTCACAGTAAAAAATAAGTATAGATATATACGATTTAAAGGCTGACAGAAGAATTTGTTAATTTCATAATTGATGACGTCATCCTAGGTAGTCAGCACCCATTCCCAGATAGCCAAAAATCGTTTTAGTGTTGTTATATGCATATAAAACAAAACAAGAAAATATCGGAAACTTGTACAATCACGAATCATACGGGATGGCATAAGTGCTCAACAATAATTGCAATAACGGAATATGGAGAGAAAATTACTTAAGCAATATCAAAGCTGTGCCGAGACAAGAGTTCTTGTGATCACTAAACATTAAGCACTCAAAGCAAGTTTATTTTTCGAACATTGAACGTTAGATGCTTTCCTTCTACCGACAGTCTTAGCTTACCTAAATTTAAGATTCTTATCTTTACTAACTTGCAAAAGAACGATCAAAACGGACTAGAAAATATAGGTATGCGCGTCGTTAAGATTCAGGTATTTTGACCAATCCCCGCCTTGAAATCAACTTAGACAAATTTCTAAATTTTAGCATCAAATCCGGTAGACTTGGCGTAGGTAAGGTGGGAGGTAGTTGACTGAGCTAATCTAAGATAGAAAGGTGAAATAGAACGCTTAACTAAGTTAGATTTCTTAAGTTTAGTTCAGGTGACTGGTAGAAAGAAAACACCTATTATTAACAGTATAGTGCTTGCGATTACTAAGCACTAAGCACTTTTCAAAAATTTAAACAAGCTAAAAATGTAAGTACCCTACTCTTCGCCAATTTACTGAACTTTTTATATAATTGTTGCACATTCTATAGTAGTTTTTTTTGTAAATAATGTTAGTTTTTGAGCATCCTAAATTTTGTGATACCAACTTTGTTGTGAGAAAAATATATGAAAAAAAAAAATGAAAAAAAAACATCCAACCTGACTAGGATTCGAACACGGGATCTTTGGATTGCAAAGCTCAACAAGCTCAACAATATTTTATTCAATACTTTTAGTACATATATACGCCTCCTCGGATCCTAACCCGTAGCCAGCCAGACAACCATAGCAAACACCGCCGAGGTGGTGTGAGGCTGGACGGGGTAGGTCCGGTTTGGCTTTGAGAAAAATAGAAGATGTGGGCTAGTAGCTCCTGTCTGCCGCAGGCCAACTTAAAAACTAGGATAAGATGAAAATGTGTCCACATGGACCTAAAGATAATTTAAAAATAAACACAACACTGAGAACACTAAAATCGTAGGCGGATGCACTTCATAATTTTGATTGTTGATACGGGAAACACAACTAAACGAAAAAAAAACCGTTCAACAAATGACGACATTGTGGTCTGATAGCCGATAACGAAGGTATGGTGGAAATAAAATTGTGGTTTAAAAAATTAGGATTTAGATAAGTTTTCGGCCTAGAGGGAATTTAGAAAGACAAAAAGGGAACAAAAATAACACAAAAGGTAAAAGATCAAAATTGTACAAATATGAAAGGTGAGAAAAAGGGATTGGAAAGATGTAAAGTTGAGGAAAGATAAGAGTAAGGGTGGAGGTAAGTTATCGTAGAAGGAAGTGTGGCTAGGGGAGTTGCCGGAAGATATGCAACGCCTGGTATGGTAGGGGGTGTCTTATATTAAAAAGTATGGCATTATGCTGTCTGAATTTTTAAGAAGTTTCTTGGACGTAGTCCGCTAGTGGGGTTATGTCGTGGCAGCGTGCATAGAGATCTCTGAGGGAGGTGTACCTGCCAGAGTATGAAATGAGGTGCATAAATGTGTGTTCTAGGACTTTTAGTTTTCGAATTGCAAAGCGAAACTTTAGCCACTGCACCATCAAAGATACTACAAAAATTGAATGTCTGTAATATATATCTCTCGAGAATCAAATTTCAACGGATTAGACATATTCTTATAAAATATATATTAGTAAAATGCATAAACAAAAAAAAATATATTATAGAGGTAACATTTCGCAAAATTTCTATTCAAATGCAAGCGATAAAAATTAAGAAAATATATATTTTTAAATTAAATGATTAATAACTTTCTTATTTACTGATTGATTTTCTTCAAAAACAACAGAGTTCTTCCTCTAGCTAACACTAACTTACTTTCGAAATTTCAATACAATCGGACTTTTCTTTCTTAAGCTATCGTGCTTACAAGAAACGTGACGGACCAAGGGCGGATCTAGAAATTTCTATGATTTTTTTCCTCGTTTGTGGCGCATGGGACCCATACGAAATATGGGAAGTAATATCTCGAGAAGCACTTCTCTCTAAAAAATTTTGAAAAAGCAGTTTGCGAAATTTTTTTTCAAAATTCCCCCCAAGGTCTAGGGACTCCTGTTTAAAATTATTTTTTTTGTCATATGCATTTTACTTTTCATAAAAATAAACAATATGTTTTGAAGTTTATAAAAATATTTTCATTACTAACTGAGATATAACGAATTGAAATTTTGTGATTTGTTAAATTGTAAATATTTTCATAATCTTCAAAACATATTGTTTATTTTTATGAAAAGTAAAATGCATATGACAAAAAAAAATAATTTTAAACAGGAGTTCCTAGACCTGGGGAGGTAACCGAATTTTGAAAAATTTTTCGTAAACTGCTTTTTCAAAATTTTTTAGGGGTCGTTAGAGAAGTGCTTTTCGAGATGTTACTTCCCATATTTCGTATGGGTCCCATGCGCCACAGACGAGAAAAAAATTATTGAAATTTCTAGATCCGCCCTTGAGACGGACAGACAGGCGGACAGATGGACATTTTGAAAGTTGTTCAGAATTCGTTCACTAACACAACGATATAAAATTTTTTTCTCTACAAGCGATATTTCCGGTTTTAGAAATGTGCCGATCAAATGCAATATACTCTTCGTTTTTGCGAAGAGTAAAATAAGGGAGTATCACTGAGACTGGAACTTCATTGAATTTAAGTGTATTAAAAAAAAAAGATAAAGGCCAACAAGAACGATGTATGATGACAATGTATGAAGAAAATGTCACAATTTGCCAAATGTATTGATAAGCGCTAGCTCTGTATGGTGAATGTAAACAATATTTTCTAATCGTGAATGTAATACCATCAGAAGCAGTACTTTACTTGCAGTGGCTTTCAATTTTAGCAAACATTTAGAAAATGAACCGATTTAAAAGATTTCTTTGTTTTCAATATTAATGAATAAGAAATGTAATTTGCAAACATCTCATGTACGACAGTTTATATATGTAGTATTTTATAGATTTTAATTATGTCCCTTCAATTACACAGGTCAACAAAAAAAATTCTGCTCCAAGGACTAAACCTATCATGCCTTAAATATTTTTGTGTGCTGAATCCGAATTTTCAATTAAAAAATTTTTCTACCGCGTAGATTTCGAGTAAATCCCGGTTTTTATTGTCAAAAAACCGTAGTTTAACGATGAAAACTGGGATTTACTCGAAATCTACGCGGTAAAAATTTTTTTAAATTGAAAATTCGGATTCAGCACACAAAAGTACATAAAAAATACTTAAGGCATGATAGGTTTAGTCCTTGGAGCAGAATTTTTTTTTTTGTCGACATGTGTTATTATCGATAATTTATTTACCGAAAATGTTAATCAAACATATAGATTTCATTTTTGTAGAAATAATTTAAAAGCTAATAATAATACGTTGATGTTTTTAGTTACTTGGTATACACAGATTTAGTCAAATTAAATTAATATTATAAAATTATTATCGCGTTCCCAATATAAAAAAATTAAATATGTTTTACTGGATCTCATTAAAAAATAAAATTACACTAAGAATTGCAGAATTACCTTAACAATTCGTTAACTAAACTATCATTTTCTTAGAGAATAGTAATTTTCTTTGTTCCACAAAATAAAGTTGGAAAATTTTAAAATATGTTAAAAAAGTTAATATTTATCCTTTATATTACACTATTAACTTTATCAAGTAAAAATATTTCAAATAAACCTAGGGTATAATCGTAGAGAACATTAAAATTTCGTAAAAACTACTTTCTAATATTTATTCATACATAATTACTTATATTGTCGTAAGTTTGATACTTTTATCGCAACATATATAAGAAAATATATGTTAGAACTGTTATAAGGAGTTTCACCGTAAAACGCTTGAACAGACTTTCGAGTATAGCTCCATTATGTACAGAACACTTTTTGACAACTTTTGCTTCCCGCATGTTTCATAACTGTTCATTTCAGGATATGTCAATCATCGCCTTTTCATTCTCACGAAACTTCAAGAAAAGCGAGCCACAATCTCCCAACTATAATATTACAACAGATATTTAGCACGGAAACACTGTAGTAATAGTATTATATTTTCAGAATTCTATAGAAACTTACTATTTAACTCTGTAAGGATTATACTTATCTTATTCGCCGAGCTGCTTCTTTATGTTAGGTATGTTAAATTTTCCGCATCAAAGATGCGAACAGTATGATGTGCGTTATAGGCAATGATCGGAATTTGGGTTTAATTCCAGTGGCGCATATAGGGTAGGTATATAAAATTTTACATCAAAATCTTAAAGTTTGTTTTTTCTTAGAAAATTAAATCGAAATTAAATATAATACGGACCTACCTTACGAGTTTCTCATTTATTTTGGCATAATGGAATACATGTATACATATTTACAACTAATAATATATGCATATTTTAATAAATCCTTGTAACGACGCACCTCAAATTAAACCCAAAATACCGACTATAATTATTGGTTTTATTGTAAAATGAACATGTTTAAAATCAGAGTAGATTTAAAATAAGGTAGTTTGCCGGATATCTCGTGACGTAATAGCGTAATAACCTCACTTTATATTTGTTAATAACTAGCTACGTTGCCACATTTCTAAAAAAGAATACATTGTCAGAAATAAATTTTAATATTTTTAAAACTGTTTCAAATACCCAGCAAGTAAATATTTTATATATTTTTAAGGCTGATTGATAACTTGCTAATACATAATTGTAATATTACAGACGATTCCGTATAGCAGTACAGAATATCTTACATTATTTATCGAAATATGGCAACGTAGCACTCGTTTCTCTATTCAAGCAGAAATTAAAATCTGGTGATTACGCTATTACGTCATAGCCAATAGAATAGCCCGAAAATTGGCGGCACAGTCTAAGCACAGTTTAAACTTCATGATTTTTTTACTATAAGGCATTATTAAAAAAATAAAATAAAAATACGTGTCAATTATTTTTATGTGTAGATGTTATTAAAATTATTAAAAGAAAATATATACTTGCCCATTTCACAAAATGCATGTATCATTTTGAAGCTCAATGCATAATACATAGTGAAATATTTGTAATTAAAAACAGAAATTTATTGGTACATTTTCAAATTGCCTAAAGGTTATTACGAAAAGTGTTTTTCTTCTTACAATATATAAAATCTTTCAACCCACAAATAAGTTTATCAATTGTCGGATATTTTTATTAAACAAAAAAAGAATATCTTGTTCAGTGTTAAGTTTTTTTATGGATATTATCTATTAAAAATAAATATTATTTTTCTACGATTGTTAAAAAACTGTATTTTTTTTCATTATCTTTAGTGCGTAAAACAAATGTTTATAGTAATAGTGAAAAAATGCAAAAAGCGTGGAAAAATAATTGTACCAAGGGTCGTAAGTGCCCTTTTTTTGGTCGATAATACAGTTTGCAATCCGAGGCCCGTAGGGTAGACGTTTACAAGTATTCGAGACCTAAAAATCGCACTGTACGACCCCCCGTGGTGCATATTATATTTTATATTATTCGTCTTACCCATAAATCATTAAACTAGGAAAGAGTAAGATTTCATATTTGCTAATAGTAAAGGTAACGATGCTTGGAATATCCATGGCAACCGTCAATAAAACAAATTTTCGTCATATCTCCCTCGTAATTATACTCTATTTCCATTGTCTTGCCGATCATAAGTGACGCGTGACGCTTTATGTACCAAATACTTGTTGCCATTGGCAACGGGTCGTTATTTTTCATAACGTCCCTAGGAAAATAAAGTAAATTTGGGAAAATTTTCTCTTTTATATAACAAGTATTACATTAAATGTTTTAACTTTTTTGGAGGTAAATCTAGACAAGCCTTGCTCTATCTTCTATATCCGACATTATTTTTAAAAATGTTCAGAGCTATTATAATAATATGATTTAATTTATCTTGACATTAGTTGTCATTGGAATAGAAGCCGCGTCCAAAATTTATTTTATTGAGGTTGCCATGGATATTATAAGCATCGCTACCTTTACTATTTGCTTAGCGAATATGAAATCTTACTCAAATAACTATAGTTTTCCACTAGTTTTTCTCAAGCATTTTTTTAGTTTAATGATTCATGGGTATGACGAAAAATATAATATGCACCGCGGGTCGTACAGTGCGATTTTTTGGTCTCGAACAATTGCAAACCTCGGCCCTACGGGTCTCGGATTGAAAACTATATTTTCGACCAAAAAAAGTGCACTTACAACCCTTGGCATATAAATAACTATTAGGACTCGGCTTCTATTCAAATGACACCTACTGTCAAGATAAATTAAACCATATTACTATAATAGTCTGAACATTTTTGAAAATATAAAAGTCGGATATAGAAGATACAGCAAGTAAGGCTAGTCTGGATTTACTTCCAAAAAAGTTAAAACATTTAATTTAATACTTATATAAAAGAAAAAATTCTCCCTTTACTTTATTTCCTTAGGGATGTTATGAAAAATAACGACCCGTTGCAATGCACAGTAGGCTAGAACCACCTTTAAATGAAATATTGTAAACCTCTATTGAATAGTAAAAATACTAATACATTAGACAAATAATAAAATAAATAAATACAATGATAACTAACACAATCTATATAATACAAATAACACAAACCAATCGAATGCAATAAAATACAATATATCCAGTCTTACAATTTAAACTGAGTTTTGGTATTTTTGGCGTAAATTATTATTTAAATTGCTCTTAAATATATTTAATGTTTTTGCCTCAACAATATTTCTCGGTAGAGCATTATATTCCCTCAAACCATTGCAAAATACAGAATTTTGTCCTTTCACTGTTCTTCTAAAATCAATATGTAAATTATTTTTATTTCTTGTATCATGGGTGTGAAAATCTTTGACATATTTTATTAAATTTGATAAGTATTTTGGAAGTAAATTATGTATGACTATATATAAATATCATAGTTTGCATGATTATAATTTCTTTCACTGACAAAATTTTTAATGTATCAAGCATTAGTTCAATAGGTGTATATTTGTTATAACTTAAAATAGTTCTCATACATTTATTTTGTATTATCTGAAGTTCATTTTTATTTCCTTGATTTAATGAAAATAAGACCGTAGTACCATACATTAAGTGAGGCATAATTATACTTTTATAAATAGTCAATTTAGTGTATACAGATAAATGCTGACCAATTCTTCTTAAAAAATAATTTTTTTTACACATTTTTTTACCTATGTATTGAGCATGAGGTGTAAACGCCAAATACTGATCAATAATAATACCTAGGTATTTATATTCCCTAACAAATTCCAATTTTGTGTCTGATAGATACACTGCCCGACCACCGGCATGGTACATTTCTACATTATTTTGAGAACCAATGACTATACACTTACATTTATTTATATTAAGCTTTAGTTTTTCATGATCACAATATTTTTCTATATTTGTTATGTCTTCGTTCATTTTTTTAGTAATAAATTCAGCATCATTGCTATCAAAAACAAAAGCGGTCCCAGTACACTACCCTGAGGAACACCAATGTCATTAATTATTTCTTGTGATTCATAATTATTAATTTTAACCTTTTGTTTCCGGTTACACAGATATGACTGAAACCATCTATATACAATGCCGTCTACACCATATAATTTCAGTTTTTGCAACAAAATACTTCTACTCACTGTCTCGAATGCTCTTTTAAGGTCTAAAAAAACAGCTAAAATTGTCTCACCTCTGTCTAAAGCTTCATGCCACGATGTAATTATGGATTGCACTGCTGTTTCACATGAATGAAGAGCCCTAAACCCCGACTGGTTTTCATAAAAGATGTTGTTTTTATTTATATATTGTATTAATTGATTAAATACTACACATTCTAAAATTTTTCCCATTACAGGAGGTACATTTAAAGGTCTAAACTCGCAGGCCTCTATAGTACCTTTAGTTTTTTGTACCGGAGTAACAACACTTAGTTTCAGATCGCTTGGCACCTCACCCGTATTTAAAGATACATTTATAATATTTAATATAATATGTCCGCACACCTCAAAAATAGCTTTTAGTAGTTTGACATTTAATATTTTATCGGAACATCCTGTATCTTTTAAAGAGTTTACAGTTATTTTCAAATCCTTTAATGTTATTGTTCCAAATGTTTCAAACTTTGGATAACTAATGTTCACTACATTATTACCAGCTAACTGCATTCGGTATTGTTTGAATTATTTCTTTAATACTGTCCACAAAATATATATTAAAAGCATTTGCTATATTATCTGTTCCACTAACAAGCCCCGCTGGAAACCTGATTTCATTTGGGATATAATTATTTTCTTTCTGATTGACTAGTGTTTTCAAAGTTTGCCACATTTTTTTACTATCTCCTTTTTTTTCGTCTATAGTTGTTTCATAATATTCTTTTTTCTTTTTATTTATAAGCTTCACAGCTTCGTTTCTTTTTACATTATATAAATTCCAGTCTTCTTGAGTGTTTGTTTGTTTAAATCTTTTATAATTACTATCCCGTTCCTTTGTTATTATTTTTACTTCATTGTCATACCATTTCTTATGATTTCTATTATATTTAATTTCCATTGGTGGTGCAACTTCATCCACAATGTTATTCACAGTATCAATAAAGTTATCATACAAGAAATCTATGTTTGTGGCGTTAAAATCCCACGTAACATTCAACAAATTTAACTGAATTTCATAGACTTTACTTTCATCAATTTTTCTGTAACATTGTGTTTCATATTGCTTCGTAATAATTTTACTTGTTATCGGTACATCAATTTGTATAATTTCGTGATCACTAATTTTAGGTGTGTTTAAAACGTTAACTCTCAAATTATGTTCTTTATTAGCTATAACATAATCTATGATAGTACCACTGTTCATATTTATACGAGTGGGTTGATCCACTATTTGAATTTTTTGGCATCTTTTTATTATACGTAGTATTATATCACTATAAAATGATTTTTTACCAATATCGATATTAAAGTCAGTTAGTATAAAGTCCTTATTCATATAGTCTTCAGATTCCAAAATATTTTCAAAATACTCTAAAAAATCACTCATACTAGATTGTGGTGACCTGTACACGACACCGACATAAATATATTGTTTATTTACTTTAATTTTTATTACTAATAACCACCAATTCTTTTCACTATATTCCTTTAAATGTATGTAACTAGTTATATTGTTATGTATAATTGCCATAACACATCTTGTATGTCTGTTTTGTGCTTCAAGGTTATATGTTTTATAATTATTTACAGAAAATTCATTATCCATAATATCCTCTGTAATTCTGGTTTCAGACAGTAGTACAACATTAGGCTTTTCGTTATTAATAAGTTCTTCAATTTGACTGGAATGTGGTAAATAACTTTGACAATTAAAGTAATATATTTTTAACGCATTAGAATCATTGGGTTGCTATAAATTTTCTTCTTTATTTACTATGATATTATGGATTCTTTGAAGTGTTGGGCAGTTTATATCCATACAAGAGTGTTTAACGTCTATATTTAATTTATGTTTTTTATTGGCATTAATACAGTTTATGCACTTATATTCAGTATTCTGTTTTTGAAAAACACTACTATGGTGGTTTTCAGAACATTTATAGCAAATGTCTACTTTACTTGTACAGTATTTTTTTATATGGCCATATGCCTGACATTTATAACATTGAATAACATTTAAATATTTTGTTTTGAAACATCGGGTCCATCCAATATTAATTTTATCCGTTCCTTCAAGGGCTGATTCTGTTAACACATCTATTTCTAATATAACGGTATTGTTATTTCGATTGTTCTTGTACTTACGGAACATTTTTTTTTATCGGTTTATTTATTAATTCTAAATCATTTTGTTGTATTATTGCAGACATAAGTTTATCATCATCATTAAAATATTCAGCCTCAATCCCACTGATTTTAATCAGTGGATTATTTTTTTTAAGTTTGTCTACGGTAAATTCATTTTTAAGCACCTTATAAGCCTCACTTTGTATTTTTTCAGCCGAATTCTTATCACTGCATTTTATTATAACACTACCGTCGTGAATTTTTTGGATTCTATTTACACCTACCTTTAGTTCCGACAAATTAATGTTTTCTTTTACCACTCTAACTGTTTCGTCACTGTTTTTGGATCTCTCGTTCACTGGCTTTATAATCACAGAATAGTCTTTTTTCTGTTTATTTACATTAACCGCACTACCATTCAATATACCCGTGGACGTATTACCACTGCTACTGCTTGCTGCTGTCTCCGTTTGTGTATAGTTTTTATCACTTACTTTTTTATTGAAGCATTTTAATTCTTCTCTTATTAGACTCATAACTTTATTTATGTTTTCATCATGTTTATTTTCCACAGCTTTTAATTTATCATCTAACAATTTTTCAACAATATTCTTGATTGTTTTGTATAGGTCTAAATTATCGCATTCATTACAGATGAATTTTATTATTTTTATACTTTTAATACTTTTATATACTTGTTTTTTTATGTTTACACATTCCAGATGAAATTTACTATCACATACTCCATTACATTTCACATAATTTTCATCACTTATTTCTTTTCCACAATTTTTGCACAGCTCAAAATTCTCTTCATCATCACTATCCGCCATCTTAAATTACAATATGCATGCACTCTCTCAATTCCTACGGGAAATGGTAGCTTTGTCTGTCCTGAAACAATTGCCGTAAAATCTAAAATCATTCCCTTGGCCGTTTTCTATAAAATTCGAAAGAAAGTAAAATTGAACACTCCAATGCAAATTTCAACTTACGCCAAGTTTGGGGAAATAACATACAAGAAACCTTCATGCTCGACAACTCCAGACGTTTTGATAATAAACGGGTTATATAAACTTTCCAAGTAGTCAATTTAGACAAAATCATTAGATCTATTCCTATTGAATGACAGCAATTTTTGTCTACCAATATATCCGTAACCTATGAATAACATTACTATTTGCGTAACTGGATTTACTATAGGGAAATCCGAGCGCCTTTATTAGCCATCTGAGTAGACTTTCCATTCGCTCAGCCAGATAACGGGTGAGTATGAGAACTATACCACCGCCGATGAAGACAACCCACAGAAGAGACATGACGGTAACCCGACCACCCACCCACTACCCTGCAGGCTCGCCTACAGGTATCGGACGAAATGCCATCCTAGCGTAGTCACCTAGCTCCGTGCAGATCGAAAGTGCTACCAAAGCACTTAGGTTTGCACTTCCTCGAGCTACATAGCTCATTCCTACCTAACCGATGATCCGGATGGCAGGATGTCAATTGACATTCTGCATACCGGCAGTCAATCCCAGCCAAAAATACCCCAAAGTTTCCGAACAGACAGATGACTACCCAGGGGGTGACAAGTTGGCGAAGAAAGATCATCAAGACAGAAGAGCGCCAGAAGATAACGGCCTTAGCCAGCAAGGTCCAAAAGGCCAGGACCCGGGGAGGTCGGCCGAAATCATCCACACCGCTCACATTTGTGAGTGGGGTTAATGTAAAGCAAGCTCGCCCACCCCGTACGAGGCCGGTCCAGGTCTACAGCGATGTACTAGGGTAAAGAGCAGTAGTCCTGCTCGACCTAAGATATCTGAGATCGTCATCACTGCCAAAGAATATTGGCGTCGCTCGGTCAGTTACTCTTTAGAATTCACTAGGCAAACACTCCAAGAGTGAAAATTTTCTGTGACCATGATTAAAATCAAAGAAATTATGC
Source organism: Rutpela maculata (assembly GCA_936432065.2). Taxonomy (NCBI): domain Eukaryota; kingdom Metazoa; phylum Arthropoda; class Insecta; order Coleoptera; family Cerambycidae; genus Rutpela; species Rutpela maculata. The sequence continues at coordinate 165,868,833 of OW386286.2, forward strand.
AAAATGCAAATGCAATGCAAATCATGCAAGAACGCACGATTAAAATAGATATTGTCTTTGTCTGTTTTATAAACGTAAGAATCACGGATTGAAGAAGATAACTGATACTTAACTGATAGGTTGTTTGAAATATGTCCGGGTATTCAGAGGCTTCAAAAATGTAGTAGATTCTTGTTTTTATCAATGCAAAAAATCAGTTTTCAAAAAAAAAAAAAATAAAAGTGAATTTTCTAGAAAACGGCCAAGGGAATGATTTCAGATTTTACGGGAATTGTTTCGGGACAGATAAAGCTACCATTTCCCGTAGGAATTGAGAGAGTGCATGCATATTTCATTTAAAGGTGGTTCTAGCCCACTGTGAATGGCAACAAGTATTTGGTACATAAAGCGTTACTTACGATCGACAAAACAATGGAATTAGAGTATACTTACAGAGAGAGAGAGAAAGAGAGAGAGAGAGAGAGAGAGAGAGGTATGGCGAAAAATAATATTATTTCACCCATCTCTATAGCCGAATCAAGTGAATTGAAAACAAATGAAGGTATCTCACGATCTTCGCTTTAGAAACATCAGGTTGTCAATTTGTGTTTTGACTTTTAAGCTAATTTTGAAATTTATTTGCCTAAATATGGAAATTGAGGGCAAACGTAGAAAAAAAATTGTATGAAACTTATGCATAAAGTGCCTTTTTTCACTTATGGGATTAAGGCTCGTGCGTCAAACTTCCCCTTCGTAAAAAGTACCACTTTATGCATTTGTTGGGACCTTAAAACGTAAAGATCTGGTTATTTAAATTTTCGATACTGAACCAATTGCAGAAACCTTCGTAATTTTATGAATGGTGAGGTTAAAAATGTGTAACATATGAGTCGTAGGCGAGTGCTTTAAAGCCAAAGAATAAAAGAAAATTCTTTAGTCACTATAGACCGTGGAATAGTGACAGATTTTTTGAAACGTTTGGTTCCTATCTGGCCTTTTGGGAGGCTTTTGTGCCTGACTTGTACTAACCATTTTCGTGTTTATCAAACGGTTATCCAGGGCCCCTCAGCGGAAAACAGAAAAGAAAATTTCATGAAAATTAGCAATTTCAAACGTTTTGTTCCTATCAAGTTAGACTTACGTTTTAAAGAAAAACATCCGATGGAAGCTTATCGCCAGACAAATTTCGTGGGCCCTAAGGCCCGAAATTTCAATCCGAAGTTGTAAAAAAATGGTCCAGAATCAAACGATTTGGTTCTTATCTGGGAATTGTATATATAGGTAAATAGATTACAATTATCGCGATATAACAAACGCCAGACAAATTCCGAGGGCCCAACAGTGAAAAAATTATAGTTCAAGTTGTCAACTATTCCGCGAAAATCAAACGATTTACATTCGTCTGGCATTTGTTTTTTTGTTAATATTAGGCAATAAGTAGTTTCAATTTAAGAGTCCCAGACGAATTGGCTGGATCTCCTGGATAGACAGACAAAAAGAAAAGCGCGAAAAAATGCCATTTTTCAAACGATTTATTCCTGTCTGGCATTTGGGTTTTAAAAAGATATGTTAATTAATAACCCATATTTCTAGTCCCACATAAAAAGCTTGGGCTCAAACGTACACATGTTGAGCGAAAGTATTGAAAAATCAAAAAACAGTCGTGTAAAAATCGATGCATTTTCAAACAATTTACACTTGTCTGGAATTTGTTTTTTTTTTAAAGATATGTTAATGAATAAACCATATTTCAAGTCCCAGATAAAAATCTGGGGCGCAGCTGTAGATATTTTGACCGAAACTAAAAGATTCCCAGATTCTTGAAAATCGAGTGACACCAGTTCGCAAGCAAAAGGAAACTATTAAAAAATTACCCCCTCTTAGGATAGAAAACTTAATAATACGGAGGCGGATAAGGGTAAAATAAAGTCTACATCGCCTACAGAGAATAAAAAGTATTTAAGATCCAACTCATCTTCTAGTAGTAAAAGCGTACATACAAAGAAATAAATAGGTTAGCAAGTGGTTTTTTGTAGTGTTTTTGTTTTCTTTTCCAATAAATTATGTCAAATATATCAATATATTATCAAAATTTTAGGGGAGTTAGATCCAAACTTAAAGACCTTTACATAAATATTGAGGGAGAGCAATATAACATTATTTGTGCCTATAAAAAATGTTAAACTCAGAAAATTTTCCATATGGTTTAATGCAGATATGAAAAAGTCACTTAAAAATAAAAATAAATACAGAAAACGTAGGCACATATCGGATTTTCATAATAATATGTATATACAAGAGCGTAAAAAGTTAAAATCGCTTACTCAGGCAGCTTATAACACATTTTTGGAACAAACTGAACAAAACATAGATAATAATGTTAAAGCGTTCTGGACGTATACTAGACAAAATAAGAAAAATTCCGAGTCGCCACATGCTATGGAGTTTAATGGCCTAAACGTAGCGCCGCAAGATGTAGCCACAAGCTCTGCACAATATTTCTATTCTGTGTACAGTGATGTACCGGCGTCCTATAATGTAAATATTAATACTAAAACTGATTGCGATGTAATAAACTTAGGTAGAATTACGTCGAATGATTATAGGGATGCTGTAAAAAAGCTGAAACCTAAGAGGTCGACAGGACCTGATAAGATACCGCCATATATAATTAAAGGATGTGCAATGTGGCTAGAAATGCCTCTACTGTTTATATTTAATTTAGCATTAAAAACAAATACGTTTCCGGACTTGTGGAAAGAAGTGTGTGTAACGCCAATCCACAAGTCCGGAAACGTATATCAAGGAGAAAATTATAGACCTATAGCAGTGCTTTCGGCAATGGCCAAACTATTGGAACATATAATCTATGCAAAATTATGGAATGATGTGCGTTCAAATATATGTGAGGAACAACATGGATTCGTAGAAAAAAAATCAACAGTAACAAACCTATTGGTTTTTTCAACTGAAGTTATGGAACACTTGGACCAGAAAAATCAAGTCGATATAATTTACACCGATTTTAAAAAAGCATTTGATCAGGTGGACCATGACGTAATTTTGGGGAAGCTTTGTGGGTTTGGTGCGACCTCTAACACTCTAAAATTTTTCTCATCATATTTACAAAATCGTACATTTTCCGTCAAATTCGCTGGTAAAACCTCAGGAAAATTCACTGCAAATTCTGGGGTGCCACAGGGCTCTAACTTAGGACCACTGCTGTTCCTCATATTAATCAATGACATACCTAAAGTATTAAAAAGTTCCAATTGCCTGTTATTTGCCGATGATATGAAACTTTATAAAAAAATAGAAAATTTAAATGACTGCCAGGCATTGCAGCAAGACATTAACCAAATTTGTCAATGGAGTATTGATAATAATCTGCATTTCAATATTTCTAAATGCGCCGTTATGTCATGTACGCGTAAACGCCATCAAGTAAATTATGATTACACAATGGATGATAAAAATATACCAAGAATAAGAAAAATTAAGGATCTGGGTGTTTATTATGATGATAAACTGTGTTTTAACGAGCATATATCATATGTATCATTAAAAGCACTACGTGTGTTAGGTTTTGTAATAAGACAGTCCGGCAAATTTAAAAATATCACCACCACAATGTCAAAATTGTATAATAGTTTAGTGAGACCAATTCTGGAATACGCATCCGTAATATGGGACCCGTTTTACTTCAAGTATAATTATATCATAGAAAAAGTACAAAACAAAATGCTGAGATATCTGTACTTGAGGAAATATGGATCATATCCAGATTATAACTTTATACGTACAGCAGCTTTACGGAACGAATTCGGCATTGTAAGTCTTGAAACTAGAAGGAAAAAATGCATGATAATTATTTGTTACAAAATACTTAACAATTTCTTAAATTGCAGTTGTATTTTAAGTCGCATAAACATAAGAATACCCACTAAACAAACTAGACTAGTACAGTTTTTTTATATATCTCCGCTTACTACAAACATTTCATCGCCTCTGATTACCATTTTAAAAGTCACAAATAATGCATTTATGTTGTCTGAGTTAGATTTTGCTCTCCCCTCCAAAAAGTTTAATCAGCTACTTAACAGTTTTATTTTAAATTTAGATTAAACTATATCTCCTCGTCTCTTGATTAGACGTGTTATTATTCATGTCAATCCTTGATAGATCTTTCTCCCACAAAATTTAAATTTTAAAATATATTTAAATGTTATTACTGTACGTTTAAGCTTTGAAGCTAGAATATTATTATAATTAATGTAATTGTTATTATTATATTTAATGTAAGTTGTTTCTATATTTCTCTTGTAATTAGATTTATCTGTTTGAGAAATAAATAAATAAATAAATAATAAGGTACAGTCCTAAACACATAATGCGAGAACCAAGAATTATCTCTTTATTAAAAAAGCGCGGCATGAGGGGATAAGTATTTTATGTTTAATGCATTACCTACCAAATGAAATCAAAAATAGTTATAACCACTTAAAGTTTAAGATGATGTTAAAGAAATATGAATTTCAAACATTTCAGTAGAAGAAATTAAAATGTACGTGGATATTTTTATGAATTTGAGGTACAGGTATTTAAATTAAAAATTTTTTGCAACCTGTTCAGAGTTATTTTATTTAAGACCTGTGATAGAAAATCATTTTGAGATAATCAAAACAACTGTACAAAATTTAATCGTAAAAATTAAAAATCTTCTTGAGATAAATGTTGAATACGCATTGATATAAATTTATTGATAATTGCACCAGTGACATATTATGTTTGATATTAGTGTTCAAATTACATACAGTATCGGAAAGTGTACGTATTGGGTTGGCAATAAGAGCAAGCGAGAGGACGGCAAGCGACAGCGAAGCATGCAATCGTGTACATGCCTCTTAATGGATGTGTCCACACTTTACCTCTGCTAGAGTACTGGTAGACGTCTTTATTGTGGGCGATCGGTTAATAGCGCAATGCCAAACGAAGGACTTTCTGATATTGTATATCTTTTGATGCCATCGGTTAATTATGTTTGAGATAAACAACCAGATAATATTAGAAATACTCATTTAAACTACTTCAAGTACTTATACTTGAAGTAGTTTTCAAATAAAACTACTTCAAGTACTTGATACTTAAAGTAGTTTAAATTATTACTTTGCTCAGCTCTGTCAAGGTGGAATATTTAGTTAGTTGTTTAATTCTGAAGAGGGTTTGATACCACTGAAGAAGCTTTCACAAACACCAAAACACTAAGCATTACACAGGATATGCGTTTCAGTAATCAAGACGGCATCACCGGAAGATGATTAAAATTCAGTCACAATAATTTTCAGGTGATGCTAACTTGGTCAGCGAAACAAACGTGTGTGGAGTGATTTGTTCAGTATTTCGGCGTTTGTAAAAACTAGTTTAGTGTCAGTTTTTTAAAAGCAACAAATTTAAGTATTATTACTATTGGACGAAGGAGTGAAGAGTATTTAATCGTTTAAAATTTCGACTTCAAGTTTTTGACAAATTGTGCGCGAGCGCGCCTGTGTGCTTTGCGTGTGTGTCTGTGCGTATATGCGTCTGCGTGTGGTGGGCGTGTGTGCTTGTGGGCCGATCTCGTTTAAATTCTAGAGTTCACTTACGAATATCTTCATTCCTTTTCTAAATTTTTCACTGCTGTTACAATTAAGGTTTAAGGTTTACTGATGAGAAAAAAGGTCATCATAGTATACTAGGTGGATCAGCCGATGGGGACACTCCTGTAACTTTTGAATAGGTGAATGGATTTTCTCAAAGGGTTTAGCCGGATAAGCATGTGAAAAATACCCATAAAGGAAATTACATGAAATGGGCATCAAAGTATTCCCATGATTGTAAAAAAATATTTGTTACAATATTATTCCAGAAGCCCAAGGGGGAGCTGAATTTTTGCAAAAAGGTAATTGTTAATTAAACATTTGTTGCAACTTACCTAAAGGACGAAAAAATTTGAAAAAATTATCTTCATAAGTATCTACATAAGTATCTTCCAGATGAACTCAGAAAAAAATATTGCGTCGTATTTGGAACGAAATTCAAATTTAAAAAAAAATTTAAAAATCCAAAGTGCCCAAAAGTGCATTTTTTGAAAAGGTGATATCATGATATTTTTCAGACAGACGCACATTTCTGTTATTATTACCCTCAATTTTTTTCAGATTGTTTCATTTGGTGACACATTGAAAAAAAAAAAATAAAAACTTCAAAACAAATATTTATTAAATTTTTTAATAACATAATTTTTAAATAAACATCAAAACGATAATTAATCCTCGTTACTTTCCTCATCTATCATCAGCCAGAATTTCAGCTAAATTAATAAATTCATGATAGATATCTTCTTCCTCTTCCTGTTATTCATAACGTCTTGGCATTTTGAGATCCATTAATTATTTTAGTTGTCTTATCTTTGTTATATGGCACGTCTGACAGCATCACACCACCTGCCGCGGTTGCCTGTTATGCGCACATCCCCTTCAAGGCTCTCTTCCATTAGCTTTTTAGTAATATCAGCCCAATGTTAAGAATGGCGTTCTATATTGTCCTCTCATCGATTGATGTGACTAAAAAATGAGATAATTCGGGAGAATACAGTGTTGGAGTCACTTTGTGGGACGTACTTCTTAGAGCATTTAGATGGTAGGATGGGTTGTCCACGGAATTCGTAACGCGCCTTCAGGCGTACATCTCGAAAGAATCAATACGTCGTCTGTCTGTCTCCCTAACGGTCCACATCTCAAAGGTGTACAGAAAGATGGAGAGGACTATTTGACAGCAGGTCTGATCTTTGTGCGTGTCGTGATATTTCTGTCATGCCAAATTTTACCCAACTTGTTGCGGATAGATAGATATCTACCGTGTGATAAATAATAAACAGTAACTGCAACGTGTGAGCAACATGCAACTGTTCGTAATCTTTTGGTACAATTACAAATATGACATATTCCAGTATATCCATCAGAACTTGGCCTGTAATCTATGTAGCATATGTGGGTTTTTCTTTTAATGTGTTAAGACCTTATCGCATTTCACTATATGTGGATTTTCAAACTTGCTCTATAGCAACTAAAGTTGTTCATGAAATGATGCACATCTTTGTTGTTATGGTAATATTAGAGGCTACATCTCCACCTTCTTGATGCCAGATTTATGATTACAGTTACATGTTTATGTCACGCACAGAGTCAGCAGTAGCCGAATCGTAACAATATTTTCGTCACTTCTATGCAATAGAGAGAAACTGAAAGAAAACATGAACTCCAAGAAACACAGATCGTACTGTATTATATTAGTGGTGATTGTAGAAATAGTTTTTGGCGAGGTTTTTATTTTATTTCAGCATGTGTCACCAAATCAAAAAATCTGGGAGAAATTAAGTACATTAGCAATGAAGAGGCGCGTCTGTTAGACAAAAATCATGATAGCACCTTTTCAAAGAAGGCTAAATTAAATGCACTTGTTACGACTTCCATGGACAGCCCATCGTACCATCACAATGCTCTAAGAAGTACGTACCACAAAGCGACTCACCAGCATTGTATTATTCCAAATTCTCTCATTTTTTGGTCACATCAGCTGGTGATAGAACAACATAGAACGCCCTTCCATTAGGCTGATATTACCAAATAACTGATAGAATAGAGCTTTGGCGGAAATCTGCGGCAGGTGGCGTGATGCTGTCAGACGTGCCATATAACAAAGAGAAAACAACTAGAATAATTAATGGATTTTAAGATATCTGCCAAGACGCTGTGAATAACAAAAAGAGGAAGAAGATATCTACCATGAATTTATTAATCCAGCTGAAATTCTGGCCCCTATTTTTGATATCGCAAACATGCAGCTGGTGATGGATGAGAATAGTAACGAGGATTAATTATCTTTTTGTTGTTTAGTTAAAAATTATGTTATTAAAGAATGTAAAAAATATTTGTATTTAAGTTTTATTTTTTTTCTCAACATGTGCGCCATCAATTAAAAAAAATATGAAAAAAATTGAGACAATTAATATTAATATATATTAATATGAATTAATATAATATATTAAAATGCGCGTCTATCTAAAAAATATCATGATAGCACCTTTTCAAAAATTGCACTTTTGAGCACTTTGGATTTGTCTTTATTTTTTCTTTAAATCTGAATTTCTCTCCAAATACGACGCAATATTTTTTTCTGAGTTCATCTGGAAGATTTTTATGTTCGATAATTTTTTCAATTTTTTTTCGTCCATTAGGTAAGTTGCAACAAATGTTTAATTAACAATTTGCTTTTTTGCAAAAATTCAGCTCTTCCTTGGATTCCTGAAATAATACTGTAGCAAATATTTTTTTACGGTCAAGGGAATACTTTAATGTCCATTTTATGTAATTTCCTTTATGGGCATTTTTCACTAGCCTATCTGGCCTATCTGGCTACACCCTTTGGTGTTGATATGGGATGAAATTTCCAATTATATGATATAAAAAACCAAACCGACTTCCGGTGGCGATGCAATTGATATGAAAATCTAATTTTTAAATGGGACAACCTGTATATTTTTGCACATTTGGATCCTGCTGACATACATATGATCTGACCCTCAAATATTATTTTGATTTTTAAAAATTATAGATTCTTTTAATTTTTAATTTTAATCATAGAAGGTTGCGATTTTGCCAAAATTGTTAAAAACGAGTTTGCAGGCACTTTAAAATATTATCTCTTCAGATACTAACATTAAACACGATTTATTCTTCATTAAGTTCAACGAAATTGGTTTTTCAACGAAAACTATGGTTTTTAATGGAATTCCTATGGGACAATATGAAGATTATATACACAATGTCTACCTTCTCTTTGTACTAAATTTATAATTAAAAAAAGAAATATTTTGACAATTTTTTTTTAATATTTTTTTTTAAATCTAAATAATATTTGAGGGTCAGATCATATGTATTTTGGCCAGCAGGGTCCAAATATGCAAAAGTATAGGTATATAGGTTGTCCTATTTAAAAATTTGATTATCATGTAAATTGCATCTAAACCAGAAGTCAGCCATTTTGGTTCTTTACATTAATTGGAAATTTAATCGCTACACCAAATTTGAAAAAACCCATTTGCCCATTCAAACTTACAAGACAGTTCCAATCGGATGAGTCACCCGGTATTACAAATTTTATCTTACGCCATTGGGTTTTTATTTCAGTCATTTTAGACAAATCTAACAAAATATATCCTTCATTTTTTTTTTTTGAAATTGATTTATTTTGGTTCACAAAAACTGTTTTTTGTGAATATCGCGCTTTCTATGGCTCGGAGGCCAATTGAGATTATTATGAAAATGAAATATAATGAAATTCCGCACAAAAATGATCTCTTTCATTTTTTATGTACAACGAAGGGTTTAGACAAAAATGTGCTTCGAAGTTTCCGCGCAAGGCATAATATATTTTTTTTATTTTGATGAAATTTTGGACTTAAGGTTTTTGGACAATTCTAAACAAGTTTTATTAACAAAATTTTCCGATACAAAAAATGCTTAATATGATTTCTTGACTTTCTCCCCATATTTTGGTATCGCAGATGGCTTTGCATTTGTAGGAGGCGAATGTTTTTCTGGCCATAAGTAGATCCTAAGTTATTCTATACTTACGTAAAATTTGATTCAAATTGAAAAAAAAATAAAAAAGTTGGTGTTACCATTTCAAGTGAAAAACACTGTAAATATATAACCAATAAATTTTAATGTGAAGATTTAGCAAATATTACTGTATATGACGGTAAATATATACATCGATCAGCTAATAATATACATAGAACACGCACGTATTCTATGCATTTACTATATGAAATGTAGCATATTATGCCTTGCGCGGAAGCACATTTTTGCCTAAACCGTACGTTGTACATAAAAAGTGGGAGAGATCATTTTTGTGTGCAATTTCATTATCTTTTATTTTCATAATAACCTCAATTGGCCTCCGAGCCATAGAAAGCGCGATATTCGCAAAAAAAACCGTTTTTTTGTGAACTTTGATCTTGAATAATTTTTTATGCCGTAGTGATCTCGTTGTCGATTTTTAATATTTTCTAAAACACCAAAATAAATCGATTTCGAAAACAAAAATGAAGGATATATTTTGTTAGATCAGAAAAATCTAATTTCACTGGATTATTTTTATGGCTTTCAGTCAAGACCATACTCTCAGCTGCAATTTGTTAAATTGCCAATTAAATTGTTAGTTAATTTATTGTTCATGCATCATATTTATAAGTAAGGCCCGGTACTTTCATCTCTCGTTAATTCTATTCTATAGGTAGATCCCATGGAAACAATATTAACACAATGGACCTTTTCAGTGATTTTTTTATTGCATTATGTGATAGTCTTGTAAAAAAATTTCGCCGTATTTTTTTAACATGATTTTTATCGAAAAAAAAAAAATCAAAAGTGTGGAAATAAAACGCGCGCTTTGAACGTGCCGTCACGCACTCACTTTAGTGACGTCGACGAGCCTACCACCTTCATCATACCGGTGTATCATAAAGTTGGTTCCCTGCTTTTTGACAGTTGACGTTGAAATTGACACTTTGACAGTCGTTTCTCTTTAGTTTGGATTTTTGTGTTTAGAAAATGGTTAAAGAGTGCTTTGTACCAACATGTACAAATAACAACATAAATTGTCCAATCAACTTTCGGTAGATTTTCTGCACTTCCTTTAGAAAATCCTGACTCCATTTTCTTCCACTATTATACAAAAACAAAGCAAAATACAATTCGTAAAGGAACACACAGAACATAACCCCATATGTGTCAGTTGTGGTGTGGTGTTAATGCCTATTAGGCGTTCTGGCAAATTCTGCCAACATAAGTCCGGGATGTGTGACGTCACTCTGCCTCAAGTTCAAATGAATGTTCAAATTGCTGTAATAAATGTTTGTTTTTTTATTAAACACTGTGAAATTTATATTTGAAACAGAATTGCACAAGGTGAATATCTATAGCTTTTATATAAACATATTTGTTTTGAGATTTAAGAATCTAGTGAAAAGGCCCATTGTATCCAAGGGAATTATCTGGAGAATAAATTTAACGGGAGGTGAAAGTACCGGGCCTAAGTGACAAAATATCTTGTGCCTATATCTAACCAAAAACCGCTGCCCAAGGAATCACTACTTCCACATCCAGATTCTCTATCCAAGTCACTCACAACGAAAAAACTTTGTATGTGAAAATAATTGTTTATGGAACTTTAATAATATAATATTTGAAATCCTCTACCCCAAAAACCCATAAAACGATACCCCACATCGGTAGAGGGGGTGGGGGGTAGTGATAGGGGGGTGATAGTGGGGGGGGTGGATGAAGTAAAAAAATATTTTGAGGTTTCTGGTTCCTGTACAAACACTAAATCACAATTTTTTTTCATCCCCTTTATTAAGGGGGTGGGGGTGGTAATGGGGGTGGCTAATGCCAAAAATTTTTTTGAGACCTTAGCTTCTCTTGTATATACTAAATACCAATTTTATGGACTCTTACCTGCTTGATTGACCTATTTACCCCAAATTTACCCCCAACCCTTCGACGGAACTAGATGAAAATATAATCTAGTTCTAGATCTCATTAAAGTACATATGTGTACCAAATTTCAAGTCAATATCTTAAACGGTTCCAGAGTAAACGTGCGCACAAAAAAAAGTTACAGACAGACCGACAGACAGACAGACCGACAGACAGACAGAAATTTTTTTTTCGCTGAAACTTAAAATCTCGACGTTTCATGACATTTTAAGCCTATTTGGACAATAAAAATTTTTAAAAATTTTTTTGTCGTTACTATACTTCCACTGGACGTGGAAGTAATTACGAGTAGAAGAAATATATAGAAGATAGCACCCCTGGTGTATGTCAGGTCATCTTAAAATAGATTATAAAATAGACAATACAGGTAGGGTAAACCTGTAAGGTAATGAAAATAACCTGCAGCTTAGTTCCAGTCGCTTCTAAGAAATCTAAAATATATTTAACTAGATTCTGTACACAATAAGTTGAGCATATTAAATGAAGCCATTATATTACAATTTTTTGCTGTATTGCTAACTAATCTAAGAGAGGCATTTTGGTGTTCTTACACCCGAAAAAGATAATAGTCAAGGTCAGCTATGGTGTTACATTAATCACAGTTTGGTGAGGTATAAATACCAATTTTATGTAAATGTGTTGAGTAATACATATTTGATATGTAGCCAAATATTAAACGCATGAGAGATGTTAATTTAAGTACGCTACACATGTCTCCTACACTAACTTCGTGTTGTAGTGTTTACCCCTTGGGAAGCGTTTCCTTTAGCCAGAGTATTAATATGTTCATTGTTTTATTCCTCTGTGCGCTTTAACCCAGAAGAATATAACTTTTTTCCAGTCAAGTTGATTTGATGAATGATGTTTTTTATTTTGAGGTCATATGGATTGGCCTTATAACTAAATGTGTTTGTATTATTAACTGAACAGGCAAGGAGTTGGGCAGAATAATTGAAATCGAAAGGGTATTATAGCTTACGGATGCGAAAATATCGAAAATCTCGATTTTCTCAAAGACGGCTCCAACTATTTTGATAATTTTTTGTATGTTAATAGTACATTACAATCCTAACAATATGCTAGTTGGTTGGTTGATTCTCCTGGAGAATTCAAATAAAGGTAATTTAGTGATGAACACATATTTTCAAGTGGGGCGAGAAACTATGTTCGGCGTTTATTTCAATTTATGTTTTATATTAATGTTTTCTTAACATTTTACTATTGGAACTTGCAAATGAATGGACGAATACGGACTAATGGAGGGTTTTTGAAGGTTTATGCATTTACATGGCGAAAAGCATTAAATTTATCTTCATTGATGTTTATTATTAAGATATGATATGATGGTCCTAAAACACATAATTGTATAATTTTCACATCGGTAATAGATCTTACCGTGTCTGTTACTTTTAGTTATCCCTAACCATTTTTGATTGTTCTAAATTTCTCTATATAATGATAAATCACACAAATATTTATCAATTTGAACTGAATACAATAATCTTACCCTTTAGATCTTTAGTCTATGACCTACGACATTTTGTTTATGCTAAGCAGCAAATATGTGCACGTTACAATATTTACAGTATCAACAAACTATAACAGTGAATGAAAGAATAAATAAAAATATTTACGAGAATTTAAAATAGGAATTTTAGTTCTAGCAGTAATTTTGAATAAAATATTTCAATAATTTTATATTACCTTCAAATATTTCACAGGAAATTTTGCCAGCTGCCTAAACTTTTGCTTAATAAATATATTCCTATCTTTCACTAAAATGTGGTGCGAAATGTTTTTATATTATTAAAACTAAATGATTCGAAAAATCTAAAGAGGTGAAAGATGCGAAACAATCACTTGCTGAAAAAGGTTGTATAAAAAACCATCGAATATAAACAAAAAAAGAATTGCCTCAGTTTCAGATTGACATAAAAGGCACTAGGCACTTGTTTTTCAGACCAAATGTAAAATTATCTCGCGCAACATCCATCGCTTTATAACATGTTTTATTTTTTGCACACTTACAAATGTACATTGTGTATCTGGTAGTAAAAGCAATACATTCTCGGATGACAATGTAAATTATTGGCCGATGCATTAACCGAGACCAACAAACATTGAAGTCCGGGAATGTTCTTTTACTAAGAGGTACACATACTAGTTTTTCTGAAATCGCAATCAATATTATTATAAATATATAAAAATAAACAAATATATACATATTAAAATGTATATAAAAAACAGTCCGGGAAAGTTAACGGACTGTTTTCTTATAGTTGCTTGGCAACGGATTAAAATATTAGAATAGCGTATTTTGGGATCTGAATTTGCGCCGAAAAAGACATTCTTGATCGATTTCAGAAAAAATATATTTACGGTTAAAAATTGTATCTGAAATTAAACTTATTTGTATATAGTTCATTAAATGTTTCACATCAGAAATACTTTATTGGTATAGTTAACAATATATACGTATTGAATAATTATATTCGATTGACTGTGGCTTCAGCTAATAAGGGGACTTTACAGTAAAAACATAAATATGTAATAAAGTACGTAACGGCTTTAGTCAGAGCGAAGATTTTATTAAGCTTAAAACCTTTTAAATTGAAATTAACCAAAATACATTTCTAAATAATTATTTTTCTTTAAAAAAATCTCATAAATGCTTCCAGTTTCTGATTAATTGGACGTAAATAAACAAAACATTATTTGGTAAAAGTATTATTTCTGGTGGTACTTATTTATCAATTACGATTACATCTGCAGTATTATTAGAATCTTAATTATGATATTTTATTAAGTTCTCAAAGTACTTCTTCAATTATCATGGATGCAGACAGGACAACAAACTGTCAAATAGACAGACGAACAAGCGGGCAGATAAACAGATAGACATCCGGACAGACGAAAATCCTGCATCATTAGGAAAACGGTCGTCATAAATTCGGGGAAAATTAAAACACGCTAGGTATTTCTTAAAATTCCTAGTTGAGAAAAAAATCTATACAAGTATTTATGCAGAACTTGCTTCTCTAGATACCACCTTACATTTATTCATTATCTTTTCTGTAGGATGACTAACCTGTGCATTTTTTTTTAACTAAAAGTATATCATGATTTCCATCTGATGATAATGACAACTACATTCAAATATTATTTTCTCCGTCGTTTCTTAATTCTGGATGTGGAAGTAGTCATTCCTTGGGAAGCGGTTTTATTTTTTATAGTGACCACCTTGTACATTTTTCATATTTCTTTCCCTGGCAGTAACTACATGCGAGATATTATCATCCATCACATTTTTTCATTAATTTCTTTTAGGGTGACCAGCCTGTATAATTTTTTTATTTTTCCATGACACATTTTTCATATTTCTTTCTTCTTGATTGTTGCTATCAAACATTAATGTGTTCCGTCACATTTTATTCCTTAATTATATTTTTTATGGGGTCCATCATGTATATTTTTCAATGAAAGTACATTTCTGTTCTTCAATGGCACTAACGTCAATTACCTACCAAATGCTATTGTCCTCTGTCAAGTGGTTTTGTAGGTATAACGCCAATAAACACCAGACCGACTTTAATTTTCGAAATATACATACTCTGGAATGTGAAAATCTGCAGAAATTTCGGAGGGTGATTTTTGACGATTAAAATACTTCCTTCGTTAAGCGAGGGAAGTAAAACATGATTACTGTTCTTATTCTGAGAATAACCATAGCGTTAGCTATAATAAAACAATATTTCTTCGTTTTATTTGATTCAATGTCCTGTGTGTCATAATCGCAAATCTTTTTATTATGCCTAAGGAATCACTACTTCCACATCAAAATTTCCGATGGGGGAGCTGGTGGGAGTGGTAGTGGAGGAGGCTGATTAAAAAAAATGTATTCCTTTGATTCTTGTACACACAAAATCAAAATTTATTTTGTTACTCCTTTAATATTAGGGTAGGGGTGCTAATGGCGGTGATAGTGGCTGGTAGCTAAAATAAAATTTTTAAGCCTTTGGTTCGTGTACACATACTAAATCACATTTTATTTTTGACCCCCTTTAATAATGACGTGGAGATCATAGTGGGGATGGCTGATGTCAAAACAAATTTTGTGGCCTTTGATTCTTGTACACACACTTCTTAACTGCCTTTAATAATATAGTGGGGGCGGTAGTAGCGGTAGACTGATGCCAAAACATTTTGTGAGACCTTGGCTTCTCGTACATACACTATATCCCCCAATTTTATTTACTCTTACTTGCTTGCTTTACCTATTTACCTTAATTTACCCCCGAACCCATCAACGGAATGAGATCAAAATATGATCTAGTTCCAGACCTCGTCGTATACCAAATTTTAGGTCAATATCATAAACGGTTCCAGAGTAATCGTGCGTACAAAAAAAAGTTACAAACAGAACAACAGACAGACCGACAGTCTTACTGGCTCAAAATTAAAATCTCGACGTTTCATGACATTCTAATCCTATTTGTCGAAAACAATTTTTTTTACTATTACTATACTTCCACTCCACTACGTGGATGTGGAAATAATTAACTCTTCATAATATGCCTCGGGGTGCGAGTTTATTTTTTACTTCCACTCTGGAACGATTTATGATATTGACTTGGAATTTGGTACTCCTATATATTATAGATCTGGAACTAGATTATATTTCCATCTTATTCCATTGAAGGGTTGGGGTAAATGATGTAAATAGGTAAAGCAAGCAATTAAGAGTCCATAAAACTGACATTTAGTATATGCACGAGAAGCCTAGATCTCAAAGCAATTTTTGCCATCAATCACTCTCAGTATCACCCCTGTTACCACCCCCACCATATTATTAAAAGGAGTAAAAAATAAAATTGCGATTTAATGCATGTACAAGAACCGAAGACCTCAATATTTCTTTTGCATCAGCCATCCCATATTTCACTTCTCTTAGACACCAAAATGAACATTCACATGCTGTACTGGACATAAAAATTGTAAAGAAGCATAATTTCGTTAAATTAATACAAAACATTTACTTTGAGAAATAACGTGGTGTGGATAAAATGATGACTATATAATGTTTCAAAGTGTATCTTTAAATCGAATGGTGACGGACCTTGGAAAGGGGACAGCTGATTTGGGGGTACGTGCACCAGTGGCTCTGCCTTGACCCGACCCTCTCCAGCTGTTTTCGGCAATTTCGGCAACGATTCTTCAACTGTTGAATATTTAATTAACAGGAGAAACGACGTAAATTTTAATTAGATATCCCTATAATGGTCCGGGAGGCAGCGTTGTAAATCATACAATCATTTCAAGTCATTTAATTCTTATCACAAATCATTCTTATTGGATAGTCATTGATCTAAGCGTCAACTGCTCTAGTAGCGGTGGACCTGGTTGTGAGAACACGTCTATTATATATTATTAAAATTATAAAAAAGAATCGTCAGCTATTCTTTCAATGGAGGTAAGACCGTCAGCTGAGGGATTATAAGTGCTGATCGAGCATTTAATCTGAGTATGGTGCAATCCAATGTATGATCTAACTGATGATCTTTCCCCCTTTATATCAATAGCTGACGTACATTTTTATTTAATATATTGTTTAAATAATCATTTCGTAAGATCGCTCATATGGTAAAGCACACTTAGGATAGATCCAGCAGTCGATATTTGCTCCTTTGCGGAAAGAGTTAATGTCGCTTTTTCCATAACTGCTTCGTGTATTTTGGTAAAAGTTATCTCTATTTTATTACAATGGATTATATTCCTGGAGGTACGTGTTTAGTATATAAAATAAAATAAACCTACTAAACGGCATTATTAGTATTTTAACGAAATACAGATTTTTATTACTAGCATTGATATATTTCTACACATTTCCAAGGTTTAATGTTTGCTCCGGGTAGTCAGGGAGTTAACATTCTTTTTACAATTTAAAAAAGATTTAGGATATTTTAAGGCATGAACACAATACACCTGGTTAAGGTCCAACCCATATCTTATATGGAAATATACCAATAAAACATATGAAATCGTAAGGTACGTACTTTATTAAGAGAAATACTTTTCTTTTACATGTTTCATTTATTTGCAAAATTTAAATGTCATATAGTGAAAAAAATGGTTCTTTTAATGAATATACACTTCTCCAAGGAATTAACGCACCACCAAAAAATAACCAAAAGTTTGAAGTTAGTTAATTTTTAACCCCCGATCCAAAAAGAGGTTTTATAAGTTTGATTCGTATGCTTGTATGTCCGTCCGTCCGTCCGTCCGTTTATCTGTCTGTCTGTCTGTCTGTCTGTGGCTTGATATCTCTTCAACGGGAGATCCGATTTTGATGCAGTTTCTATTAAAATTAAATATAACACATAAATATATTTATAATAGAACCGGTCTTGTAGATTTGCTTTCTTATACGCATGAATATATCGGGAGCTGCTGTTTTGAATATAACTATTTAGTAGTTCGTCTTTACAGCAGCCTCCGACATATTCTTGCGTATAAGAAAGCAAATCTCGAGGACATAAAGAAAATGTAAGCTGGATTTAAATAAATCATAAGAGTTCGTATATGGAATCAAAATTATTTCATAATTTTTAAAGTTGTGTTAATTTGTTTTTTTTTTATATTAGTTATTATTTAGTCAATATTTTTGTGTCGGCGTTTTTTTAAATTTGTACCATTTCTTCGAGTGCAACGTATGAGCGAATACACTATACGCTCAAATTATAGTGTTAAAACTTAACAATTTTGTCCGCCATCTTCGGATGTCCGGCATATTGAATTTAGTGTGACGTCATTTTATTTTCGTATTCTTCTCAGCAAACCCTTTCATTTGATACCCATATCATGGGGGTGCATAAAAAAATCACTGGTCCGCCATATTGGATTTGGAATGATGTCACTTAGATAACCATGCATTGTCATCCAAACTAAACGTGTATGCAAAATTTCAGCTCAATCGGTTGGGGATAACTGTTTTAAAATTCAGTTGCGTCC
This sequence comes from Rutpela maculata, assembly GCA_936432065.2. Classification (NCBI taxonomy): domain Eukaryota; kingdom Metazoa; phylum Arthropoda; class Insecta; order Coleoptera; family Cerambycidae; genus Rutpela; species Rutpela maculata. The sequence continues at coordinate 165,887,423 of OW386286.2, forward strand.
GCCCTATTTAATTTAATGTGACGTCATTTTATTTTCGTATTCTTCTCAGCAAACCCTTTCATTTGATACCCATATCATGGAGGTGCATAAAAAATAACTGGTCCGCCATCTTTGGGAGCCCGCCATCTTTGGGAGTCCGCCATATTGGATTTGGAATGACGTCACTTAGCTAACCATGCATTGTCATCCAAAATAAACGTGTATACAAAATTTCAGCTCAATTGGTTGGGGATAACTGTTTAAAAATTCAGTTGCGTCCGCCATATTGAATTTAGTGTTACGTCATTTTATTTTCGTATTCTTCTCAGCATTTGATACCCATATCATGGGGGTGCATAAAAAATAACTGGTCCGCCATCTTTGGGAGTCCGCCATATTGGATTTGGAATGACGTCACTTAGCTAACCATGCATTGTCATCCAAACTAAACATGTATGCAAAATTTCAGCTCAATCGGTTGTTATTTTAATTTGCTTTATCTGATAAGAATAAATATACCATTGCGGGATTTTGGGACCACTCTGTATGGTGATTTCCGAAAAATTGGAGCGAAATTGGCCATCGGGACTATGAAATTCGTATTTAGGTGCCCCCATATTATCCGGAAATTGGCCATCGGGACTATGAAATTCGTATTTAGGTGCCCCCATATTATCCGGAAATGATAGTCATAATTCTGGTAATTCACTTTTTTTTTGTGTGTGTCTGTGTTATCAATGTTTCAAAAGAAACCAGACCATTTTAGTGGTAAAAATCAAGAGTGGCTCAAGGCAAATATAAATTTACCATCAAAAAGGAGGCATGTGACTTTCCCTAAAAAAAATAATACATATCCCGTTGAGGTGAGGCAACTTTTATTACATCAAGATTATGATGAAAACTCCTCACCATCCTCGGTGGAAGACATATATTTTCTATCATCAATAGGCAACCATATGTACTATAAATGAGCAAAAATTTATTTGGTTACCAGAGGCGATCCCAGGATAGTTAAAAAGTCCATGGCCGTGGACGCATGGACACATGGATCTAGACCGATGTTAAAACCGCTACTGAGATTAGCAGATCCTAGTAAAAATATAGTGCCAGATGTAATGCATTTAATTAATACCAGGTGATTGGGTCCCACTGTGAGTAGTAGAAAAAATATTGTATGAAACCATGCATAAGTGTCTTTTTTTCACTTATGCTTGAGTTTCACACGTATTTTTTTTATTACTCACAGTGGGACCCAAGTGGGATTTTTGCATTCGCCTATATGGTTCGTACGTCAAACACCACATTTGTGAAACAAAAATACCACTGTATGCACTTATTGCATAAACTACTATTTCAATGTTCTCAACGTTGTTGTATTAAATTCAACTCGGCTATAATAATTTTTGGTATAATTCTATTTGCATTAAAAGAGGATTATTTTCCTTTTTAAATATTTATAAATTTAAAGTCGGGATCCTTAAAGTTTATAATTTTATTTTGTGATGCATGTACTCACAGCTCCAACGAATATATAGAAAATTTATTACTCGCATTTGAAAGCTATTTTAAAAGAAATAAACTTATTTGATTAGTAAAAACAAACATCACTTTATTAAATTCTCATACTATCCTCAAACATCACTTACATCCGGCAGATTTATGGTAGGTAATTAAAATCAAACGAAAATAAAATATTTTAGTTTAGTATTGGAATGATACTGCAATGTACGATTTATAACAGTCATAATACTAGTACTTACCCATAAGCAAAATTTAAAAAAGTGCATTGATGTTATTTCATGTGTGTAGTAAATATTATGTGGGTGAGTCATTTAGGCCTTTCAGTGTAAATATTGATGAACACAAGTATGAAATTGAGATTTCAACGATTTGCGAACGCATTTCGGAAAAAAGAAAATGTAATAAACTGTGACTCGGCACACACAATTTAACAAAAGAAGCATATTGCAAGAGAGAAAAATTAAATCATTGGCAATAAAATTATTAAATAAAGGTCAATGCGTATCTAATTATTGGATAGACTCTTGTACCATCTGGTAATCAGCACTAAAAGAAGAACTGAGCAAAATAATATTATTTAAAATAAAAATAACATTTTTGTGTATTTGGTATACAAAGCTACAGTGGATAAAGGTTTCGTATGTCAAACTTTACAGCGAATATTTGAAAGCAAAAAGCAAAATTAATTCTAGACTCAATAAAAAGAGTGAAGAGAATCTTAATATGATTTCTGGGTTAGGTCCATCCTGCACGATTAAATGAGGAAAATTACCTCCTCCATTGAAAAACCACCACTACTTTTCGAAGATGTACCACTAATGGTAAAAACAGACATGTGTTCAAACGGATGGTTAACCTTTACTTTACGGAATTGCAAATCCGCATTTTCTAAATACTTATTATCAAACCAAATTATATGCTTAAATTACAGACTAGAGTAGTTGGAGCGCATTTAACAGGCTAAGAAAGAAATAGGAAAAACGAACAGAAAATAAGACTCTTCATTCCATTTGTCGATGTACGAGCACAAGCTTGTAGATAGGCGGGGAAAGGACATTTCGATAATATTATTAACTGAACATTTGTAGTTTTATTCTCAACAGAAGATAAATTTACATCGACTGTATGAATTTGCTTTGCTTTCTGCTTTTCAAAATGTCATAATTCAGAAAGTGCGAAACAAATAAAAATAGATCCGTTTCTTACACCTAAAATTCAACCTAGCCTACGTTCCAGTAGATTGAACATAACGATATGGAACACTTTGTACACAAGTATATAAATATCAATATATGTTCAGAAAAGAAAATCTCCCGATATTTTTGAAAGTTGAAATTTGCCATACTGATATATAGTCTCAAACTCACATCATTTTATACATTTTATATCTATTCTATGAGAAATGAGTGAAGTGTGCTTTTTTTTATTTCTATTGCTTGGTTACCAATTTAAACTTTATTTTACTAGTACCTACTATAAAGAGGATAACGCAGTCGTATATAAATATATTTTTTCTATTACCGTGCGTAAAGTACATATTTTATGCTTGCTATGTAGTGCGTAAAGTTAAACTTTACGCCTTAGGAATCCTAGGATATAAAGTAAAAAATTTTAAAAATTGCCTATAAGAATTAGTTATTTAATTTCTTAGAGTCCATTTATTTACCATCACTAGGTATATTGTTATAAAATATACCTATTTTCAGTGTTCTTTAACAATAATACTTGAATTATTTATAATATTGACGTTTCACTTATATTCTTAAGATTTTGATTAGTTCCCTCATATAATACATGGTGTTATTGCGATTTTTAAACAACTACCTTGCTATTTTATTACTTCTTTTACGCATTAGTACGTAAAGTAAAACACTTAAACAATTTACGCACTAGGGAGAAAAGCATTTTGTTTATATTTTGCGTATATTTTTTGGTAACGATTTCGGTATTAGAAAAAATATCGTATGCAATTCGGGTTCCAGATTAATTTTTTAAACAAAATAAATGTACTAGTAAGGGTGGATGTGTTAAGCAATGTGGCTGTAAAAAACTAGGTATTAAATGTAGCTCGTTCTGTAAGAATTGTAAGAATACTAACTCTAATAATTGCGTGCATGTAGAGGAATCACTTGGCCAGGACAATAATAATCTTTATTACAATATAAATTTAATTCCAGAAATAATAATGTCTAATGATAACGGTAATGACGGTAATGACGATAACACAGGCCCACAAAAAAAAGTTGTCTGTGCTGGGGTACTGACCATACAACATATGTCTTGTATTTTGAGCCGCTGAACATGAATGTGACTAGAGAATATTATTGTTTTGATTGATTCTCCAATAATGAGTGTTTTAAAGTATTTACCTAACTAGTATATTAGCGTGCCCAGATTAGGGCAACAATATACAGAAAGTAGGTATTTTCATAATGAATAAAAAGTGTGTAAGTTGTGATTTGCACAATACCTAAATAATATTCTCTAATCATGATAAAAGCAAATAAATAAAAGATAATTAATTGTAAAAATATGAATGTGACCTTAGTTTTCTCCCCACGTCAGGTTTTTTTAACACTAAAAAAGTGGATCGTAATATTGCTTACCCAACTTATTTAAATCAAACTCCAAACGTGATTCAACTTTAAAACTTTAACCTAATAACTACTTCAGTATTGAAGACATAACTCAAAGGAAACTCCTTAATCTCATAACCCCTGTGAGGTAATAAGGTAACGAGGTTCTGAGGGCACAATCTAATTGATTACCCAATCGAGAGCCTCCTATTTTTTTCATTGAATCCTCAGGGTTATAGGATTATGAAGATAGAGGGATTGACGTTGAAGACCTATGGCACCATGGGGTGCCTGATTCCAAGATTCTAATGTCACAATGACACGAATTTACTTAGAATCTCTATTCTTTCCGTTGGATCTCCAGAGTTAAGGGGGTTACGGGGTTATGGGATGTTGAGGTTATGGGATCATGAAGTTGTAGATGTATGACACTCAAGCACAAGGATCCGAGGTCACAATCTCATTAACTCCCAATCAGGATTCCCCACTATTTTCATCGGATTCTCAGGGTTATGGGGTTGAGGGGTTAAGGAGTTATGTTTTACGGTTTCTTTAAGTTATGAGGTCAATACTGAAGTACACAATGTTATTAGTTTTAAAGTTGAATCACTTTTGGAGTCTGATTTAAGTAAGCTGGGTAAGCAATATTACGATCCACTTTTTTGCTGTTAAAAAAACCTGACGTGCTGGGGAAAAATTAAGGTCAGATTCGGGTTCACCGGCTCAAAATACAAGGAATAGGTATGGTCAGCACAGACCACTTTTTTTTGTGGGCTTGTGTAATTCTAGTGATGAGAGTAATGACGATGTAGATGATGATTATGAATGTAACGAGACATCCATTTCGACTCGGATGAACAGTGTGATTATAATTATAAGCATCGAAATATCTATTCACATAGAATAAGAATTGTATATAATGAACTACATATAATGAATCATCATTGAATGAATAAAAAAGAAAATATGTTTACATATATAATCAATGAATAAACAAAAATATCAATATATACCGTCTCAATCAATTCCCTACAAACCACTGAAGGGGAAGTTCACTTCGTTTAAAGGTTTCTTGAATCTCCGGGTTGGTTGAGTGATCGAGGTTTACTTATATTAGTCTAATTGGTGAAAAAAAAACCCACCCGGGAAGCCCTCGCAAGCCTAGCACCGGAAAATCGGAAAAAGTTAGAGTTTGTTCGGTTTAGGGGTAGAGGGTGAAGGGCAGATCAGGAAATATTGTCACCATCGTGTTCCCCGCTCTCGATAACGGGGGGTAGATATCTTGCAGTCCAGTCACAGAACTTTTGAAGTCAAAGCTTTACCTCAAAAGACTAATTGGCATATTTCCTTGTACTACAGTGTACAGGACAACGTAAACGTTGCATGTATACATTTGTTTTGTAGTGTACGTGTGCGACGTCAGGGAGCGTAGCCAGAAATGTCAAAGTAAAAAAAATGAGTTATATAGCACGTGATTGTTTATAAACTTTTATTCAAGTTGAGAATATTTATTTAAACATGAGGTTCACATTTTTTAGCTTGCTTTTCATTCGAGGAAGCATATTTTATTGTTAAGGGAACTTTTATTAAGGTAACAAAAAAGTGGCAGAACTTTTAACAGTGATTTATCTAACAACACACATCTGGTTGTGCTAGAAACAAAGATTAAATATTGATATTAGAATTAGATTTTCATTTTTGATTGAATAGGTAGATACATATTTTGTAAATAAATTAATTTCAGGGTTTCTCCATTACTAGTATAAAAAAGAATAGTCCAGTCATTGGGCGCTGATAGGAGTGCTGTTTTAAATCAAATCGTGGGGTAGTTATTATTTTTTGCTCGTTTATGTTTTTGTGGTGCTGATTACGAATCTGAGGTTTGCCAATAAAATTTTTTTTTTGGAATTTGAGTTATAGCTGAAAAAACAGGATAAAATTTTTTGGAAAAAGTTTTCTTTCCCCGGTTTTTGCTTTTAACTCAAAAACTATCAACTTTAGGCAAAACATCATTCGATACTAAAATCTGCACAAAACTTCTTCTAATTTAAGCCCTTACTACTTTTTTCGCCACGCGTACCGTTTAGGCACAAGCGCGGGTTGAAGTTAGCGTATTATCTTGACACTCAAGCTCAACACCAAGCAAGTGTGTTAAAGGGCGGCAGGGTTCCATGCGGAGGGCTCTATTGTCCTCCCTCCCCGCTGCCCCCCCTACACCGTTATATCCAGTAACCGGGCATGATATAGTAATTACGTTGTGGTAATTACTACAAAAAATAATAAATTCATTTTAAACATATATATAGGTAGTTAAGATGGTAACATATAGGAATTAAATATAATTCATTTCATAAAAATAAATATTTTTTCGTTGTTTTTATTATATTGATATATCTGATCTTCTTTTTATCTATGGTTACTGCGTCTTGTCGAGATACTTATTTGCAAGCAAGTAAGCTGCCACACATGACTCTGAAGCCCCTGCATCTGATTATATTCTGCTTTTTTGCAAGTGCAAAAAGGGATGCACGGGAAATTGAAGGTGTAGGAAGGTCAGACTTTTTCAATGTTGTGCCTTCATTGTTGGGACACATGCAATAATGTGAAGACACAAGTTGTTGATGGTCATGAAAATGATGAGGGTGAACCAGTGCTACCTGATGATTTGCTTGAGGCCTTGTTATCTTTGGATGTCGAAGAAGACACCGATGATCTTCCAGAATAATATTGGACCATCTGATCTTGGACCATCTGTTATTGGACAATCAACCTCAAAGCGGCTAAGATTAAAGGACTAGATTAATGTATGTAGGTACTATGGCCGTATTGATGATTGTAGGTTGTATTAAGTATTATTATTAGGGTATTATGATTTGTACAGTTTTGAATGATTGTTATCTTGTACACCTTTTTCTATGACTGTTTAAAAAACCATATATAGCGTCATTAAGCTATTAAATAAATATGTAAATTAAGTTTGTAGAGTTGTATATATTCAGATAATAAAATTATATAAAAATTCTTATTAACAAAACTTTGTTAATCATATCTACCGGGTGAGTCACGAATTGCGCTCGCCCCGATATCTCCTAAAATATTTGGAATAGAAAATTGAAATGTGGAGGGCTTATTACACGACTAAAATGCCATCTTTTCAATAAAAAATAAAGTTTGGTGCACATCCGGTTTGACCGGAAATGCCCACAACGTTCGATTTTTAAATGGAACACCCTATATATTTTTACATTTTTGGAATCTAGAGGAAATTTTGAATACAATACATCCATTTTGGTCACTTTTTGATAAACATTAAAAAGTTTATTAAAAAATCTATTTCTGAATCCAGAGTGCTGTGGTGCCCAAAACATATTTTAGTTTGTATGCTACGTTACTATAAAAATACAAAGAGCAATATGATTGCATTACTTAATTGTCTAGAGGCGTTTAAAATTTTCAAATGTGATTTTTACCCACTAACTCGTTTTTTTTAAATGGGAAGTTAATCGTTCACCAACAATTTTAAATACCTCATTTTCATACGAATCTAATGATACCAAAATTTTGAAAATCCGCTCAGAAATATTTGATATTTCAGCCAAAATACAATGCAACCAAGCTTTCAGAAACATGCGGCTAATAGATAATAGATTAGTGGGCTTTGGAAACTAAAATGACACATTTATGTGTAAATCTGGTAACCTAATAACATTGGAAACATCATAGTAGCCATTGAATGTAATAAAACAATATCAGCTGCCAGACAGACTCGTGTAGTTATAGGCAACGCTTTATTTTTTATCTGTTTCTGAGCGGATTTTCAAAATTTTGGTATCATTAGATTCGTATGAAAATGAGGTATTTAAAATTGTTGGTGAACGATTAACTTCCCATTTAAAAAAACCGAGTTAGTGGGTAAAAATCACATTTGAAAATTTTAAACGCCTCTAGACAATTAAGTAATGCAATCATATTGCTCTTTGTATTTTTATAGTAACGTAGCACACAAACTAAAATATGTTTTGGGCACCACAGCACTCTGGATTCAGAAATAGATTTTTTAATAAACTTTTTAATGTTTATCAAAAAGTGACCAAAATGGATGTATTGTATTCAAAATTTCCTCGAGATTCCAAAAATGTAAAAATATATAGGATGTTCCATTTAAAAATCGAAAGTTGAGGGCATTTCCGGTCAAACCGGATGTGCACCAAACTTGATTTTTTATTGAGAAGATGGCATTTTAGTCATATAATAAGCCCTCCACATTTCAATTTTCTATTCCAAATATTTTAGGAGATATCGGGGCGAGCGCAATTCGTGACTCACCCGGTATAGAGATGGTTAAATCCTATATGTGTAGCAAGTACCCTACACACCTCCCCTCTACAAAGAAGAAACCATCTTATCTAGTAGTATTAATTAGAGTGCATAGAACTAATTAATACTTTTGATAAGTTGGTTTAAAAAAAAATGTAGGGAGTAAAATAGGGCACCTACCTACACATGTACATAATTGGACGTGTAATTAAACGTCTTCTGGAAATTTTGACTGGACTTGTTCCTTGTGAAAACTTCTATCGCTGTCCTCGTTGTGGACGTCGTCCCAGGTCGTTAAAACTGTCAACAGCACGAATAGTTGCGTCACAGATCAAACAAACCAGATGTTTCACTTATGACGTTTCATGGTTTAGATAATAAATCAACTCCTGGAATGTACGAATTTGTGTAGTGATCTGCGCATATACCAAGCAGTCTTAACCAGCGAGTATAGACACAGGAGGGAGGTGATGACCCGTAACAATAATTAAAAGTCACCTAATAAAAACTCAAAAAAACCACTTAAATGTATAACAATAAGAACTCTAAGCTTCAATAGAATACACTGCATTCCAAAATAATTAATATCACTGTTGTAGCTGATGACGACTTCCATCTCTGAGATTTCAGTACTAAACACTCTCTCCTGCGATATTGTACTCGCTGGTCTTAACTTCCATGTCAACCGCTAGGTTGCTCTGTTTATGACTTCTGCGCAGAATCCTGGAAGGTAAACGTCACACGACAAAAAATGAAACTGGTTACATAGGGAATACTATTAAGTGAAACATCTGGTTTGTTTGATCTGTGGTTGCGTTCGCTCACTCATTTATTAGGTTGTGGTAGATGATCTAATGATTTTTCTAGTTGTCTCGTCTAATCTTCCGAAAAACCTTCTGAAATCTTGCTTTAGTAAGTTCCGTCCATTATCGAAATTTTACATGAAGTAATATGATCTCAGCGTATGGTCTAAATTGAATTATTTCCTTTAGGAATTGTATCTTCTTACTTGAAGGTAGACTTGTCAACGAGACTGACATTTTGATTAAAAATTCCATAAATTTATTGGTAATGTACCATTATTGTTCTCTCTCTACATATGATGTATTTCTGTTACTTCGGTTTTGGATATTAGGGATTCTTTTAATTATTTGTTATTTGTTGTGCCGTTTAATTGAGTTTTCCGTATTATTCTGTTTCTTCGTTTTTGTCCTGAAAATTGGATTCGGCTATTGTTCATTTATCGGGGTCACCAATTATAGCGTTATTAAGCTATTAAATAAATATGTAAATTAAGTTTGTAGAGTTGTATATATTCAGATAATAAAACTATATAAAAATTCTTATTAACAAAACTTTGTTATTCATATCCATAGAGATGGTTAAATCCTATATGTGTAGCAAGTACCCTACACCATACTTTTTTTGATTACTCCCAATACGTAAAACATATGTTTATGATAATAGTGAAAAAAAGTAAAAGGCATGAAAAAAATAGTATATTATATTACTAGGAGTAGAACGCACTCTTTTTTTGTGTTGAGCCCAGGATTTGCAAACTGGGCGAAACACAAAAAAAGGCGTTCTACTCCGTGTAATATATACTATTTTTTCTTCAAGCGTATTAAAATGCAAGAATTCATTTATTTTATCATAAATGTACAAATATTCAAACTACAGTCTTACATGTTGACACAATATGACAAGTGGCTAGTGGATAGCGTGCCACCGGTGGCTTTCGGTATTAACATTATGTTACTAGTAAAACAATACCCACTGCGGTGGCGCTTTCGGAACTAACATTTTGTTACTAGTAAAACAATGTCCTACTTCTACTTCTGTTTTTGGTGACATAATTTAAACATTTTAATACGCTTGAAGAAAAAACATATTTCACTCTTATGTATAGCCGGATCCAGGAGTGCATTGAAAACAATTGAAGTTTTCTCACGATCTTCCCTTTAGAAACGTCAAATTATGAATTTGTTTTGACGTTTAAGCTTTTGAAATTGATTTCTTAAATAGGGAAATTGAAGACTGTTGTAGAAAAATATTTTATGAAACTCATGCATACTGTGCCTTTTTCCCCTCACAATTCCCATTCGTGAAAACAGTACCGCTTTATGGAGTCGTTGCACAAATTACTATTTTTAAAGTATCAAAGCATCACTTGTTGCATAACTAACTATTTTCTTCTACCGTGCGTAGACTACCTACTTTACGCACGCTGTAAAGGTCAAAAATTATAAAGGTCAAAAACCAGTTATTTAATTTTTTATAGTCGGTTTGATAAAAAAACCCACATAGTACAATAACTTAGTGATCTCACTTAGGACTAATTCCATAGCAGTTTTAAATTCAAATATTTTTGGATAGTTTGATTCAAAGTGGGACAAATATGAAATATTAAAAAGGAATGAGGGTGGGTGCCTTTTTGTTGAGGGTAAGTTTCACCCCAACTCAGGGGATTCGACTATTGGAACGTGTAGATCATCAAATTCTACCCCATGAAACCTTCTATAACGTTATTTTTGTTTTAATACCCGCCGAGTTACAGGGGGTTGAAAACGTTGATTTTTAAGCAAAAAACTATGATTTTTCAATGGTTTCAAACAATTTACTCAAAGAGAATCACATTTTCGAAAAAGTTTGTCATAACAAAAAAGTTAGCTTATGAAAGAGCAAAAATAATCCATGAAATGAAAATTTCTTTAGGTTCATCGTTGCCGAGATACAATTATTGTTAGGTGCACGTGAACGTAGCCCTGAAAAGGTCACGCTTTTCAATCAGTCATAACTTTGGTTAAAAAAACCTTTTAAAATGTACCTTGAACCAAATTAAAGCTTATTACAGCAGCTTAAAATTTTCTTTTGGCAAATCTTGATATCTGCAAAATCAAAAATGATACAAGGAAAATAAAGGCAATATTTTGGTTCCAGTAAATTCCAAATTGAAAAAAAAAAAATCCAAATCATGTTTTTTGTTAGTCCTAACTATTATGTATACGTTCAATTTTTTTTATCGTGATGGATACATTATCTAAAAGATTTTATACTTAATGTATTTTGAAATATTTTTGAAAAAATGATTTTTTTTGGTTTTAAAGTTTTAACCTTAAGCCAAAAAGCAAGAAAGCATCTTAGCTGAATGTTACTAGAGGTAAAAAATGATGGCAATAAACTGATGAAAACGTTGCTTTTTAAATTTTTTTGATAAATATAATAGATTAGGAGATAAAGGTGTTTGAAGTTAACTCTTAACTTTTTTTAAATTGACGTATTTAAGATGAATATAGAAAAACTGACAACATCTATACTGGCATGGCCTACCTGACTTTAAAGAGGATTAAGAGACCTTCAAAATGCTTATTCTGGATGATTTTTAGCATTAATTGCAAAGGAGATTTGACCGAAATAAGGACCGCGCCACGTTTTAGCAAATTAGATATTGCTCTCATTTGGCGGTAATATCTCACAATGTTTTCAATTATAAAAGAATAATCATAATTTCTATACTTTTTTGATATTTACGCACATTTCATATGTCGTGGGACATCGTATGCATCTATGTATTTGTGTAAATATGTATAAAGATGAAAATGACTCAAACATTGATGAAGATGAATAATTATATTAAATTCAGGTTAAATTTCTACATAGTTATTAATGTTAGAAAATATTAATTATTGTATTATTAATTTGCTATACCTTAACATAAAAACCCGATCCAAATTCGTAATCAGCAACCCCAAAATCATAAATAATATTAATTTCATTAATAAATTCCCAGTACTCCATAAATACTTATTTTTTAAATTGGGGGTGGTTTTCAGGGTGATTTTCACCCTCTTGGGGGTAACAGTAATTATTTTTCTTATTAGGGGATTAGTTTTATATCTCAAAATTTAAAGATCTGCTAAGGAAGTCCTAACTTCTCAAAATACACAAAAAATAATTAACTAATTCATTATACCCCTCTTATATCGGCAATATTGAGGGTGCAACATAAAATTTTTAATTTATGACTTCACATTCATGATCAAAGACCCCAAAAATATAAATAGTATAAGTTTCATTAATTTATTCTCAGTACTTCGTTATTTATTGATTTTTTTACTTTAGAGGTGGTTTTCACCCACCTAGGGGTTTAAATGGAGACTATAAAAACTTGCATTTTGAAAAAAGTTGACCTCCTACGAGTTGCACTTAAACAATAAGTGATTGAAATTTCGAAACCTTTTTTGTTTTTAACTGTTTAAATACATATTTTCTGCAAAAATTTGGCAGCAAGGTTTAGTTCAATAAAGGGCATAGTTTCACCAACTTTCGTTAATATTGATGTATTATTGCATTTAACTATATTTCTTATATGATGAAAAGATGCATTTTAAAGTGGTTTTTATTTTGATCAGAAATTAACAAATTATCAAAAGGTTTTTCCTTTTTTATTTTTATTATTATTTTTTAATCGTCTTATATATATTAATGTCCTACAAGTCTGTTATTTTACAATAATGACCCTATTTTGAGATACATTAAATGAAAAATAACACCCTAGGGCGTTATGAATATCCATAACGCCCTAGGGCATTATAAAATTATAACACAACCAAAACAAGCAAATTATGATACCGTTATTGACAAACAAAATACGTTGCTATACAACGGCGGCGTTTACAAACAATTTTGATTTTTACTTTGCTTTAAATCAAATCGTTCTGAACATAATAGATGTCAAATTAATAAATCGTAAATGTCAAAAAAAAAAATCGAATTAAATAACAGACTTATAGGACATTAAACATTGAAGGCACCACGGGTGTTATAGGATAATGGCGCCCTCGGTCGATGTACATTCCCTCGGGCCAGAGGCCCTCGGGAAGTAAACTGCCGACCTCGGTGCGTTATTATCCTTATAACACCCTTGGTACCTTAATAATTATAATGTCCTGGAGGAGTTTAGCCATAGGCTATTCCACCACTCAACTAGAACACACACACACACACACACATACAACAGACAACATCACAACACACATTCCCTGCGACATTGCCATCTGCCGCAGCTGAGACTTGAACTCAGGAGAGGAGAGCGACTAGCCGTGTTGTCTCTCATACAACCGCTGTCTAGCCCACTGCTACCGTCCTGGAAATACGTGAAAAACCCCGCTACGCATCCATACCCTAGCCAGGATTCGCACCCGGGGCCCCGTGTTGTAAGCTTAATCAATGATTATTTTAACCATTAAAAAGGAATCCAAGGAATCACTACTTCCACATCCAGATTTTCTATCAAAGTCACTCACAACGAAAAAAAATTGTATGTGGAAATAATTGTTTATGGAACTTTAATAATATAATATTTGAAATCCTCTACCACAAAAACCCATAAAACGATACCCCACATCGGTAGTGGGGTGGGGGTGGTGATGGGGTGGTTGGTAGTGGGGGTGGATGAAATAAAAAAATATTTTGAGGTTTCTGGTTCTTATACACACACTAAATCACATTTTTTTGCATCCCCTTTAATAATGGGGTGGGGGTGGTAAAGGGGGTGGCTAATGCCAAATTTTTTTTTGAGGCCTTAGCTTCTCTTGTATATACTAAATACCAATTTTATGGATTATTACCTGCTTGATTTACCTATTTACCCCAAATTTACCCCAATTTACCTCCCAACCCTTCGACGGAACAAGACGAAGATATAATCTATTTCTAGATCTCGTTAAAGTACATATGTGTACCAAATTTCAATATCTCAAACGGTTTCAGAGTAAACGTGCGCACGAGAAAAAATTTCAGACCGACAGACAGACCGACATACCGACAGACAGACAGAAATTTTTTTTTCACTCAAACTTAAAATCTCGACGTTTCATGACATTCTAAGCCTAATTATTTTGTATTTATTTGCTTTCATTATGATTAGAGAATATTATTTAGGTATTATGCAAATCACAACTTACACACTTTTTTATTTATTATGAAAATATCTACTTTCTGTATATTGTTGCTCTAATCTGGGCACGCTAATATACTAGTTAGGTAAATACTTTAAAACACTCATTATTGGAGAATCAATCAAAACAACTACTCTTCTAGCTAATACTGACGAAGTATTGAATTACATGATAGGATTCTTAGCATTTTAAAGGGAAAAATATATATTAAAAATACTTAAATCATTTCTTTAAATTCACTCATTCACATATTTTTATTCAATATGAAATTATCTACTTTCTGTATATTGGTACCTTAATTAGGTTACGCTAATATACTACTTAGGAAAACACTTTAAAACACTCATTATTGGAAAACCAACCAAAACAACTACTCTTCTAGCTAATACTGACGAAGTATTGAATTACATGATAGAATTCCTGGCATTTTAAGGCAAAAACATATATTGAAAATACTTAAATCATTTATTGAAATATACTCTACTGATGAGAACTAACGAGTTCGAAAAAACTTGTACAACTTTTCTAGAGTTGAAATATAATGTAAGGTTCAATAATTGTTGTGAATGATTGAATTTCAATAAATGATTTAAGTATTTTCAATATATTTTTTTGCCTTAAAATGCCAGGAATTCTATCATGTAATTCAATACTTCGTCAATATTAGCTAGAAGAGTAGTTGTTTTGGTTGGTTTTCATTGGAAAACCACTTATTATTGAATAAGTGTTTAGAAGAGTAGTTGTTTTGATTGATTATTCAATAATGAGTGTAAAAAGTGTGTAAGTTGTGATTTGCGTAATACCTAAATAATATTCTCTATTCTAAGCCTTTAGGCCAGGCGACAGGTCAAAAAAAAAGCCTCAATAAGGAAATAATTAGTGGAAAGCTGGAAATTGCTTTAATCGCTTTATTTGGACCCAGATATTACTCTCCCAAGTTTTCCCCTTCGAGCGAAGTCGGCGTTGGCCCTTCTGGCCCTAAGAAGGTACCATTTTTCGGTTTTCTGCAAATATCTCCCAAACCATCAACTTTATCAACAAAATACCTATTATAAAAAATAATATAGAGTAAATTTTCTATAAAAAAGTTCGTTACCGTTTGTCCCTAAAATGAACCGTTACGATGCTACGACCATTCAAAGTGGAGCCCTTTTTGATTCTTGCGGAAAAGTTATCGAAGTCATATGCCATATCAAAGTTTCTACATGTTATAAATATTTGTCAGCATTCCAGGTGCACAAGCTGTTAACTTGTTACAAGTATAACAGCTTTTCAGTGTAAACAGCTGTGGCAAAGTACCTACGATTAGTATTATTATTGACTAGTATTGACATAAAATCACTCTTTTCCACACCACCTGGCGGTAGAGTAAATGGCGCGTTTTTTTGTAAGTGGTGTCCCCAGGAGGCCTAATCCACTGTTCAAATGTCAAAGTTAGTCGATTTTCAAGCGTTTTGATGAAGGCTGGCAGTCTTGATCGTCTGCCTCAATTTCTCCGTCATCGCTTTCATCGTCTGCATCGGTACATTTGTCCGACGTCACAGGGCGCTCAAGATTAACATCGATGTCTCCGTCACAATCATCCATATCATCTTCCTCGGCAGCATTTGTACATGACCGTCCCATACAATTCATGCAGATTCTGGAGCATCGGAGGCCCGTTTTCCTGCAACCACACGCTGCGTTACATCCTTTCGAACATTTGCAGGACACTGTGTTTAGAAGCGTTTGTGGCGCCGGATCCCTCGTCGTAGGTATGGGAGCCAAACCACATTGAGAATTTTTCCAGCCCCAATCCAGTGGATTTGTATCATTTCCATACCATGTTTAGACTTGGTTCTTAAAAAGTGCTCACGTGCCGCTGATTCGGTGGGAGGTAGGCTTGCGAGACTAAATCGATGTTTGCTTAGAGATTTTGCAAACAGTTGGAACCGCAACTCATTCAGGGTGTTTTCCGTGGTTTTGTTGTCATAAATCCTAGCCACAACCAACTGGCCTGCTTTGTCAATTTCATCGGGGTTTGCGTTCACGTCTCGGAAAACCCTAACAGCTGTCTGCAGTTCCTCATTACTCTTCAGCAGTGTTACGAATTTCATTTTGCCCTGCCTGAAAAACGACGACGTTTTATCGCACCCACTAAACGCATGCAACAAGAGGACGTTTTCTTACACACACGGCGGGAGATTGAAACTTGTTGTGCAAAATAGTTGTTGTTTGGTTGTACCTTTGCCGGGTTTCATAAAATACATTTACGTGGAGGGTGGCACACGAGCCGCCAAGATGACCAGGATATCTATATCTTCAACCACTATAATGACCGAATTGTCGGGCCGAGATAACTCGAGTGCGGTGGTAACGATGAGCACATCGGCATCTTCTGGAGCTTGTCTGGTTTCGATTCCTTCGCTTTCGAATTTGACGCGCAACAAGTCGATCAATCTTCGTTTGTTTGTATCATTACACAAAAATTTTGCTTGTGGCATAGGTGCCGTCATGGACTCATCAAAAAAAATATTAGCAGCATCATGCTTGTGCGATCGTCGAAGACGTTCAGCGGACTTGGTACTGCGAGCTGCTGGGTCGTCAGGACACCCATCGAAAATGATGACACTGTTTTTGAAGTATCTTTTGACGTAATTCACATATTTGGCGTTAATGTCGGCAAAAGTATCGGTTTGGTGCTAAATTACACGATGCAGAAGATATCGATAACTTTTCCGCAAGAATCAAAAAGGGCTCCACTTTGAATGGTCGTAGCATCGGAACGGTTCACTTTAGAGACAAACAGTAAAGAACTTTTTTGTAGCAAACTTGGATATTTTCTTGATAAAGTTGATGGTTTGGGAGATATTTGCAAAAATCGAAAAATGGTACCTTCTTAGGGCCAGAAGGGCCAACGCCGACTTCGCTCGAGGGGGAAAACTTGGGAGAGTAATATTTGGGTCCAAATAAAGTGATTAAAGCAATTTCCAGCTTTCCACTAATTATTTCCTTATTGAACTACCTGTCGCCTGGCCTACTATTTGAACAATAAAAATTTTTAAATTTTTTTTGTCGTTACTATACTTCCACTGGATGTGGAAGTAATTTAAAAAGTTCACATGGCAAATGTATTTGATTTGGATTTTATTAATTACAGTTCACAATATATAATAAAACAAAGAGCGTAACAATCGCACGAGGGCGTGATTCGCTCCTTGTTGCCCTGATGAGATTATGCCGGAGGTGACAAGTAAAATAGTAGTAAACAACGTTGAAACGTAAATCTTATATGAAGAAATGGGCAGATTTGATCCAAATTTCTCATTACACTTGTCACACCTAAAACAAACCATAAAATTGCCGCAGAAGAACAATTTTATTCGAAATTTATTTTGACTCCATTATTATAGAAACCACAAAGTTTACGGGAAGATAAAACGAATAACAAGCTTTAGCTTTAATAGGAGTCTTGTAATAATTTTTAAAGGCCTAATAAAACAATTTGTAATAAAAGACGATTACGTATTAACTAGGGCATTAGTAAAGTAATTACCCTTAATTGTTCTATTTTTATGTATAATAAATTGGATCTAATAGACAAGCGATATTAAGATATAAGGAATTAATTAAATTAGGACATATATTTTTATTAAACGCGTTGGGTGGCTATTTTACAAATTTGGAAACTTACATCGTTCTTATAATTAATCGTTCGGTTGATAAAGTATCTCGAATATTAC
This sequence comes from Rutpela maculata, assembly GCA_936432065.2. Lineage (NCBI taxonomy): Eukaryota > Metazoa > Arthropoda > Insecta > Coleoptera > Cerambycidae > Rutpela > Rutpela maculata. The sequence goes on from OW386286.2 coordinate 165,905,498, forward strand.
TGATGCTCGTCATTATCGTGCACTAAAACCATTATGTGAAAATGCATAAATACTTTTTTATTTTTTTCTTTGAGAAAGAGTAAATAATTGCACATGTGATAATAAGGGCGCTAATTAGTTGCAAAAAACTTGACAGCTAATAAAAGAAATAGTTAAGCGACCAATAAGTTAAATATCACCAGCTCTAAAAGGATATGTAAGAGAAATTAAACAAACATTAAAATCTACGAGACTATAATTAAGACTTAAGAAAAAAACATTAGGTAAAATTGTTGCACGTAGTGTTGAGTAATAATGTAATATATATATATATATATATATATATATATATATATATATATATATATATATATATATATATATATATATATATATATATATATATATATATATATATATATATATATATATATATATATATATATATATATATATATATATATATATATATATATATATATATATATATATATATATATATATATATATATATATATATATATATATATATATATATATATATATATATATATATATATATATATATATATATATATATATATATATATATATATATATATATATATAAATCATTAATTTAACTCACCCCTTAACCTTTTAGATATATTAGCGCCGCATACATGTATACTTTGCTGTACATGTTTTTATGATAAAAAAAATACTATAAATATTATAAAAAGCAATAGGTAAATCAAAAAAATTGATTATATTAATGCTAAATACGATTATTGTATAGAGAAATAATATATTCCATGTAAATTTATTTTTAATAAAGTGTTATTAATTAATTACAACCTGCGGTATCTGGAACTACATATGCTTTTATACGGGATCACCTCCGATTGTTTACAGGATACAGCATACAGGATATCTTCAGATGTTGGGAAACTATTGCTAGTTGGATAGTATGGAAAAATTTCGCTTGGAACAATAGCCAGCGTGGACTCAACAAAAAACAGGGAATTTTGCTAGATTTTTCGGCATAAATTGGCGATATCCACCAAAAAGGAACCAAAGACTTTATACTATAGCTAGGTATAATTTAATAATACGTAACGGGCCTAGAATTAATTAGAAAAAACCTTAATTAGATACTATACTTATGAAAACCTGTCTAAAATGAACATAATAGTAAAGACAGTAACGTTGGTCTTGTGCATTTGTTTTTGTTCTGAACAACACGCAACTAAGGTTTAAAAAAACTTTGACAAAATTCAGTATCGATATCAATGATCGGGTACAGAAAACTCGGAACAACTATTATATGTCTTATGAACTAACATACGACATCTTCACGTGAAGCGACAAAACTACTTAAGACTGATTAGAGAATTATTTTAAAAGATCAATTATAACAGGTAAGCAATCACCAGATGGAATGAGCATATACTTATGCTAATTATTTTTCAGGACAGCAGCAGATTCGGATTATTCCTTTCCATACCCACACAGCACAAGGACATCCCCAGAACATATTAAGAATATTGAATAAATATTCAAAAGTAGACTGTAATTTTTAAATTACTTACCCCTATCTAGTGGCAGTAATTTTATGTTCAAATGGAGGCTCAATGAATGAATATTCGAAAGTAGACTGTAATCTTTAAATTACTTACCCCAATCTAGTGGCAGCAATTTTATGTTCTGGAACACTGTTTAGGATAAGGAGACAAGGGATCAGGTTCCAGAGTATCACTATAATCATTACAATTTATGCACTATTCAATCAAAAATTGAGCACGAGTCTATCTGTCGGCAAGCCTAATGTTAATCTTTTGGCATTAATTGGAACAAATCCCATGATAACTTCAGGATGTTCATAGGACAGCCAAGTTATTGCTACTATCATTAGTACAGAGCAGATTATATGAAAGTTTCTGTCTTATATGATATTGCGGTGAAGCATTTATATTTTGATTGCCCTTACGAATTTCCGGGCGAATACATAGACCAGTGGTAGGATTAAGTCAGCGACTTGTAAGCAGATCCATCTACCAACATCTACCGTGAACTTAGAAAGGACTTGTAAACGTATGAGTCAAATGCCATGAATCTTCGATTAATTCTAGATGTTTGACTTCGACCTAAGTTTCAATATCGGACCGACGCGCGACGTTTGCATAAACGTGACAACTAGCCAATTGTCTCCATTGTAGCCACATTTTTACATAATTGGCATTTGATGCCATTCTTTCCCCATCGTTTCCAAGATTATACCACATTTCGGCCGACGTTTATGTGTGTTTGCTGGGATTGATATCCTCTATAGATATATTTTTAGCATATTATTTGCCTCGGATATCTTCTATCGAGACATTTTCTGGACCAAGATATCCCCAACATATATTTCTAGGATATACATACAGACCTTGTCTGGGATATCCTAATCTGGGATGATTTTAGGACAAATCATTATTTTGAGATATTCTGAGGATGTACTAAGAATGATAGTCCTCGACTGGGATAACAGGATTTAATTAGAACATCCCGAGGATATCTTGTGCTATGTGGGTAGTACATAGGAATTTTAAAAGTTTTGATATAGATATTATGTATATTTGGAGATGCAATAAAAGTTCGATGTTGAACAATACTTTACATTTTCTAATTTTACAATTATTATAATTTTTTTTATAAAGTAGCAATTTAATTGCTACAAGTGATTAAACCCAAAGTAAGTTCCAACAATATTCACTTAAGAGTTTTATTGCCTACCATCCATTACTATCGATACATAGTTTTTGCCTTGTACTGTAGGATGGCCCTTATTTTCGACTATTTGACTATTCGATTATTTCAGAACATTATAAAAGTTCAGATCAATCTAAAACTGGTACTCTTTTAGGGTAGAATATTTCCCCTTCAAGACGCTATAATTAAAATCGATTTCTTACAGAATTACCCAATTAAAATGACTTTTGTCAGCGAAACCAAGTACTGGTGCGAGAATAGAGTACACACCCGGCGGGTTGGGCAATAAATCGCACACATGATAGTTTTGACAAACAGAAAATTAAAATAACAGTTTTGCACTTTAAAACATTGGTAGTAAAACAATTTCATGCAATTTCATTCGAAAAATTAGACTAAAAAAATTCTTGAAAATTATGGAAAGTTCCGTTTATTAGTAAACTATTAACCTGGCCACAAAATCTTTGTAAGGTAAACGAGTAATGTCAAATGGGGGTTTGTTAAAGAATGGGAGACCATTTGTGCTCTTTTCTAATCGTAGATATATCGAGGATACCTTGTTACTGAACCTTGTATCATAGCAATGTATATCTTTATGAAAGGCATCATTTATGTTTCCTTTAACACACGTCTAACTTGCAAAAAAATAAATATTAAATTTGGAATATAACACTCACAAATGCAAGCTAACTAATATCATTAAAAAAACGTAGTTCACAAAAAAGTTTTTATTAAATGTAAGCTATTAAAGGCTGCATAATTTAAACTATTCTTGTTACAGGCCGCCATTGAATGTGACGTCAAACAGTGCGCTGACATATGGTGCCACAGCCGAAGACATGCTCAAACCACGACAACTTATTCGATATTCGTTTGCTCTTCAACGTTCGACGCACGGTGTGACGTTACAGACTTTCTCGCACGTTTTCCTCGTTTGAAATTAATAGCTAGCAATTACAAATTTAATTATTTGTTACAAATTAAATTTGGCGATTTAAGGGCTGGTTTTTGGCAAAACCTATTTTTCCATATAGATAAACACTCCAATGAAATAAATAAAAATATAGAAATTGCCTATTGCATAAGAAAAGGGGAAATAGAAACATATTCGTTTTGACTCTAAAAATAAGGGTAATGAGTGCACCCACACGTAATCTGCTCATTTATTCATTGCGTCACAAACCATGTCTGCACTGTTTTCAAATATTGCTAATTCTTCATTTCTGGATTTTCTACCAGTTACTAGGTCCTTATTTATCTCTTCTAAAAATAACACCCAAGAAATCTACGATATGATAGAATTACCCCGTATATTATTGGAAAATAACCTCTACGCCTATGACTTTTATGTTAATGGAGGATATTTTTTTCTACTTCGAACAGTAACGATAGAAATCGAAATAGTCATTATTATCGTTAAAATAGAAAGCGATTATATCCACGCAATGCTTTAGCAAATTCAAAAATAATTATAGAACATCTCTTTAATAATTCGCAGTAGATCTTTAATTTTTTACTTTCTTATGGTACGTTTTATAAGGAAGTATAGCACGCACACATGCGAAAAACATAATGAGGAATTGCTGAGTTGAAATATTACATAGCATGGCGGTGATTTTTATTAGTAGGGCAATAAATTTTAGCACGCTAGAAGGGTAAGCAAGCATATGTTGGTCTGCGAGGTCGTGACGGTGCGGATAGAGCTTCCTCTGTGGTATATATGATTTCGTTTTAGTCAAAAAACTAGGACCTAAATATTCTGCTGTACGATTACTCACGCGCATATTGATTTTCTATTAAACATTTATTAACTTTGCATATATAATTTTAAAATTGAGGTTTTCTAGCTTTAATATGGCGTTTTATGATGACACCACCAGTCCAGTCTGTCCATTTATTGTAAATGTGCCGTCAAATATTCGGTTATGATGAATATTATGAAAATTGAATTTCCATGTCGCAGAACGAATGTTCACATCAATTTAAATTATATTAACAAATCGGATGACATTATTTATTCCTTAATTGCATACAATTATTACGATGATTTTGATAGGTGCGCTGCTCGTATTTTTAATAAATAAATTTAAAAAAAAGTTTTTAAAAAACAATGGTTTTATTTTAAAACCAAATTGCACTAAAAAGTAGAAAATAAATTTTAACTTTGTAAATAGAAAACCATTGGGTGCTCATAACGATTTATGTTTACATTTTATGAGCGCCAATAGTTTTACATTTTATAAGAAAATAAGGATGCTTTACTATCTTGCCATTTTTCACTGAAGATACAAATATTTGTCCAGCAAAACCGTTGCTCACATATTTAGGAGAAACCGAAGCTATTCGGGAATTTAATAACTATTTGTTTATAACATTTAAAAGGCCCCATCGAGCAGCTTCTGCTCAAACTATTAGCTGATGCTAAAAGCTATGTCAAAAAAAAGTATTTTGAACATTAACTTGTTTAGTGCACATATGTATAGTATTACCCCGTAAATGATTGAAAAAATATGCAAATCTTCTGAATAATGTCATATTGAATGATAATTCATTTTTATGGGTGATTCCTGTAGTAAAATGTATCATCTTCAATTCCTATATGGTTCGGGCGCTTGCTCTTACCCCCGATTTGATATAGAGATGGTTCTCCTAAATCAAAAAAAATAATATATGGAAAAGTATTGATTGTTAATTTTTGAAATGCAGTATATTTATGTTTTTGGGGTCGCTGATTATGAATCTGAAGTCAAAATAAAAAAAAATCAAAATGGTGTCTCGAATATGACATAGGAAAAAGGGGCAAATGTAACAAATTGCTTAATTTCCCATTTTAATTTATGTATATAGGTTTTGGGAGTCGCTAATTATGAATATGAAGTCAAAATTAGAAAATTGAAAATGGCGGATCCGATATGGCGGAGAGAAATGGGGCAAATATAACAAATTGCTTGATTTCGCGTTTTAATTTATGCACATAGGTTTCTGGTGTCGTTGATTATTAATCTGAAGTCAAATTTTAAAAATTTAAATTATAGGATGTAAATGGGGTAAGGTGTTAATAATAATTTCTCGTTTTAATTCTGGTAAGTAAAAAGGAATAAAATAGATAATTCACTATAACATCTTGTCATTTATTTTTTAAAATATGATCTGATCATCGCAATTACAATACGAATTTATTGTCTATCCCTGTACTATATAATATTATTTAATGCTTTATCAAATAACATTAGAAATATGATTAATTATAAAAAATTTGAAAATACATTTATGAGGCATTAGTATCATATCAAACGTTATCTGCAATTTATAAGCTTTATTTTTGGTCTCTATCATTTTTTCGGTAAAACTAATATTTATTGAGATAGTTGTAAAAAATAAAAATTTTAAGTTTGTTCAAAATCACCTTAACAGTTTAAAATGCATTTTTTTTCTAAAGCAAGTGCTTTAAACGAGCAAAAAAAAACCATCTGGATAATGCTACATTTTAGCGAAAAACTGTATTTGAGTTAATGTTTTTAAATTACTGGCTAATTACAGTAACAAAATGACGACCTTTTTATATAAAAAAACATAAATACGCATATTTTTCCGTCATAACTTCTTTCTTTTTTATGCTACAGAAACGAGTAAAATAATTTGAAAGCGCAATTAATTGTCTTTAATTTTATTTCTTTGGATGCTTGACGTAGGTGTCACAATTTCTGAGATATTTAACATTTAAATTATATTTTTCGTCTTGTGAACGTTCGGATGCCATTTGTAAACTTTCATATCTACGAAACTATTAAATCTGTGTAAATAATTAATAAAGCGAAATTCATTATCAGTTTATCAGTTTTATTTTTGGTCCCTATCCATTTTTCACTAAAACAAATATTTATTGAAATATTTAGAAAAGGAAAAAAATACGTTTTATTGAAAATAACTTTATAGTTTAAACTTTAATTTTTTCTAAAGTAAGTGCTCTATACAAACTAAAAAATTGAGCATCTACGTCATGTTATATATTATTAAGAAATAGTGTTTGAAATTTCTTTTTTTTTATTACTGGGTAATTACAGTAACACAATGGCGATGTTGTTATTAAAAAAGATGAGGACGCATATTGCTTCGGTCATAACTTCTTTGGTTTTTATGCTACAGAAACAAATAAAAAAAGCTTAATTAATAACCTATTATCCAATCTATAAGCATTTTTGATGTAGGTGTCACAATTTCTGAGATATTTAACTCTGACTCTAAATAATTATCTTATGAACACTTAGATCCCAAATATAAACTTAAATATCTCCAATAAATAAAAAATATAATTAATTCCCAGTTTGTACTTTCTGTAATTGTTCTGTAACATTTTTTCGATAAAGTAATACTTTTCGAGATACTTGACGAAAGCCGTTTGGAAATACCTTTTTTAAGCTAAAATCGCAATTTTCAAGTCGTTATAATTTAAACACTATCAATTTATGAGAAAAATTGCATAGAACCTTTTCTTCTTAAAATTTAATTATTTTTCATCTCCAATAAATATATATATTTTTTAAGTGCCACCACCTGAGAAGGGGTGGCATCCACCCCGTTTGGAAATACCTTTTTTTTAAGCTAAAATCGCAATTTTCAAGTCGTTATAACTTAAACACTATCAATTTATGAGAAAAATTGAATAGAACCTTTTCTTCTTAAAATTTAATTATTTTTCATCTCCAATAAATATATATATTTTTTAAGTGCCACCACCTGAGAAGGGGTGGCATCCACCCCCCTATAAATTAGCAAGCCCCCGCACAATATAGAAACTTTTCTGTGAAGCATTTACTATTATACTGTCAAAAATGAACGAAATCCGTTCAATGTGACATTATTCCGATGTTATTGATTCTATTTACTGTACTAATAGTACACGGCATGCATCTACATCCGCTGCCGCCAGAAAGAAGTCAGTTACGACAGTATCCAGTTAGCTGCAGCTGGACAGATGAGTCAAAAACATTTGCAATATTTTACAAGAAGCCTTTAGCTTCTAATGTAACTAATTTTGCCAAGGCAGTTCTTGGTTGAAGTTAATATATTACATGTATATCGTTTATAATTAAACATCTTTTTTTTTTTACGAAAATTGTTGCAACTTGCTTTTAACATACTGACATACTATTCTTATTTACGACACGAGGCTGAAATATAATTGTGAGCTTAAACGAACTTACTTAAGTGAAGTTTAATCGTAATTATATGAAGCCTTGTTGAAGTAAATAAGGCCCCACTCTATTCCCTCCCCAGATCGTTGCAAGAAGGCTTTAAGCAGGAATGTGCACTGAGTGGCATGGATGTACAGGACCGATCTAAAAATACAACTTTAAATTGTGTGAGATTTAACGCCAAGCGGAGTTACTAAACTATTCGAATTTACTTCAACGAGTATAATTACGAAACCTCACTTAGGTAAGTTCGTTTAATCTTCTAGTTTTCGATTGCGTAGTCTTTGAGGGAATAGTTGTTATGTTGTGTATAAGAAAAAACAAACACCAACTATTGTTAGTTTTATTTAGAGCAAATCCCAAATATTTAAAATCAAATCAAGTTTTGACAAAATACATCAACAGTACTACAAATTGGGATTAATAAATACCGCCAACTATCTCGTGCAACAACTTCAATGAACATGTTTAATAAGTGGTACAGTGAAAATTAAACCATTTTTCACTCCACAATACTACTCCTTTATAAGAAAGAATTGCAATTTAGTCGTTATTATTGTAGTAGATTTGCATTATAGATAATAATACAACATATTTTTAGTTCAAATTTAGAATTTAAGGCGGAGACCATATTATAATAACGATATTTTGATGTTGGAGACACATTTTAACATGAAAATACTATTTTAAAGCATAAGACCTCAATTCAGTTGAGAATATCTATTCGAAATAATTACCTACTGAGAAAATGGAGTGCATTGGGTTTTTTTTTCAGTAATATCCATAATGTTATGGGTGAATGGGCTCATTTAGTACTTTTTTTATTTCATTATCTTATAATTTTAAGACCCTGTGCAAAAAACTAGAATTTTGTGAGACCTGTAATTCGTCTAAAAAAAATCATGAAAATGGACCGCACCCGCCGTGTCGAGTATCGGCCCTGACGTCACTTGATAGGAACCGCAAGCCGAAGCGGATAGCTACAGCGTGTTATTATAGTTTCACAATATTACAAATCGTTAACTCAAGCAGTGTGTTTTGAAACTTATGCGTGTTTGTGAAGAATTTCAGTTATCAACTATTTTCACCGATTTACATTACTATTCTCTGACGTCACGATGTTGGTCGCACCGCGCTTCCAATTTCCTCTTTAAAAATCGTATATTTCGAAAACCATATATCGGATTCATCTGAAATTTTCAATATCGTCTAATTTTAAGTAATACTTTATCCACAAGAAGTAACAACTACTAAATGAAATTCATTAAATGAGCCCATTGCATATTACATGAAAAACTTGAATTGTCCTTTAGAAGATGATGATGAATAGAGAATATTATTTAGGTATTATGCAAATCACAACTTACACACTTTTTATTTATTATGAAAATACCTACTTTCTGTATATTGTTGCCCTAATCTGGGCACGCTAATATACTAGTCAGGTAAATACTTTAAAACACTCATTATTGGAGAATCAATCAAAACAACTACTCTTCTAGCTAATACTGACGAAGTATTGAATTACATGATAGGATTCTTAGCATTTTAAAGAAAAAAAAAATATACTGAAAATACTTAAATCATTTATTCAAATTTAATCATTCACACTTTTTTATTTAATATGAAATTATCTACTTTCTGTATATTGGTGCCTTAATCGGGTCACGCTAATATACTACTTAGGAAAACACTTTAAAACACTCATTATTGGAAAACCAATCAAAACAACTACTCTTCTAGCTAATACTGACGAAGTATTGAATTACTTGATAGGATTCCTGGCATTTTAAGGCAAAAAATGTATTGAAAATACTTAAATTATTTATCGAAATTCAGTCATTCACAACAATTACTAAACCATACATTCTATTTCAACTCTAGAAAAGTTGTACAAGTTTTTTCGAACTCGTTAGTTCTCATCAGTAGAGTATAGAAACATTCATTCATTATTTACAAGCCTATTCTTGATTTATTTTTACAATTAATTATTTTTTATTTATTTGCTTTTATCATGATTAGAGAATATTATTTAGGTATTATGCAAATCACAACTTACACACTTTTTATTTATTATGAAAATACCTACTTTCTGTATATTGTTGCCCTAATCTGGGCACGCTAATATACTAGTCAGGTAAATACTTTAAAACACTCATTAATATTCTCTAATCATGATAAAAGCAAATAAATAAAAAATAATTAATTGTAAAAATAAATCAAGAATAGGCTTGTAAATAATGAATGAATGTTTCTATACTCTACTGATGAGAACTAACGAGTTCGAAAAAACTTGTACAACTTTTCTAGAGTTGAAATAGAATGTATGGTTTAGTAATTGTTGTGAATGACTGAATTTCAATAAATAATTTAAGTATTTTCAATACATTTTTTGCCTTAAAATGCCAGGAATCCTATCAAGTAATTCAATACTTCGTCAGTATTAGCTAGAAGAGTAGTTGTTTTGATTGGTTTTCCAATAATGAGTGTTTTAAAGTGTTTTCCTAAGTAGTATATTAGCGTGACCCGATTAAGGCACCAATATACAGAAAGTAGATAATTTCATATTAAATAAAAAAGTGTGAATGATTAAATTTGAATAAATGATTTAAGTATTTTCAGTATATTTTTTTTTTCTTTAAAATGCTAAGAATCCTATCATGTAATTCAATACTTCGTCAGTATTAGCTAGAAGAGTAGTTGTTTTGATTGATTCTCCAATAATGAGTGTTTTAAAGTATTTACCTGACTAGTATATTAGCGTGCCCAGATTAGGGCAACAATATACAGAAAGTAGGTATTTTCATAATAAATAAAAAGTGTGTAAGTTGTGATTTGCATAATACCTAAATAATATTCTCTAATCATGATAAAAGCAAATAAATAAAAAATAATTAATTGTAAAAATAAATCAAGAATAGGCTTGTAAATAATGAATGAATGTTTCTATACTCTACTGATGAGAACTAACGAGTTCGAAAAAACTTGTACAACTTTTCTAGAGTTGAAATAGAATGTATGGTTTAGTAATTGTTGTGAATGACTGAATTTCAATAAATAATTTAAGTATTTTCAATACATTTTTTGCCTTAAAATGCCAGGAATCCTATCAAGTAATTCAATACTTCGTCAGTATTAGCTAGAAGAGTAGTTGTTTTGATTGGTTTTCCAATAATGAGTGTTTTAAAGTGTTTTCCTAAGTAGTATATTAGCGTGACCCGATTAAGGCACCAATATACAGAAAGTAGATAATTTCATATTAAATAAAAAAGTGTGAATGATTAAATTTGAATAAATGATTTAAGTATTTTCAGTATATTTTTTTTTTCTTTAAAATGCTAAGAATCCTATCATGTAATTCAATACTTCGTCAGTATTAGCTAGAAGAGTAGTTGTCTTGATTGATTCTCCAATAATGATTGTTTTAAAGTATTTACCTGACTAGTATATTAGCGTGCCCAGATTAGGGCAACAATATACAGAAAGTAGGTATTTTCATAATAAATAAAAAGTGTGTAAGTTGTGATTTGCATAATACCTAAATAATATTCTCTAATCATGATAAAAGCAAATAAATAAAAAATAATTAATTGTAAAAATGATGATGAACTTTTAAAAATAAATATTTTATTTATTAACACGTGAGTGAAATTTTATATCTATTTTCTTTGTGCTTTTTAGTAGTTCTTGGCTTTGAAATGTAACAAATTTTGTTTGTGATGGAGTATCCTCTAGGTATGGCTAGGGATACTAGAAAGAACACTTCGTAAGGGAGATTTTTTAAAATATATGGGCATGATCAGACTTAGATCATCAGTATATAGAAAGACAGGTTATTTTCTTGCCTGTTCATATTGAATGTTAGATATAGTAAGTGTATGAAAGAAGTTGACAAGTCGGTTCGTAAGGGAACTTCTTGTTGATATTCTACCTTGGTCAGATTTAGATCAACGATATCTGAAAGGAACGAATGAGTTCTTTGACAGTTATCTGTTGAATACCCAAAATAATATTTTATAACGATGATGAACCTTTTTCAACAGACTTTTAAAACATTTTTATCATTGCTAAACTCATTCAAAATTCAACAGTATATATAGTGTATTTTATTTTCTAATTAAATAATAATAATGCTGGTGTACAGATCCGTCGCAACAGCAACTTTGCCTCATTCTCTACCAGCTTGTATATCAGAGTAGACGCATAATCTATGCAATATCAAGCGAGAATTGCATAGAGGATGTATCATTCTTCGGAGGTGATGTAAACCAGTTGGTTTCTTGTCCCTTACTCTTCTTAGGATAAGAGGTTCAGAGCAATTTCCAGGTTATCGGTGATTGACACATATGGATTTCTGAATTATTATATAGAGGTATCTCGATAAATTTTATACAGGCTTTTATACAGAACAACTAAGTACATTAAATCGTGATTTTTATCACATATAAGCTTTATACACTCACTACAGAGTAGTTAATAGCGTAATTTGTTTTATAGGGTAGGCATTTATAGCGGTCGTAAAAAAAATCTTAAAAGAAAATTACTAACTATTACTTTTCAAAGATTTGCTACTTAGACGTTTTTGTAATGCTTATTAAACAACTATGTCCTAAGTTTGTAGAGCATTTTGAGTTATTACGAGTCATTGTGAAGCATTGTGAATTGCGAAGTTTCCGAGATATTGTGGAGCAATTTGAAAAAAGATTAAGGCATTGCGAGAAATTTAAAGGCACTACTTAACAAAATGTACTTTAATATTTTACTGTCTTTGTACTTAAACATCCTGTCCATAACCGATTATTAAGTAGAACATTCAGAGATGCTAGAAGCACTAAATTGAATGCATCGATTTTCAGTCGCAGAGAATTTTAGATACGGAGGAAGTTATAGTTGCTCTACATCAATATGTCATATTTGTAATTAAAACTAATACTAACAAAGGCTTAGACATAGACAACCACTTGATTTCCTTATAAGTCGTGCACAGCCAGCGATTCAATAAGCTATTTAAACTTTATATAACTGACGGCGGAAATATGCTTCTCTTATTTGATAAATTGCCTACAACAGATGATATATCCAAATGAAATGACTGAATACAAGAAAGCGGGAGCGATATGATTTACGAACATAAAGGTATTTTATTTTTACCCAGTGATATTATAAGAGATGAGGAAATAAAGAATATGTATTAGAGTCCTATTTAATTTTATAACATAGAATGTAAATAGTTTTTATGCAAAACTACTGAATTTTTTTTTATTCACTATTACTTTACTTTACTATTTAAACAATGATAATAATAAACATTTTTCAATTTGCATTGATGACGAAGTTTGGCTGAACCGTGCTTATGGTGAATGATCGTAATATTATCATTCATGGGACGGAGTTCGACTAATACATGAGTTTGATAACTTTCGGTCAGTCTTACGACGTACTTGTCCCAATGCAGGTTCAATATAGGAAAAATGACAGCGACTCGCCTCCGAACGACTTTTGGGCAAAATGGACTTTTGAGTCCTTTGTGCACGAGGCAGTTTTCTCTATAACTTTATTATTCTGAAAGCCCTGCTGTTGGCTTTCCTACCATCGCTTTGTATTGACTACCCAACGCACTCGACCAAATTACGAGTCGCTGGGTGAATCCAAACTTGTTTTATGCGAGAAACCGGCCTTGTGCGTTTTCATTGATTTTTTGCCAATTTTCGCTTATAGGCGCTATTCTATTTACACAAAATTTAACAGGAGGGCATATTAAGTGATTCCGAATAACTTTTATTAACAAAATTTTGTCCATCTCTAAGCCTACTATGAGTCCTCGAAAATTGCTATTTTTTCTTATCTCAGTAGGCCGGCGTTTTAGATCTAGGCAGCATTTATATGTTGAATAAAGTCGCCGTATGGAGTTGTGTAGCTGATAAAAATTTGAAATGAATTCGGCCACAATAAAAAAAGATATAAGGGTGTCTTTTCGAGAAGTGAAACAAACATTTTTTTTTTTGAAAATATTCCGATTTACACAAAATTTTACAGGAGGGAATATCAAGTGATTCCGAACAACTTTTTTTTAACAAAATTTTTCTCCATCTCTAAGCCTACTGTGATTTCTCGAAAATTGCTATTTTCTTTTTATCTTAGTAGGCCGGCGTTTTAGATCTAGGCAGCATGTATATGTTGAATAAAGTCGCCTTATGGAGTTGTATGGCTGATTTGAAATGAATTAGGCCACAAATAAAAAACTATACAGGGGTGCCTTCACGAGAAATGAAACACACTGTAGAATGACTGTACCTCCATGGTCAATGTCTTCGGCGGAGGAATTAAAATTGAAAATATTTTGAATATTTTCAAAGTACTTTTTTGGAGTACTTTTAAAAAAGTACGTGATTCATTTTTCCATGACCACCATATACTTTCACTCTAATATCCTGAACCAAAATATATTTTCCTAAGTAAAAATTCGGTGTTTCTTCGCATTTTTACCTGGTTGTGCCTAATGTCGAACTCATAACGGTCCTTTTGGACCAGTTTGTGGCTCTGAAGACTCTCAGACTCTTGAAAATGTCCTTAAATGAAATATTTGCCTAAGTCGGCTTCGACTTAGGTCGATTCTGGAAGGTTCTACAACAGTAGAATTAGTATATTATTCAGTTTCCCATTGTTTTAAATTAGATCCAATTTTCAGCATCTTCATCAAGCTGTACATTAAATTTTGCAAGAATAAAGCTGCAGAAGAGATTATTATATTACAAAAATAAACTTAAAATAGTCAAGTAAACTAACTCACACCACAACTGACGTCAAAGTTTGTTTGCTGGTACTGTCAGAAATAACTTGTCAGGGCATTTACAATGTTATTAATACATATTGGCACAAAGAAACGTTTAATTGCACTCATGCTTTCGATTGACCAAATTGGCATAATTTTAATCGCACCATTCGTAAAAAAGTATTATATTGCCAACATAAACTGACGTATTTTAAATTACGCGCCAATCTACTTGCGTACACTTGCGCACACATTCATTGGTTGATGACGTCAATCGGTTTCGATTTGTGTTTATATTAGACTGGCGGTACATGACCTGTCAGGTACAACGTTTTTAAAATTCATGCCAATCATATATATGAATGAAATTACCATGAATATGCTAGAAACGCAAATTTTAGGCAGTCATCGCGTGCAGAAGGGTGTGCAAATCGATTTTTTTTCTTATTTTTATGTTTTTTTTTTTTATTTTAAAATGGATGCCAATAGTGCCAAACGAAGAGCGGGAATTCATTGGCATGCAGTTTCCGCGCGCAAAACAAATTTTGATGCGCACATTAAATCGTAAAATTTTTTGGTATTCTTGATTTTGGATGATTTTGATTTTGAATTTTTTTTTCAGAGCTTTTCGTTTGGCACTATTGGCATCCATTTTAAAATCAAAAAAACAAAAAAAATCGATTGACTGGTCATGTACCACCAGTCTAATATTAATTGGGAAGCCCTCCTTAGCTGTACGTGCACCGCCTTGGGGACAATGTTTTTCATAAAGATTAAAGCCTAAGGAACAATTTAAGACATATGCTAAAAAAAAACTGGCTGTACTTTCAAAATGGCGGCCATATTTAAAAAAAAGAACTATTGCCAATGTTGTTTTTGTCATTTAACACAACAACTAAAAAAGTTGGTCAAAAATTTTTCACAGAAAACAACGTGCATAAAATTTTCTACAATTTTGTTCCTATACAATATTTTGATAGAAGTTACCATTTTCCAGATAAATGAGTCCAAAATTAAGAAAACATGGAAATTCATATATCGGTAAATCACTTAGAAAAAATAACTGTGACAATTATTGTAAGGCGTATAATATAACTTTATATTATTAACATAACAAACAATAAAATGAACTGAAAAAAATTGAAAATAATAATAAAATTACACTTTGTAGAAATTTATCTCGAAAACGGTAACAATGGTATCTGGAAAATGGTAACTCCTATCCAAATATTGTATAGGAACAAAATTGTAGAAAATTTTATGCACTTCGTTTTTTGTGCAGAAAGTTTTTCTTCATATTTTTTAGTTTTTGTGTTAAATGACAAAAACAATATTGGCGTTTTTTTTAAACAGACGCCATTTTGAAAGTGCATCCAATTTTTTTTTAAGACATATCTTAAATTGTTCCTTAGACTTTAATCTTTTTGAAAAACATTGTCCCCAAGGATCGGGGGTGCATGGACACTTTGGGTGAGCTCCCGTAGTATATGTATTATGATCTTTATTTGTAGTCGAATGAAACTGCACTTTTGAATTTTTTCTGAAAATGCAAACATTATGTTGTCTAATTTTGAAAGTGAGCGTTTCTTGGAAATTAAGCTTTAATTGAAAAATGTGTTCTGTCTCGTTTATAGGGACAAATGGCAACCAATGAGTAGGCTCGGGATCAGCTACATCACTGGGAGCGTTGAAAATTTTATTATTCTTTTTCTTATATCAAACGATGTAATATGAAAAAATAAGAAAATACTCTTTCTTTATAAAATTTCATAATTCAAAACAAAATATGCGGGATGACCCCATTATTGCAGATAATTGTAGTACAGTGTTCTGGGTCTGCATTACGCTGAAACTACATTCGGTGATTAAGGTTGGTACATTGTCCAGTGGTTCTGCGATACCTGCTCTAAAAATTACACGTGTGGCCTTTAATTTAAGCGCGGTGGTAGTACATGTGGATAAGAGTAAATTAACTGTCTGACTGTATATTTTTAATTCAAGAAAATATATTTTTAAATTTTTTAAAAATAGTTTTCTCATAAACTGAATATAACATTTTTATTTCTTTACTTTTATAGCTTGACATAATTTCATAGTTGGCATATTACGTTTTAATTTTAAACAACAAACAGTTATTTAATGAAATAAGTATTTTAACTAGAAATAATTCGGTGAAGTAATTTAGAAAGAATTCATAATATTTATAGATGTCCTAAACAATACTACTACATTTACAATATACGTAATAAAGCCAGTTAAAAACAGCATTAATTTGGTTTGTTTTTCCTTCCGGTTTCTATATCCAGAAGTTTATTTATGCAGGTATGACACAACATTGACATTCGGCATGGCATTTCTTAAAAACTAGAAAATGAAAGTCCTAAACCTAAATAATTAGAATGGAGACTGAATCTGAAGCCCGAGAAGTCCCCATGTTTACCTTATAAGCCAAAGTTTTTTCGATTGTACTAAAATTCGATATTCGGGGGTTTCTAATACTCATATAATACCATCTTGTTGCAATTCCTTTGAAATTGCGGTCGGCTTGAGTGGCATTAAATATGTCGAAAATTTGTATTTGCCCTTTACAATAATTTGGGAAGAAAGTCTTTCTACTTAAATAGCGCACTAAGTCTAAAAAAATTGCGTAGAAACATTCAATTATACTCGGGGATTGTGACATGAAAATACAGAATGGTCTAGGAGATGACGTAGTCGAAATTCCAGATAATCTCATCAACTTCATCGTGACGATAACCTTTGGAAGCAGTGTAAGTTTCCTTTCTTTTGAATTATTTCAGTACAGCCATCTTCGTCCCCAAAAATGAAGATTTTACAAGCATGAATGGTTCTGAACTACCTTGACGACGAGACCACTTTATATTTGCGCATCGATTCCGTCGATTGCGAAGATGCCTTTCAGACAATTGCCCAGTAGATTTTTTAAAACACATCTTAGAGAATGTCATCTCACAGGTTATTCTTAAAAGAGTGGGTAATAATTATGTTCATTGAAAATTTAAACACCAAATGACATTGCAATTTAACCTGCTTGGTGGTTACCACTTTCATAGAAAATTTAATAACTGACAATGTTCTACTATGAAGAAAGCCAGCGTTCATTATCAAAATCGATTAATTCAGATATTACTCTCTTGACAGTCTCCAGTTGAAATATCATTTTTAATAAGAATTATGAAGTCACAGGATCAGACCTTGAATTAATGTACGGTGGGCCGCAAAACATAAAAATTTGAATTTAAAAACGGTTTAGTTTATAATTTGTTACTATGTATCTAAAACTAATTCTGGTAAATTTTCAGCCAAATCGGTTAATATGTAACCGGACCTCCATAGCCTTGAAAATGGAGGAAAAAGCTAATTTTCAGAATTTTAAAATTGTTCAAATTGACGTTTGAAATGTTTTTATGACTCTTTATTAATAGGCCAGGCTAGATAAGGGTTGGACAACAAAATAATTCGTTACAGCAAACTGATAGCAGAATATTTTAGAACATATCACAACTAAAGAAGGAAAAATCCGAAAAACGGGTTTTTGCGATTTATGGCTTAACTACGCATCTAAACGTATGTGGCAAAAGTTTTCCGAATAAAATATTTTTAGTTCCATGGAAATTAAAAATCTGTCACTATAAAGTAGAATTTGGCGAAAATAAGGTTTCTTGAATAAAATTTCAAATTTCATACAAACGTCAATTTGAAAAATGTTAAAAATCGAAAAATTGTTTTTTCCTTCATTTTCAAGACCATGGGGGCCCGGCTAAAAATGAACCGATTTGGCTAAAAAGCCGAATTTTAGATATAAATTAGAAACTAAACCATATGCAAATTCAAATTTTGATTTTTTTCGGCCCACCCTAAATTGTACGTACCGAAACTAATGTTAAGACACAACTCCATGTCTCATTCTCAAAGATTTACATAAAATATAGTTCTTTAAACAAGTATTCCCATGTGCTGGGCATATTTCACTGACATGAATAAATAATTGTGCTGTTTTATTATTTTGAAAAGGCCTAGTGCCAGCTTCATCCTAATAGAAAATTATTCTTAACGTGTTTTCTTAACCTCTTTTCAAGTTACCGAAGAAAGTTATCGAAATATATAAAGAGACAGTAAACAAGTTAAGCTTGGACCTAGCAGCCCTTCTGGACAATAATACTGGCAACTGTGAATATGAGATTCAGTGAAGCATACAGATGGCAAGATCAACAACTTACCAGTTGAGTAAAATTTAGCGTGACATATTACGAAACGCACAAAGATAATACTTGCTAACGTTCTAGTTTTCTTTATCTTTCTTTACGCCTATGAGACATAGGCCGATAGGGAAACAGACATGCGGCGCATTGACGCCTTCGAGATGTGGGTCTGGATTCGTTTGCTACGAATTTCTTGGACAGTCCATAGCACTAATAGCTCGATTTTTCAAACCCCTCAAAGTGACTCTCCAGTATCGTATTCTCCCAAATTCTCTCATTTTCTGACAACAGGAAACAGGATAATGTGCAACAGTTGATATTTCTGGAAAAACAGGTGACAGGAGATGAAGAGGAAGCCCTCCAAAACATTGGGCTGGGGGCGCCTACAGTCGCCAAGGAGCCAACAGACGCACTATACAGCAAACGGAGGTAAACTAGACTAGAACAAATTCATGGGTCACAATACGTCTGGCAAGATGTTATGAATAACATTGTAGCGTTAATAAAGGCCACACTTACCTTTTACACCGGAAGGGCGAACGGCTGCTCTACTGTCTGGTGAGCCTGGGTGGATTCGGTGTGATTTTATATTAAATTTTAAGAGGCTGCTATTTGTTGTTAAACGTCACTAGATCTTAGAATTTATTTTGGGGCGCCACCGGCTCTAAATTTACAAACTTTTTCTTGGCGACCTCAAGCCAGAAAGGGTCTTTAGTAATTAAAAAAATGATGTTATGTAAAGAAAAAGTTTTCAGATTGCAATCATTTATTTAATCCAATAGGATGATAAAAACAATATGAATTTAAAAACCTAATAATCTAGAGACAGCGTGATACTGAGATTTTATAATGAATAAAGTGTTACTTAATAATTTTCTCTTTGATACCCCAGTAAAAAAAATATAACAAATAAATAGAGTTCAATACTCTAAAAATACCCTAGTTAAATATTTACACAAATATGAAAATATATATATACAAACTGTACAGCTAGCAATATAGAAAAATAACTTCAAATAATAGTAACAGGCGTAAACCTTAAGTATTGCATTTCACAAAGCGATTCATATCAGAAAACGTACTTTCACTTACGTAATCGAAAGAAACCTCTGTATACGTGGCCACATATAACGTTGGTGTACAATATATTTGAAATTTATCTGGCAATAAAATTTATATGATGGTAAAAATATATATATGCTTAAAAAATGTTATAATGCCTTGAGCTCAACGATTTGACAAGGGCAAAAATATAGAGAGCTGTACTGCCCAAAACATTTGGCAACTAAATATTTTCCTTTGTAAGATTTTCGTATATTCAAATACACAAATCAGTATTATTCAACAAAAAACAAGTCAAATATAAAATGTATAGTAAAATTCAGAGATGCAACTAAATAACGTATTAAAATTGTTACCGAATTTTCCTCCACGTGTTCTCAAAGTCTCGCAGCATTTGACGCTACTCAATGACCCTGCCCACGAAGGTCTGGCAATCTCGCTGCAGCCTAGAATTTCTATACCAGCTCAGGATTACGTAACAGCTTAGATACGTCCCGTAGATCGGAAAAACGACGGCTCTATATACCTCCAAACTCATGAACTGACGGTCTTCCCTTGAAAGCCAGTTCCTGCCACATCTACCATACGAGTTCCAATGATCTATTATATAAGATGTCTCCCACGTGCCCTTATTGCCATAAATTATACCATACGTCTCAGAATGTGATGATAACAGAGGCTATCGTCGGATTGTGGTAATAAAATTACGAGGAAACGAAAGTTACTCGTCATGGGCACT
This sequence comes from Rutpela maculata, assembly GCA_936432065.2. Classification (NCBI taxonomy): domain Eukaryota; kingdom Metazoa; phylum Arthropoda; class Insecta; order Coleoptera; family Cerambycidae; genus Rutpela; species Rutpela maculata. Next base: position 165,926,201 of record OW386286.2, read on the forward strand.
AAAACGTGCTCGGTGAATAGCCTAAAAAAATACCCTCGTCTAAGTACCATATGCCAAAAAAAAACCTCGTGAAGGTCACACCACACAGAGCAGAAAATCTCTCTCAAAACACACAAATAATAATAAAAGATATCTACCTTGGATATTCGAGGCTCTTGGGTAACAAACTCACTAATCGCTATTTTCCCGAATAAGTATCAGAAGCGAATTCTAAGACAGTAAAGGTCAAAGTGCCAGTCCTCCTACGCGCTCCGTTTTCCACCGGTCTTTTTCTCCAAAAAACTCCCAACGCTTGCGCTCGATTAATCATCGAATATTGTGGCAATTATCAGAATGGCCGAAGACGAAAATTTCTGACACATACCAACGACAGGACCCGGAATTATACATACAGCTCCCAGCGCTTAAATACCACAATATAACTCTCGCCGTTTTAACAATCAAACAGTTAGTTCTCCAAATATCTTATATACTGCTCGACAGTATTATGGTTGGATTACCTTTAGTTCTTTATCACTTGCAACACATCTAAGCTTAATCAAAATTATTCAAATTACGGATGGTTAAAATGTGAAGAAATTAGTCTATTGCAAAAAAACAAAATATACATATATACAGGTGTTCAAAATGAACGCTACAACATGAAGAAGATATAAAGAGACTATCTCACCAAAGTATCTGGCTTAAGTACTATTATATGTTTATCCATCGCACGTCGCTGTAAACCTGGCTGGAGTACAATTTCAAGAATCATTACGAGATAAATAAATCATTGAATTTTTCTTACAACAGATCATTTAACTCCCACATTTTTTCTGGGGTATATCACAGTTGGTTCACCACAGTATGTCGTTTTTTACTCTTTAATGTTTTAAAATGACTTTTTTATCTTTAATTTCTAAACCTAAATAAAAAAGTTGATTTTTTCAAAAGCATGTTATACGTAAATGAGATAGGAACTACACCGGTTAGATCAATATTCTATTACACCCTAATTCACTTTGAATTACTCTAAGATATATCTTAAACTAATAGTACGGGAGGCAGCGCTGTTTTTTTCGAGGAATTTTATACCGAATAAATTTCATTTTTATCATTTGATTAATATTCAACAATCAGCAAAATGAGCATCAGCTGCCGCACCCGCGGTGGAGATAGAGGTGACAGCATGTTAAAGTTGAAAAAAAAAATTATGCTACGAGTATTTTCATACTCGAAAAACCAACCTAACTCGAACAACTACCCTTATGTTCATATATACAGCTTTGTAAAACTTTTAATATCACTGATACAATAAAAAAATATATATTTCGCGAGTAGGATTTGAACCCGAGACGTCCGTACCCTCAAAAAATAGTGTCAGTCATTTTAAAGTAGTATTACTATGAGAAGATGCCAGCAAAAAATATGCGCAGAAACGAGTTTGTGCGCTCCATCATTCTAAGCCAATGAGAAAGAATTACGTGACATTCAATATCAACACCAGCGGCGGCGGTGCCCTGCAGTAGAGCGACGGCGACGGTAATAATAATAATAAAACAACTTTATTAGGCAAAGTTTAGTAGAACTTACTATTCTCACACTTCTCCTGAACAAAGGTTACTCGTAGCAGTTGGCAAGTTTTAATCTACTCCATTTTCACAGTTCCTTGACCGCGAAACTTTTATTGCAATTACACATCCCTATACCCCAGATAAAGCTATGTCACTGGTAAAAATATTCGCGCATTTTGGCTCCGCCCTGGCATCTTCTCATAGTAATATTAGTCTACCCACTCCGCTATCTGGCGACTGAGGCCTGGTTTGTAAGAACATAATAGGTAAATTCGGGTTCTGAAAATAACCGTCCCAGAACTATCAGAGAACTGTCAGGAGTTTGCGCAGTTCCAAATCCGACCGCATCAAAGGCAACTGCGCAAACTCCTGACAGTTCTCGGACGGTACTTTTCAGAACCCGAATTTACCTAATATAACATGTAGAAATACTTGGTGGGGGCGAGCGTAGAGGCGATTTCAATGTGAATATCAGTCGATATTCCGTTGAAGGAACGTCGAGCGCGGTTAGTACTTGGATGGGCTCCCATCTTGGGAAATACAGTGTTCTCGTCCCTCCTTCTAGAGGCTTGTATATCAGTGTATACTCGGAAGTTACGTAATTTCAGACGAGGATTACGTAGTGGATATACCATCCTTCGGAGGGGATGTAAAGCAGGCGGTCCCTTGTATATTAAATGTTAGGCAAGTAAAAGATCCCTACTCTTCTTAAGGGAAGAGGTTCGGCAAAATTTCCAGGTTGGGGGTAGCTCGTCTCTTGGCGTCGGTGATAGGCCCTGGTAGCGGAAATAGGCCGACGTTAAACAGTTAAAAAAAAAATACTTGGTGATTTATTTATTTTATTTTTTTTAAATAATAATAACAATTGGAATGAATTATAGTTTAAATACTTTTATGGTACAGTTCATAACGAACATTTTCTTTCTCTTTGTTGTTTTCCATAGAACTTATAGATTTCGAGATATTCGAAGAAACCGATGGAAAACGATTTTTTAACAACTTTAACATGCTCTCACTATCAGCTCCACCGCTATCAGAGTAGCTGACGTTTAGATTGCTGATGTATTAGGGGAAAGCTATTATTGTTATGATTTTCAGTCGGTATGAAATGACTTGTTCAAATCAACGCTGTCTCCCGTACTATAATATAATAGCCCAGGAATTTTAGTTTTTGACCCGGAATTAATTATTCTAAAGCTGAAAATTTCCAGGATTGCAGTTTTGGTCCAGGACAATACGTAGCAAAAAGTCCCCTACTCTCCCCCGTCGGCTTCCCTGTTTTTCAAAGCAACAAGGGCCTAAGTCGCAAAAATTGCAGAGCTGACTATAAATTGCAACAGGAAGATTGTTACTGATCCGATTTGGGCCGAAATGATCATAAAAGATTAGGAGAAGCATATCCGTTCATATTTCAGATGTTCCATGCACATTTTTGTTCATAATTTTCCGTTCTAGTTCTGTCAACATTTCAAAAATTTAAAAATTGTTAAAAAAATTAGAAAAATTCTGAAATGGCGCCATTGCGGGTAAATGAAAACCCAGAGTGGAAAACGTACTCCAATAAACATTTGTCTTCATAGTCTGGGCTTTCCATTGGTATATCTACCTTCTCTGTAGCGTCACGCGTTACGGAGTTACGCAACTTTGGGTGTCGCAGCGGCGACCCTCGGTCATTTAAGTGCGTTCATTGTTGCGTCTATTACGTCTAGTCTAAACAATCAAAAAGGCGCAAGACGAACTATACCCTGAGTTCTATAACTTTGACAGTTCTCTAAGGGTATGCATTGGTTCATTGGTGCGGCAAAATTGAGTGATCTTAGTTAAGCCATGTAGCACAGGAATATTAGTTTTTGACTTTGAATTTATTATTGTAAAGCTGAAAATTTGCAGGATTGTAGTTTTGGTCTAGGGCAACACGTACTAAAAAGTCCCCTACTCTCCCCTGTTCGGTTTCCCTGTTTTTGCGGAGCAATAAAGGCCTATGTCGCAGAAATTTCAGAGCTGGCTATAAAATGCAGCAAAAAGATTGTTACTGGTCCGATTTGGGTCGAAATGATCATAAAAGCTTCGGAGAAGCATATTCGTTCGTATTTCACATGTTCCATGCATATTTTGTAATTTTCCGGTCTAGTGCTGACAAAACATTGAAAAACATTCTAAATGGCCCCATTGCGGATAAATGAAGACTCGGAGGGGAAAACGTACCCGAATAAACATTTCTCTTCATACCTTGGGCTTTCCATTGGTATGTCTATCTTCTCTGTAGCGTCACCCGTTACGGAGCTACGCAACTTTGAGAGTCAGCGCGCGGCGGCCGAGCCCGCCATGTTCACGGTGGAACTGCCCTGGCTGCGCTGATAAGACCAGTTGCGAATTCCTGTTTATATATTATTGGTGTTTTATAAGATTTATTGAATGAAATTTATTTTGTCAAACTCAGAAAATGGCTTTATTCGGCTAGACAATTGACATTTTTGATCTACTGGGAAGTAGGGTCGTCCGGATCATTATCCATATCCACGACTGGCTGTTTGTGCAGCTGGATTCTCTACAGATTCGGCACATGATGCTGCAGTTCAGACCAGAGTTCCTGCACTCGCACCGGGCACCGCAATCCCTCTTGTGGACACAAGAAATTAGCCGTAGCAGGCTATCGGGAGCTGGCTGCCTTGTGGTAGGAACAGGAATCGGAACCGAGCCCTGGAGTCCTGATATCCACCCAAAGTCCTCCAAGTGAGGGGAGAAGAGAAGTTAGGGAGAATATTGTGAGGATTAAATCTCCCGAAAAGCTTGCAGCACTCAACTAATGTGCATATGCTTTTTTCAGATCCAACAATGGCTAGACATCAAGGCAGCCAGCTCCCAATAGCCTCCGGACGACTCTACTTACCAGTGGATCAATAATGTCAATTGTCTAGCCGAATAAAGTCATTTTCTGAGTCTGACAAGTTAAATTTCATTCAATAAATCTTATAAAACACCAATAATATATAAATAGGAATTCGCAACTGGTCTCATCAGCGTAGCCAGGGCAGTTCCATCTTGCACATGGCGGGCGCGGCCGCCGCTCGTTGACTCTCAAAGTTGCGTAGCTCCGTAACGGGTGACGCTACAGAGAAGGTAGACATACCAATGGAAAGCCCAAAGTATCAAGAGAAATGTTTATTCGGGTATGTTTTCCCCTCCGAGTTTTCATTTATCGCAATGGAGCCATTTCGAATAATTTTTTCAATTTTTGAAGTTTTGACAGCACTAGAACGGAAAATTATTAACGAAATATGCATGTGAAATACGAACGGATATGCTTCTTCGAAGCTTTTATGATAATTTCGACCCAAATCGGACCAGTAACAACCTTCTTGCTGCACATTACAGCCAGCTCTGAAATTTCTGCGACTTAGGCCCTTGTTGCTCCGCAAAAACAGGGAAGCCGACAGGGGAGAGTAGGGGACTTTTTGGCACATGTTGTCCTGGACCAAAACTACAATCCTGCAAATTTTCAGCTTTACAATAATTAATTCCGGGTCAAAAACTAAAATTCCTGTGCTACATGGCATAACTAAGATCACTCAATTTTGCCGCACCAATGAACCAATGCATACACTTAGAGAACTGTCAAAGTTAAAGAACTAAGGATATAGCTCGTCTTGCGCCTTCTTGATTGTTTAGACTAGACGTGATAGACGCAACAATGAACGCACTTAATTGTCCGAGTGTCGCCGCTGCGACACTCAGAGTGGCGTAACTCCGTAACGGGTGACGCTAAAGAGAAGGTAGACATACCAATGGAAAGCTCAAAGTATGAAGAGAAATGTTTATTGGGGTACGTTTTCCCCTCCGAGTCTTCATTTATTCGCGATGGCGCCATTTCGGAATTTTTTTAAATTTTTTTAAAATTTTTGAAATGTTGACACAACTAGAACGGAAAATTATGAACAAAAATATGCATGGAACATCATAAATATGAACGGATATGCTTCTCCTAATCTTTTATGATCATTTCGACCCAGGTCGGATCAGTAACAACCTTCCTGTTGCACTTTATAGCCAGCTCTGCAATTTTTGCGACTTAGGTCCTTGTTGCTCCGAAAAAACAGGGAAGCCGACGGGGGAGAGTAGGGGACTTTTTGCTACGTGTTGTACAATAATTAATTCCGGGTAGAAGCGATATTTTGACTAAAATTCCTGTGCTATAAATATTTCTTCGTGATATATTGCAAGATACTTGGCTTCCCGATAACTTCAATTCATGTGCAAGAGTATGTTCATAATCAAATAAGTAACAATACGAGCCTAATATAACATGTTATAACTTTGTCATACGCGAACAACATGACTTCTCTGCAGAGATATATCGATCTTATCGTAATATGTGAAACTTAGAAATGTCTTTGTCAATAGTTAACTTTAACTATATCAAATCAAAGTATTGAAGTTGGGCACAAGTTTCTGTGTAGAAACCACAGAGCTAAACTATAAGAGAACTCCGGATTGAACAAGTCAAATACTATTACGCAACTTAAAACTAATATTCTGTAAATTTAATCCTCATAAAAAATGCAATACTTTCTTTTATAAATCACTTCAATCAAAACGACGAAAATATAAAATAATATTGGTTTTATCTTTCTCCGCATCTGCATAATATGGCTGACGACAAACAAATCTTTATATCAATGATTTTATAATATTTGTAATTTTAATGAGCATTGCCAGAACTTAGAGAAGGCAATAGAATATTACGTGCAAAAGTTTACGGTTGCAAAGGGCTTGTTAGACTAAACTCAAAATTTTTACACTTGCCTATATTGCAAGACAAATTTTAACACGAATACAAATAAAATGTTAAGTAGTATATTATTGGATGCGAAATCTGCCAGACTGCCAAGCCTGCAGGGTCATAAAACCATTAGCAGACTGAACTAAAAAGTTGAAATCAATTGTTCACATTCACTTACGTCATGTTCTCTGAGAAAAATTAAAACGGGTATACAAATGGTTTACTAAGTTAACTCGAAACTCATCCATCTGCCGTACCCTCTAGGTAACAGAACCCTCTAAAAATTAACATTACAAAGGTTTGTTTTAATTTGTGCCACAATCGCAATTAGATAAAGTATTTTGTAGAGCAATAGAGTTATACATTGATTTTTTATTTCGAAACGTTTATTAAAAATATCTGTAAAAATATTTATGCAAAATTTCCCTATCTATTTAGCACCTTTCACTTATTCATTTACTTTTTTATAGGATGACTACCCTGCATATTTTTTTTTTAAACTAAAAGTATATCAGGTTCTCTTCCTGACAACTACATTCCAAATACTATTTCCTCTGCCGTTCACTAATTAGTTATTCTTTAGAGTGACCACCCTGCATACTTTTCACTCGGTAATTGTCTCAACTACAGTGAAATAGTATATTGTGTATTTAGATGTGAAAACAATACATTCCTGGACGACGATGCAAATTGTTGGCCGAGGCGCTAGCCGAGGCCAACAAGCATCGAAGTCCGGGAATGTGCTTTCACACCGAAATACACGTACTATTTTTTCTGAAATCACAATCAATAGCATTATAAATTAAGGAATTTGTATTAATACATAACATTTCTTCATTACAATCTAACTGCTTACTAATAAATGCAATTTTAATGTGAGTTGGTTTGTCTGCGTGTATTTATTTACTGTCTAAAATATACATAAAAAACCGTACGGGAATGTTACATTCCCGGCCTAGGCCGGGAAAGTAACATTCTCGTACGGTTTTGTCGATCGTTGCTTGGCAACGGATCTTTTCCGGTCTGTTTTCTGATAGTTTCTTAGCAACGGACTAAGACACTGGAATTGTGCATTTTTCGATCTGAAATCGTGCCGAAAATGTAGACATTGCCGATCGATTTCAGAAAAAGATCATTTCTACTCTAATTATTTTTCATAGTAATTACCCTGTATATTTTTTTTATATTTTTCTTCCCTAACAGATGTGTTATCTACAGGCGAAATATTATAACCCAATGCATTTTTTCTTTATTTTTTTTTAGGGTGACCACCCTGTATAAATTTCGTATATTTTTCCTAGACAGTTGTGGTAACTACATGCAAAATGTTATTACCCTCCGTAATATTTTTTCATGATTTATTTTAGGTTCAGCACCCTATTTTTCACATTTTTCTTCCTTGATAGTTGTATTAACTACATACGTTATTTTTTTAATTTTTTAGGGTGACCACCCTGTGACCACACTGTACATTTATTTTTCTTTGACAGCTGTGTTAACTGCATGCGAAATATTATCGTCCTCCGTCAAATTATTTCTTTAATTTTTTTAGTGACCATCCTCTATAATTCTTTCATTTCTTTGAACTACTTGCAAAAGATTATTGCTCTCAGTCACATTTTTTATGGTGGTTTCATATTTTTCTTCCTTGATAGTTGTGTTAACTACATGTCAGGTATTACTGTAGTCCGCCATATTTATTTGATTTATGTTTTTTTATGTTTTTTTATCGGATGTATATCCGAGTTCTTCGTTGGCAGGAAAGACAACTACCTACCAAATATTATTCTTCTGCTTCAAGTAGTTTTATAGGTATAGCGCCAATAGACAGCAGACTGGCAGACAGACAGTGACAAACGTGAAAATCCGGAGAAATATCAGAAGGTGATTTTTTCACGATTACAATCGATACGCGAGGGTAAAAGTAAAAAAATGAGAGCAAATGTATTTTCAGTAAAGTATATAATTACGTAATCTTTCTCATCTCCAGAGAATGGTGAACAATAAATGCATATGCAGAATTTCTTTGTCTGTTCGTTCTCCGTTATGTGTATAAAAAAATCCAATTATATACTAAACAGCTCATACAAAAAAAAATGAAAAAAATTCTTTCTTAAAAAAGATCGCTAAAAAATATGAAACAAAATTTCACCGCCGCGCGACGTCTAGTTAATTGAATCTTATTACCCAGCAAAAAATCTCGGAACACAAGTACGTCGTCCTTAGCAGCATTTCATGCTTTCGCAAGTAGTTACACTGCGGCTTTTTTAAAAAAAGGAAAAGTAAAACCCTTCGTGCATTTAGAGGAGAATGAACAGTTTTAAATCGTTCTTGAATCACCTACAAATCCTAGTGATATTTTTAATGATAAAAAAATGGAAATGATTCAACAATTATATAACGTTGAAAACTGCCGCAATGTAAATCCTGCCCGTTTTGAAATTTTCCAGCAGTTCTATGCTTCGAGTAACAAATATGACAATTTTATTGATAATATTAAAAACTTTAATTCAATTAACCCCCTTACTAGCGATCGTTGAGCAAAGATTTTATGAACTATTTTTGTTAATTCGATATGGCAGAAAGCAACTAATCCGCATTACATTCTTCTTCCTCCATGAGAATATGGTTGGTTTTTGAAAGATAAATAGACTCCTACCGTTTTGGTATAGAGGAGAGCTAATACCTCGTGTTACGTGTTGAAGATGTCATTCTGGATGATGAAGAATGTAGTGAAACGCAATTGAACGATGATTTAATTACGATTAACATTCATGATTTAGATGAATATGTATAAATGTAATATTGTAATACTTTTTAACTATTTCCTATGTCAATTATTGTGTATATTTTGATTTATTTTTAACGCTTATTTATATTAATACATAATATATAATAAATTTGTTACAACATATTGTGCTTTTCTACGACTGCTAAAAAAACTGTCGTCCTCTTTTTCATTGTTTCTTTGTGTAAAACATGTTTATGGTAATACCTAGCAGAAAAAAGCAAAAAACATAAAAAAAATTGACCATTATTCCATTCTGGCGATAGCCGTACCTAATAAGAATGAATTGAAGTTGTCTTCACTTTGGAAACGTCAAATAATTATGGGTCGCGTGCGCCGACGTCACAGATTTTGAGACCTTAGGAAAAACAAACAGCTGTCATTGAGAAATCCGACGATTAAACGTGTTTCCTTAAAGTGAATTTAGCAGTGTTTGTACCATTTAAGAACTTGTTGTTGGATTATTTAACATCTACAACTATTCTTAATACTGTTATATAAACAATTTTGTTCGTCAGGATGACGGTTAGTTCGTATTTTGCAGAATTGTCTCCTGATGTAGAGGTTAAGTATACGGCTGCCATCGAATTAAATTTTTATATTTTGAGAAAAAAATGCTTTAGTACAAACATTGATGTATTTCCAAATGTTACACATAAGGATGTTGCGAATTACTTGATTTTTGAAAGAATTACGTAGACAGAATGACGAATTCAAGGCATTGAGAAGTCTTGAAGCTGTTTGTGGTTAGGTGAAAGAAGTACTCTGCAAGAAATTTGCAGGATAAAAGCTTGTTACAACGGTAAGAATTAGTTATCAACCATTTTTTTCATATATGCTTGCCTAATTAAATGTTGTTTTATAAATAATTACTAATGCAGAAATTAATTTTTCAGGATATGAACTCTTAGGCATCATGAATAAAAGCCATTGACTTCTTGGACTATTGCAGATTCAGATGGTTCCTTAATGCTCACTGGGATTGCGTTGCCAGTCTAGACAAAACATGTTCACCGCTTAACAGAAAATCTTTCCTTTTAGTCTTTTAGCAATGATTATGGTTGGAGATTAACCGCTGTAAATTTTGTGAAAAAGACACTTTATAAAATAAACAATGAAAGACTGACGTACTTATTGTAAACTGTTTGAAGTATGTAATAAGATGTACACAATTTCTTCCAGAGGTTAACCCCTCGTCTATACCTTATATACCTATAGATTGGACTACGCAAACCGTTGTAATTTTTGTAAATTTTTTATTATAATATATTATATAAAATGTTTAACATGTATTTTACTATTTTATGTAGGTCAATCGTTAATTATGACTTGTATTCTCTTAAATATACTCTCCCTCCATGCAGTTCATGCTTCGCTCAACTAAAATTTGAATAGGAAATAGTTATTAAAAATAGAGACAAACCAATATAAAATGTTAATTTCTTTACCATGGATTGTTTATTGCTTGTTTGAGCAGCAGTTATTACTATCACAGTCATTCTTATGCATTAACTTAAAGCATTTCTTTTAAATGCCTGGAATTGTTTAACCTAACCTCTTCTGGCTGTAAATCGACGTTATTTTACAAAAACTGATGTTGTCTCGGATTGCCACACTACCACAATTAATAATACAATAAAAACTAGCCATTTTGTATGACATAATATCGATAAAAACTCTAGGATTACGAAAAATTTAATTCTGAGGTTCAGTCAGTCGCCATTTGACAGCTAATGACAGCGGTTTGTTTTTCCTAAGGTCTGGGACCTGTGACGTCACGCGCACGCGACCCAATATTTGTTTTTATGTCACGTAAGTTAATCCTGAAATGTATTTATTTACATATGAAAATTGAAGACAATCATAGAATAATACTGTATGAAAGTCATAAAGTGCCTTTTTTTCACTTCTTGGATTGTCGCACTCGCCTACAGTTCTAGAAGAAAATACCACTTAATGCACTTGTTGCACAAATAATTGTTTTTGTCTATTATATTCCATATTCCTCTTAATAACCCTCATTCATATTATCGATGCATGATAAACTATATGTATAGAGTTCTTAATTGAACAGATTCTTATGAATATCTGGTTAGCCGCATATATACGCCAGTCTGCTGCGGCAGACCAACATGTTCGTTTAGAAGCTAGTTTTTGAGCTTTAACATAAAAAAAATTACAATAATGTATGATGACGTAGTCGAAATCCTGAAAATGCGTCTTCAGGAGGCGGTCCTGCAGATCGAAGTAATTTTGAACAATTAATATTTATCTAAGCTCCAACGGTTGTTTTTTTGGATAAACCCCTTCAAATTTGTCATGAATTAATAGGATGTTCGATGACGTAGGGTTTCATATGGTCGTCTCTCGGAATGTGAGAGAAATTGATTTTCGCATGGATAATTTTATGCGGATTTCTCATGGGTCAGTACACTAGCCTCATTCCTTATACTGCTTCGAGATGATAAAGCAGCCAGTATTGTTTATGAAAGTGCACTAGCTCCTAAAAGTAGATCATTTACCTAATATCATACTCGAAGCACCTTTGATTTTACTTGAAATATTTTTTGTTTCTTTAATAAATTTATCGGAATATTTCAGTTCCAGTTTTTAATATACTGTTTTTTTACTCTTAAGGGATATTGCAATTTCTCACATGAAATGAGCCATCTTATAAAAACAACAAATATATTATTATCAACATGTTAAACTTTTTGTCTATTTACTACTTTAGAAAATAAAAAACCAATGTTTATGATGGTGTTGCACTGTGTATGTAGAAGATAGGTTGATTTTGCTAAGAATTACAATAATAGTATAGTGTTTATTTAGTTTGTATTTAATTTTCTGTAATATAAAAACTGATATCTAATGATAATGTTAATATGTATAATTCGTTCGTGCTGAATAATCTCTGATTATATTCAGATGTGTTTTAAATGAACAGTTAAAAAAATAAAATAAATATGTTTATGTTACTAACTATTAAATGTACTTCTTAGCATCAGTTGTTGAATGTGTATAGCTGCAAAAAAATAAACACATTAAACAAAATCATAGGAATCAAAATAGAAGTTACCGAGTGATATACTTTTACAGGGAAATAATTTCTATTGTAAGAGCGTCAAAGTTTACTCTAGTACACAAAATATAACTAAATTGTTGATATCAAATATAACTGAGAAATGTACAAAAATTTGAAAGTTTTATAGATTTAAAGAGATCCCCATAGTGATCCCGTTGATTAACATAAGATGTATTGTATATTGTGACGTGCTTACACCCTTTTTTAAACACCCTGTATTGTGGGTTCGGAAATTATAACACCAGGGTAACACTAACACTAATTTATTAACTTACTAATTACAACAATAATTAGTTGGCTAATAATACACTACAATTCAATTATTCAGTCACTTTATCACTGTGTTTACTCCTTACTCTCTGACCATCTCAACTGACCATTAGAACTTCCCCACTCTGGTTTACTCAGTGTTGCCAGGTCAAAATTATAGAAGTTATCAGACGACGCTTGAAAAAGTTACTAGATCTGACTAAAATTTCCCTAGATTTGAAATTAAATGAAGGAGTATCAAAATTCTTTTTGTTCGTTGTTTTTGTTCCATAAAGATTCTTTATTGCCCTAAAAAAAATATTTCTTTTTACAAAACTGAAAACTCAGACTTGTATTCTCTAGGACATGTAATATTTTTGAGCCTTTTGAGCGCCCTCTATCGGATTATTTCGTTGCCAGACTTTGTATTATATATTATGATTTATAACTAGAAAGTGATGTGTTTGTCCAAGAACGGCTAGAGGGCAACAAGGTAGCGGTTAAAGTGAACAATTTTGAATTAAATGGTTCGCAACTCGAATATAATGTTTGTATATCTACCGCTAAAGGGCAAAAAATCCGATGAATAAAAAATCATTAGAAATAGGTATTTTCATAAAAGTTTTCACTAAATCATCAGATTGACAAGAAAATCACCAGATCTAGTGAAATTTCACTAAACCTGGCAACACTGGGTTTACTCCATGCCTTATATACCTAAAGATGAGGGATCCCGAATTTTCTGTATGACGTCACCATTCTCTAGATCTAGATAGTTCCAGATGTCATCATTCTAGAGCTTCTAGTAGGTTTTTTCTCTAGTAAATGCAAATCTCTACATTCAGACATCCGAAATAATTGAATTCTGTGTTGCCTACATTCTAGGGTTGCAACACATCACAGTATTTTTCTCAATCAAGACCTAAGATAGTAGTCTGAATTGATATTGCCTGATATTTTCATAGATTTACTGCAAAATGAGTGTGGTGTGACTTCATTTGGTGTGCCTACAATATCAGACTTATAGACCGGGCGGCCATGTCAAAAACGCCTCGTCATCGAGTTTCGAGTTGAATTGTTTATATAGAGTTTTTTCATCCTTAGTACTTTTACGAGGCAATTGTCGTCTACGGCATTTCCTGTCGGGTTATGCGTGGCAGTAGAGTTCCGGTAGTTTTTAGAACTGTACTATTACATGATCGAATTTCGATTTTTTTCTTTTATTAATTTGTAGATTTCAATGAGTATAAATGGAATATATTGGTCGGCTACATGATATATTGTAGGATAGCGCTGACCGACCAAAAAAAGGGGATATATTATGAAAGGACTCTTACGTGATCGAGTTTCGGGCTGAATTTTACACCAAATTAAAGCCAAAACTACGTAAATTTTTAATATTTTTGTCGTCCACCTTCAAACCTGTCAGTTTTTTCAGGCCGACTGAAGTTTACCAACGAAATGTACGGAATAAAAAGTAACGATGTAAATGCTGGTAGAGTGCTACTGTTTAATAAAAAATACAGTTGCCAGACAATTGAAGGATCACTTTTCAAGAGAACTCAAACTTTTGATTCAGAGAGTATATCACCATGCTGGAAATCCCTTGAAAAACAAATTTTTAGAGCCATATATATAAATTCAATGTGGCTGGCAGCTACTGAATTTGACTTCCTACAATTTAATCCAGAAAATTGTGGCTGAATTTGAATATCAAATAAATTGGTATGAAGGTGATCCCACACCTCTGAACACTGCAGATATAATCATACCAGAGAAATCGCCAGAAGAATCTGAACTATCAGATCTAGGAGACATTGTTCAATACTGTTATTCATCAGACGATGATCCATTATAATTTATATAAATATTATAATTTTTTGTAAGTTTATATTTATGTAATATAATATCAATAATAATTAAAATTTTATAATATAAATTATCATTATTAATAAACAGTTAATAATTCAAATAACCCGACTGAACCTGCAGCATACCAATTTTTTAATATTCCTTGAATAAACCGTTTTATTCCATTTAATCTATAACTACATTAGAATAAAAACAGCACTCATTGTGAGAACTTTACAGATCGGGTCTATTACAGAGAATATGGATAAATCGAACATCTCTTGACCAGGAGACGTCAAGACAACCCCGGCGGTTGTAACCACTTTCTTCCTGAATGACAAAACATTCGGAAAATACTGCGAAAGGGCTGAAGAACGGTTTCTCCCGTTATCGAGGCGAGGAACACGATGGTTGCAATACCTCCTCGCCCTCGATAACGGGGGAAACCATTCTTCAGTCCCTTCGCAGTATTTTCGGAATATTTTGTCATTCGGGGGGTGGTTCCAACCACCAGGAGTTGTTTTGACGTTTCCTGGTCAAAAGATAGTCGGTTTATCGGCATTCCCTGTAATAACCTCGATCTGTCAAGTCCTCACAAGTATAGTACGGAAAAATAAAAAAAAGAGGTAGTTTTTTCCCATTGAAGTAGTTCCAGAATGATGGGGAAAAACCACTGCAACTATCGTGTTCCTCGCCCTGAACAACGAGAGAAGACCATTCTTCAGCCCTTTCGCAATATTTTCGGAATGTTTTGTCATTCAGAGATGGGGTGGTTTCAACCTCCGGGAGTTGCTTTGGCCTCTCCTGATCAAAAATACTCTATTTATCAATATTCTCTGTAATAACTTCGATCTACCAAGCCCTCACAAGTATAGTGCGGAATAATCAGAACAAGTGGTAGTTTTTCCATTTGGGGGTACTTCTAGAGGGGTGGGGAAAAAGGACTGCAATCATCGTGTTCCTTGCCCTCGCAAACGAGAGAAGACCATTCTTCAGCCCTTCCGCAGTATTTTCGGAATGTGTTGTCATTCAAGGAGCGGGTGGTTTCAACCTCCGGGAGTAGTTTTGGCGTCTGATCAAAAGATACTCGATTTATCAATATTTCCTGTAATAACTCCGATTTATCAAGCCCTCACAAGCGTAGTACGGAAAAATCAGAACAAGGGATGTTTTTTTTGTCATTTGAGGGTAGTTCCAGAAGAGTGGTGGAAATTATTGCAATTATCGTGTTACACGCCTTCGAAAACTGGAGGTAACCGTTCTTCAGCCCTTCCGCAGTATTTTCGGAATCTTTTGTCATTCAGGGAGGGGATGGTTCCAATCCCCGGGGGTTGTTCAGGTCAAAAATACTCGACTTATCAATATTCCCTGTAAAAACCCCAATCTGTCAAGCCCTCACAAGCGTAGTACAGAAATATCAGTCCTTTTTCATTTAGGGGTAGTTCCAGAACAGTAGGGGAAGGTATTGCAATTATTGTGTTACTCGCGTTACTCGCCCTCGAAAACTGGAGAAAACTATTTTTCAGCCCTTTTGCAGTATTTTCGAAATGTTTTGTCATTCAGGGAGAGGGTGGTTATAACCCCCGGGGGTTTTTTGGCGTCTCCTTGTCAAAAGATACTCGACTTATCAATATTCCCTGTAATAATCCCGATCTGTCGAGCCCTGACAAGCGTACTATGGAAAAATCAGAACAAGGGGTAGTAGTAGATTTTTGGGGGAAGAAGTACACTATCGATTCCGTGGTACGATAGAAGTATGTAACGAGAGTCATTTTAAACGATTCAGAAGTTTTATTTCAACGCGTGTCGTTTTATTAGATTTAATAAGCATTTAACCCCGAATTTAGAGATGAGATGTCAATTTGCGAAAAACTGAGCAGAGAGACGTACATTTTTGACGTGATATTTGGAATCAGCGGTCCAAAAAATATAGGGATAGGTGGTTTTCACCTGTGGAAAATAAGCTTTATTTTTTGTATGGCTGTGTTATTTATCACAAATGTTAATAAACCACATTTAAATTTTATAAAGTATAAACAACAATAAAAGCTCTAATAATTTTATTCCAAATTAAAAAACACACATGGTAAAGAGACATTCTCTTTAAACCCTTGCTTGTGTAGAAAGAGATAACAAATTATTTATATTTTTATAATTGGTATAAAAACTTCGTTCAAGGGTCAATTCAAAGAGCCGCGCTTCTTGCTTTGAGACTGCCCGGCAGCGAGGACAAAGTCGGTAATCTTTATACTTTTTTATGACTTTTTAAAGTAAGTGAGGAAGTTCATGATTCGAAATTATACGTCAATTGACCCAGAAAGCAGGGGTTCTCAAGTGTCTCTTATCTTAACATTCAACTTGTTGACCTAGGTCAGCGTTTTTCATAGTTGCCCCTAGAAGAAAAAGTCATGTAGGTTTCTTTTTGTCTAGTCGGTCCCCATTACCAGTTTTTCTTAATGGCATGAAATTAATTACACCCTGTATAAATGCACCATTTGTTAATTAGTCATTTAGTTTTATCAATGGTCTTTGCTCATTTTTCAATCACCATCTGAATTTCATTTAACTCATGTGCCCATAGGTTACAGCGAAGCATGAAGAACTTATAGACGGAGAGCTGGGCACGAGTTTTCGATATTACTCGGGTCATGAAAAGTTTCGGTAAAAATACGTGGTACACTAAGAGAGGACCCTGATTTGGGAATTTGCTGAAAGCTCGAGCAGGGAGGGGCACCGCCATATTGTAAAAATGGCGCACAAAACAGTTTTTTTAAAATATCTCGCTTCGGGTGCCTCATACGGCAAAAAATGTTCTTATGAAAATGAAAGAGCATTAAATTTTCTACAAAATATGTTCTATACATTTTTTCGAGAAACAGAACAGTTTCGGTGCAGCAGCCGATTGAAGTCAAGCATTCTTGACAAAATTTTGTAATTTCTCAATTTAGTGCGACTTTTATGAAGGAGTGTTTCCGTGTTGAGACAAAATTTGTTTTCATACCTAAGAATCTTAATTTTAATTTACTTTATGTCTTAAACCATAAATATGTTTAACTTTACCCTTTACCCTTAGCGTTCTGTTCCACTTGTCTAAGAGCTGGGCACGAAATTTCGATATTACTCGGATCATGAAAAATTTCCGTAACAATACGTCGTACACTAAGATAGGAGCCTGATTTGGGTGTATGCTGACAGCGCGAGCGGAGAGGGACAAGAGTGAGAACGGTGAAATTTGATTTTTTTTTAAAACAAAACTCATCACGGTTACGCTTAAAAATTTATAGAATAAGAAATTGTGAACTGCGTAACCGAAATATGAAGTTGCTGACAGGTAGGCAGGGGATAAATAGGTTGCTGACAATTGTCAACTTCCCAAAAATTTACGAAAAAAAATTACTGCGGTTATGTCAGCACCTTATATAATTTGTTGTTAATATGTCAAATAATATGATCATAAAAATTGCTGACAGTTAAATGAAGGAGATATCCCGTAAAATAGAGTGAAATTGAAGCGGAGACAATAGCCCGTACTATGCACACGGTTAGGTACTTCGAAGAGAATCTTTAAAAAAAAAACACACCTACATTTTTTCAGTTTTATTACTTTTATATGATTATTATATTTATAACAATTTTGACAATTAATTTATGACAATTACCTTGAAAAATTAGTTTGTAAAAATTTATTTATGTGAAATAATATTCAGCTCCGAAAATAATATTTTAATTTTATTATATACAAATTTTTTATCTACCAATTTGAAACCATATGCGATTGGAACAGAACGCTAAGGGTAAAGGGTAAAGTTAAACATATTTATGGTTTATGACATAAAGTAAATTAAAATTAAGATTTTCTGGTATGAAAACAAATTTTGTCTCAACACAAAAATACTCCTTCATAAAATTCGCACTAAATTGAGAAATTACAAAAAATCATAATTTTGTCAAGAATGCTTGACTTCGATCGGCTGCTGCACCAAAACTATTCTGTTTCTCGAAAAAATGTATAGGACATATTTTGTAGAAAATTTAATACTCTTTCATTTTTATAATAACATTTTTTGCCGCATGAGGCACCCGAAGCGAGATATTTCAAAAAACTGTTTAAGTGCGGCATTTTTACAATATGGCGGTGCCTCACCTCGCTCGAGTTGTCATCAAATTCCCAAATCAGGGTCCTCTCTTAGTGTACCACGTATTTTTACCGAAACTTTTCATGACCCGAGTAATATCGAAATCTCGTGCCCAGCTCTTAGACTATTACGAGGCGTCTCATGCATATCCAAGGAGTGGTTCGTATTCCACTGTAATCTGAAGAGCACCGTCTATTTTACTGAGACTTCAAAGGGTTATTGGGCTGACTTGGAAAACTGTTAAAATAATTTTCATCATTTAAAGTCGGCCTATTACCATGACTAACGTCAATCATCGTTGCCAAGAGACGAGATACCTTCAACGCTGAAATTTAATCGAATTTCTTCTCTGTCGATGAGGTATTTGTCAAGATAGATGACGCTGAAGTCTGAAGAATATACAGGAATATTTTACCAGAGTGTGATATTAATGCAAGGAATCTGTAGTTATTACATGTAGTGGTGCGAAGATCGAAGTTTTACAATTATCGAACCAGACTCCCGTCATATTGTTTAGCATATATACTCTGTGAAGGATTCTCACTCCATCTTCGTGAGCTAACTTAAGAGCCTTTTAATATTGTTGATCCCAGCTCCTATGGCAGTTTTTAGTTTTTGTATGGCTGCCTCCACTTTTGATTTCAATATTGAAAGTTCGTAATTCTGCTGCTAGACGGTACTTCAGGATGATCACTTACGAAAAGTTTTTCGCAGTACTGGCACCAAACCTTAATAATCCGATCCCTGTCAATACTCAGAGTGTCAGTGGATTCCTTATTGACAATGTTTTATGTTTAAAGATCTCCATAGAGTTGCCATTGCAATATAATCCACCTGTGATACCGCCCGTAAGTGATCATCTTCCAGTATGGAATCGACTTTGACGTTGAAACAATGATCATTTCTCTGTTTGGAATATTGTGGATTAGGGTTTCTAGATCTTCGTAGTATGCCCCAACTCCTGCTCTTTCGCAGCAGTTGTAAATGCATACACTTGTACCAAATTTACTACTGTTGGCTTGACGTGGACTAATCCTTAGAAAGATTACTGGATCACTAACAGAGAAGACTGATCGAGTTATTTCTTAAGAGATCTACAATCCTGCTCCGCTTTGGCTGATATTATTTCCAGAGAAGCAGCATATCACGCTTTTTGTCCTGAATCTAAAATTTCCGGATTTCTTATAATGCATCTTTGGCTTTATTTATTGGCTTTATCATATATTTAGTAGTTTTCAGGTCTGTAAATGAGACCAAGGTTTTCACTGTATCAAGAAAGAACGTAAAACATCATCAGCGTAATGACACATGTTTTTAACATTTTCAGACATTCAGATGAATTTTTATTTCAGATTTTATTTTTGTTGGAAATTTTTTTATTTAGACAAAGTAAATAGTTCAGGAACGGCATCATCGAAAGGGGGTGATAGTTACTTTAAACGAGGTAGTAGATTTTTTTTTATCTTGTATGTATTGTAGAGAGTATGTAGAATCCAAGTTTTAGACCTCCAAACCCTTGGCAAATTTTTGTGTGGACGAAAAAACCACGAATTTTTGGCACTTTTTTCAGTTTGTGGCCTATAACTTAAAAACAATGCATCCAATCGAGAAGTCATTTATTATCAAAATTAAAGAGCATTAAATTTCGCTTCGAATGAGTATCATCAAGCGGTATGGGCGTAATTGGCAGTCGAATAACCAACTTGTAAAAAATTCACACTGGCTAACTTTTTAAACGTCTTCAGCTCTGAGACGGCTAATAAAAATGAAAAAATCCATAGAATGAAAGTTGTAGAGCATGTAATTTCAAGTTCATAGATTACCTGATTTTCCAATTTCGATCAATATTAAGCAAAAAAAATAAAAAAATTTAAAAAAATAAATAAAATTTCAACTTTGAGGTACTCATTTGAAGCAAAATTTAATGCTCTTTAATTTTGATAATAAATGACTTTTCAATTGGATGCATTGTTTTTAAGTTATAGGCCACAAACTGAAAAGAGTGCCAAAAATTCGTGGTTTTTTCGACCACACAAAAATTTGCCAAGGGTTTGGAGGTCTAAAACTTCGATTCTACATACTCTCTACAATACAAGATAAAAAAAATCTACTACCTCGTTTCTTAGTAAAGTACCGTTATTGAACTAAAATATATAAAATATATTTTTCCTCTTATATTAAATAAAGTTGGATTAATTGTTAATATAGCTACAGAGTTCAAAGTTTTCTATTTATTGTTCTTTTTAATAAAAAATTCATGAAATACTCTTATTCAGCTCTAGAACACTAGTTTTGAAATACTTTTGAAAAATTGGTTCATATTATAAGTAATACCATTGACTTAAAAATCCAAAAAACTCATTAATGTTTAGGCTTCTTACCTTCTCCCTTCCAAATAAGTGTCCTTACCTGAAACAAATTTATATTTAGTAAATCTTTCATAACATGGATCGGTTTTAATTTTATGAGATTCAAATTTCGATATTATATTATTGCCTTTGTTATTCTGGTTAAGTGGATTGCATTTACTTTTATTTTTCACAATAAATGTATATTTAACGTGTATGATATCAAATATAGATATATAATTTTTGACATACTTTTTGTAGGAGAATCAGAATCTGGCTATAGTGTGAAAGAGGCGATGGCGCATATGTGACTTAAAAAAACCTCTCGAGTGTGAGTCGGACTCGCACTTGGAGGGTTCTGAACTGTAACAATATATATATATATATATATATATATATATATATATATATATATATATATATATATGTAGGTAGGTGGGCACAACAACAAATAAAATTGCAAGCTGTCTTAAATATATCTTAAAAGTTTTTCAGAATCCTTATATAGACTTTTATTAATAACTTGATATTATATTCATAAAATAAAGGCAGGGAGACATAGTAAAACTGAAAATTTTTATTGAATATGTTAAAAAAAAGTCTAAAAACAAAATAAATATCTTTGACTCATCATATCCTACATACATATAGCAAAGAAATGTTTTTAAAGTCCCACATTTTGAGCCACAAAAAGGCGTTGACTCCCGAGATACCTGCGGAGCACCAAACTCTAACTACATGTGGAAATTAATTTTTCTAGTTATAAGAGTTTCGGAAATAAGAGACAAGCGAACGGGCGAGTGGACGACGAAAAAATGAGACATGCGAAACCTATACCATTATTTGGTACTCATTTAGCACTCTCTGAATACTTAAGAAAAATAGGGGCAATTATTGGTGTAACAAAGCTGCTACAAAATTTTTAATTTTGGTGACACCATAATCATCGGTAATAATTGAACATTCACTTAGTCCCTCTGAGTGTGTAAAAAGTAAAATGCTGAGATTATTAATAACATATAAATTCTTGTACATATTCAGAGTGTGCAAAATGAATGTTAAAAAATGGTATATTAAAAATATAATTAGAAATTATTCTTTTATGGAGATATAAATATCAATCATCTATCGAATTCGCCAGAAAGAAATGAATTAGCTGACATTTTACATGCATACGGTTTTGAAATCTGTGTAAATGAACCCACAAAATGGACTCCTATTTCTTCGAGCGCGATTGATTATATTTGTACAATTTACCAAGACTATAATATATCCATTGACGTATGTTTTAACGGCATATCTGATCATTCGGCGCAATTCATAGTAATAAACTGTGATCTAGATTTAAATCTGAATAAGTACATATACCGAAGAGTTTATAATAGTGAAAATTGTGCAACACTGTTTTATCATTTAAGTAATAAATCCTTACGTTTGACGTCTATCAAACTGAGGATGTTAATGATGCATTTGAAACATTTATAAACCAATAAAATTTCATGTAGATGTTGCATTCCCTGTTGAAAGATAATGTTCTAGAAATACTGTAAAACCATGGTTAACTCGAGGTATTAGAATATCTGCTAGGAAGATGAAAGAACTATACGCAACTATGTTAGAAACAGGACATATAATGGATAAAAATCATTACAAAAATTACAAAATAGCGGTGTGGTCCAGCAACGTCAAAGTTTCATACATTGCCAAAGATTAATAATTTCTTTTGAAGAATTATTTTGTTTAAGGCAGCAATTCATACAAGATTTTGTAATTTCTTCTAATCTTTATCATTATTTTTCCAGTAGCAATAACTTCTAACTAATGCTTTCATCGTGATTCCTATACATGACCCATATATACTTTTTTTAAACTTGTAATCTTAAAGATTTTTATGTTGTAATGTATATTCATTTATATTAAATCCTAATTTCCGTAAGTCGCCGCTTTCAAGAGCATGTAATGTATCTCTCATTTAGTCACAAGAAGTGTATTAATTTGATTTATTTGAAAAACAGAAATTTGGTCATAATGATCTTCACTTCCTTTGAATGGAAATCTTAAATATCACTTTCTTATCTAACCATAGTTACAATATTACAATACATTTAACAATTAGTAACGATGCATTTGTATCTAACAATACGTATTTTGTACTAACGTTACTTCTTTTACGGTACACATAACTATTATTAGTAAGCTCATACAAATACGATAAATATGTAAATTTTAGTAAACGCGGCTCTTGAAAACATTCAGTTTGCAGGAATAATAATGAATGTTCACTTCATTATCGGAATTCGAAACTTTTGCCCGCATTGATATTGCGGCGAATAGTCAATTACAATATATCAATCACAGTTTAGTGAGAACCGATCGAGTATATGGGAATTGCATAATGACGGCGAAGTAGTCGGCATGAAAAGAGCCCACTTGATGGATGATCGTAGCGGCTTCACCAACTAATGTAGCTAATAAACAGCCTATCTGACAACTTAGTGACAGCGTTCCCGGCTTAACTTTAGTATCCCCAGAACTCCTTGCTGCTATTAAAGCTCGATTAAAACAGAAAGTCCAGCAGTAAAAATCTGCACAAATAGCTTTTAGATGTCCAAGGTCGGATATTGCTTGAATGAGTTGATGGGCGATTTAATCGTGAATTTTATCGATATAGTAAATAAAATATCCTAGTTTATACATATAAGGAGAATGAATATACTCCTATACACCATTGATATTATTATACTCTTCGCAAAAACGAAGAGTATATTGTATTTGATCGGCACATTTTTAAAATCGTAAATATCGCTAGTGGAGAAAAAAATTTCATATCATTGTGTTAGTGAACAAATTCTGAACAACTTTCAAAATGTCCGTCTGTCCGTCTGTCCGTCCGTCCGTCCGTCCGTCACGTTTCTTGTACGCACGATAACTCAAGAAAGACAAATCCGATTGTACTGAAATTTGGACAGTAAATTAGTGTTAGCTAGAGGAAGAACCCTATTGTTTTTGCACAAAATCGATCGGTAAATAAAAATGTTATTAATTATTTAAATTTGAAAAAAAAATTTTTTTGATTTTTATGTTTTTGTAACTCAATATAAATTTGGTGATATCATATTTCATTTCAATATCTAAATATTTATATATTTTACAAATATACATTTCATAATGTGATATGTAACCGTGAAAATACGATTTTAGCTCGTGTCTTATAATGTAAAAATTTACATTTTTTCACGTGTAAGGTGGCGGTATAGTTCTTACGCTTTTGACTCGGAATCCAAGGGTCCCGGGTTCGAAACCCAAATGGGGGTTTGGTATGTTTTTTCAATTTTTACTTTATTTTGCACTGAGTCTTTTACCAACTAAGTTCGTACTATAAAATTAAAAATGTCTAAAAATGACATTATTTACAAAAAACTGCGAAGAGTATCCTATAGAATGTGTAACTGTTATATAAAAAGTTCAGTGAACAGGCGAAGAGTACATTTTTAGCTTGTTTCTCTTGAGATGGTGGCTAAAAAGAGATCACTTCTAATCACTGGCTATATTATAACTCATCTTTGGGCCACCTTTACATATGATTATCAGGGTAAATTAATAAATATGAGTTCCATTCTTGTGCTAGAAATAGCAAAAAAGATTTTTAAGAGCGTCAGCTGTTAAAAACTACCAAGACCAACTTTTTTGTTATCCTATTCCTGAGAGTAAATGGGGGTATGTAGGTAAAGCAAGTGAGCAATAAAATTGCGATATGGGACATAACGTGTGTCCACATATGGAGTCCGGAAGAAGAAAAACTTTTTAATTCTTGATATTACGAAAAATAATATATTCTTTCATTAGGAGTAAAAGTTACACTTTTGTGACGAGTGATACTTTTGTATTAAACAAATGTAAGGACTCACATTGTTTCGATCATACCTTCTTTGTTATTCATATTACAGAAACTAACAAAAAATCATTTGAAAGTTTAATTAACACCCTTTTAATTTGCATTATAAATACTTTCGGAGTAAGTGTCATAGTTTCCTAGATTTAACACTTAATCTAAATACTTCGGATGCCACCTTTAAACTTTCATATTTCCGAAACTGCTAATCCTACAGAAATGAAAAATTAAAACTAATCCATCTTCAATATATAAGCTTTCTTTTTGGTATCTATGATTTTTTCGCTAAAACTAATATTTAGTGAGATATTTGCAAGAAGCGAAACATTTTTACTTTTTATCGAAAATACCTTTATAATTTAAAGTGTAATTTTTTTAAAGCAACTGCAAGGTAATGCTATATATTAACCAAAAACAGTATTTGTGATTTTTTTTTTTTAATTACTGACAAGTTACAGTAACAAAATGGCGAAATTTTAAAACAAAATGTGAAGACGCACATTGTCTCGATCATAACGTTTTTATTTTTTATGCTGCGGAAGCAAATAAAACCATATGAAAATACAATTAATAACCTTTCATTTTGGTCGTTAACATTTCTTACGTAAGTAACATAGTTTCTGAGATATTTAACATTTTAACTGAATACTTCTTCCGCTTAGAAACGTTCGGACGCCATCTTAATGACGTCATAACAATATATGTCAATATGTCCTCCACACAATGAGAGCACGGCATCAGGCATTTTCTTATTCAGGAGACCTCATCGAATATATTCTTGCTCGGTGTCGCCATTTCTCAGCTGAGTCCGATGGAAATTCTATTTAAGTCAATTGGCTTCTCTACTATTACCTACATTTACAATTGTAATGAAGCGTATTTTCAACCCGAATAAACTACTTATATTTTCCATAATTAAATAAGTTTCTGCTGAATTATTTAATAAAAATTACCAGGCTGTGAAAAACAACAGGCCCCACTAGGCCCAACCGTTCTGAAAGTGTATAAAATTAAACCGTGATCTCTGCAGAAAGCAGTCAGTTGCTGCCAGCCGTGATCTCTGCAGAAAGCAGTCAGTTGCTGCCAGTGAACGACAGCGAGTAGAAGTGGCTTCTCCAGGGAACCCGCCAGCAGACGTAAGTTTAAAATATTTGAATTATATTTCCGCGAAACTGTACCACAGAAGACTAAACAATCAGAATGGGATCTTTCAGGGAGGGGGAAGGTTCGCGCATTTCTAAGCGCGCATCGAATCCCCATATGTTCCTGGAATAGAATACAGCGATGCCACATTTGGTAGATTGAGAACAACAAATAATCTGGTACTCAATACACAGTTGCCAAATGTACAAAGAAATCTGATTTGTACAATAATTTAGTAGTTACATCAGTGGCGCAGCCAGAAAATTCATCTGGGGGGGGGGCCAATAGAACCGGCCTCCCCAGGGGATGAGTATAGTAGATTCCTCTACTAGATAATATTGGCATTAATTACAAAATATTTATTTCAAGGGACGGCTTGGGGGGGGGGGGCGGGCCCCATAGCTCCCCCCCTGGCTGCGCCCATGAGTTACATACTTTGTAATTTTGAAAATAGATTAAAAAATCAACCAAATGACAAGTTCAGCATTATGTCAAACCAAGACAACTTTTAGACAATTCAGAAAGAGTGATTTTGCAAATTTGATTAAAGTTGAAGATTTGTGCAAAATTAAATTATAAACTCCTAATTGCGACCCTGACTACAACATTACAAAATACGCCCCTGATATCTATTCCAACAAGATACGCGATTCTGGAGTTAAATTGTACAAAGGATATGCGCCTACGTCAATCAATATCCACGCACCGTCTCCCAGTCAGCACCGTGAATAGAGGGAGTAGTGGACTAGATACAGGACGCGCCGAGATCAGAAAGTTCAGTTCCTCACGAGCCCAGTGTTGCCAATTGCCGGAGAATTCTCCGCGTTTCGGAGAATTTGACTGCCTGCGGAGAATCTGGCGGAGAATGCCTTTTTGACGGAGAATTGGCGGAGAATATAGGGTGACAGAATTTATAATTATTTCTTTATTAAAAGAAATAACAAAATACTGTACCTTTCTGTTTTCTTGCAGTTTAGGAGTTTATGTAAATGATAACAGATGGCGATATGTGCGTATTGTTTCATTAAGGATCAACAGAGGCAGGTTGTCGACCAATGATCTCAAGTAGTGAGCTCGATACTATATTGGAGTGAAGACCGATAGGCTGGAGCTGGAAGAAGCTTTAGAGAGAGAAAGCCAAATTTGAAGGTTACCTGTCTCAGTTTCCTGAATAATTAGTTTACAAGTAAGAGGGAGACAGAGTGCCTCCTTTAGCTTATCTCTAAAGTTTCTTTGAAAGGGAACAATAGGTTCCTAATTGTTCATACTCATTCCAGTATAAATATAGACGTTGAGTGAAAAGTCATACCCTTCAATCAACGATATAGAGTTCACTAATCTCTAGCGTGCTCCAAACCTGATTGTGCTGATTCATCACAAAACCAGGTTTTATTAATTCATTACTGATGAATTAAAATATCAATTTGTGCAAATTAGTAATGGACTAATGGATTACATATTGAGAAGCAAATAGAGATCAATATATTTTTTGTTGTATAGAAAATTTTGATATTTTATTTTTGGCGGAGAATTTCTTCGATTTGCGGAGAATTTTAAGGTAGTAGGCGGAGAATTTTAGAAAGCTCTGTTGGCAACACTGCACGAGCCAGACCAGCAGCAAGACGTACTACAGGGAGCTCTGGAAATAAGAATAAGTGAAATTTTTCTAAGACCGGGAGACAGAAAATAATGGTAAAGTCCGCGATTTCTGACTTGTAAAATATTTTTCATTTAACCGTTTCACCTGTAAATAATACAAGTCGTCATTTACCACTACGCACCGTGTCTGCACATTCTCCTACTCTACCGGCTTACTGAGAGAGGAAAGTTTGTATTAGAACTCGCGAGAATAAACAGTCGAGGTCGGCCGCTCCACGACTCTAGACGTATCCAGCAGTAAACAGGAAGCTGTCGCCTTGCCAATTCGCGCCGTTAACCGTCCAGCACCGTATTACTTCGACTTCATACCGCTGCTTTGCTTCTGCCTGCTCTAAGTAACCTCACCGTAACAGCACCGTAACGTCATCGTAGCATAACCGTAACCATAATATCATAGCCTGGGTTTTTGTCTTGTATATAATGGTATATTTTAACGTAAATAATAATAATAAATAAGATAGTATTGTAGAGTACAGGAAATAAATACCGAATTCTGTGTTTTATTGCTGTTTGTGTAAAAGTCCAATTTTCCCAATTGACCCACTGGAAGTTACTGTTTTCTCCACTGTAGCTATCCCAGCCCTACTGTAACAGGCTGGTTTAAGAGGCTAGTGTGGGACCTTTGCCCCACGTAAAAAATTGTAAAGGTGGCGCCCCAGCAACCGAACCGTTGCTAAGGTGCCAGAAGTGACCGCTTTTCGGCCTCACCGGAAAGGATACGTCACACAATTTATCTAGTTCTACAGTGTATCCAAAGCTTTAGGATTTACTTGACTGTGTATGATGATACGAATTCTCTTGTCAGTGCATGAACTCCGTATTATCTCTCGCGCACAGACTTCTATAGCTGTGACTTTGGTTTGGAACGCTGGCTGACGCTCTTGCTATGCTACCCAGGTTCAGGCTGACGTCTGCCCCCGGTTGGTCCCCGTAAACCTTGCTCTACTGCTTCTTGGCGTTTTCGGTACGTCAGTATACCATGAAGGTCTTTGTGAAGTTGTGGCTTGAGCTGATACTATCTGACTGCGCGTTAAGTAATCGATTATTCTCTAACTGTTGAAATGTTTCGGTATGGTATCCTTTTCTTGGAATGGTCCCGTAATTTTTCAAAGGTTTGCTTTACTCTTTAGCCTCACATCACCTCGATCTAAAATATATTTTGAAAATAACCCTACATCAAGTTTAATCTCAAATTTCAGACTTTTGGTTTTTTCCCGTTAAAAGGTCTATGAGCATTTTCGTTATTGTTGGTCGAGAGTCACCGATTCTGATAGAATTGTTTCCTTAATTTTTAATTCACATGTACCTTACCTACTTACGTGGTGTAATGATACTTTTAATGTATATATAAATTATAAGTCGAGTAAATTTTAACGTAGCGTTAACTAAGAGAATCAGACATAAGCAACTAGTTTCTCTTTGCGTCATTGTGTTACCAACTAATACACCCTCCAAGTTAGAGTTTACTCGACTTGTACCATTTGAATAATCCAATATTTTGCAATTTTGCATATTTTGAAACAAATTTTGTGGATTGCCTACTGCTTTAGAATAAACAAACTGAGGGTCTCTTTTGTCACCACAATAAAGAATTTAAGCAAAATATATTTTTCTAAAAAAAGTGTCTTGTGACTGGAGTACTCATGGCAATAAGTTCACGCTTGTCCCAGGCTCTTTGCAGCAATAATATAAAATAGGTTGATCGAAAAGAAACTAATTTAATGGGTTGATGGAGGAGAAACTAATTTAAAAGGCAGAGGTTAAATGACCTTAATTGAATTTTTGTATAGAATACTCCGAATCAGACATAAAAATAAAATCACTATCACAAAGCACAAATGATTCTGAATGTGAATTCAAAGATTTAATTAGAAAAAAATGTGAAAATATTTCCCGATTCTGTTTTCAACGCAGCTGGCATATCTTTTACATAAAAGTTTATGTTTTTATACATCGCGGTATTAATCTGAAAGGCTCAACAGGGAACACATTGTAACACCAGTCGTTATTTTGGCGAAGCTTGTAATAAACCCGAACGCGCATAATTCGCAAAAAATGCCATATTTATGGCTCTACTGAAAATTCCAATTTATGTGTATACATAGATTGTTACTTATACCAATATATTTCCATTTGTGGAGTATTTTAGAGTGCTACAGTTTCTACCGTTCATTATATTACTTTAGAAAAACATTAGTAGAGTAGAAGTTGCAGTCGGTCGTTACCGACTGCGAATATCTATTTGGTTAACATTTTGTACGAATGCGGCACAATTTCCTTCTACGTATTGTCAGAAATTTAGTACGGAGCCAATATATTTTTACTTTTATCGTTCAAACAGACATTCTTAGTCAACAAAGCAATTTTTGATTGTAATTGATTCCAATTTTATTTCGTTTCCTAATAGTCTAAAATTTTAAAGTAAAATTGATATCACCTAATCTACGTAAAAGTTCGTTCAAACCGAAACATACTTTATATTGCAGTTTCGATGCCTTGTGTATATTTGTATTTTGTATGCTTCATCGGAAACATTGTGCTCTAAAAATAACAAAACAAGTTTATATAAATCATGCCAATATACACGCCTCTGGCGATCATCTTGTAGGATTGATATGCTATTTTATATATCAGTCTATGTAAAGTTCATTCAAATTGACAAGCGCTGCTTATTACAATTACAACACCTCGTACATCTTTGTATTTGGGTGTACTTGGTCAAACACCTTAAATGAACAATAAAAAAACTCACACCCACAGACAACTCTTTTTGTATTCGATATTTCATTTCACCGGAATTTTGTACATTTTCTGCCATTATTTTAAAAAATCATTACCGGGTTATAATATATCTATTTGTTAAATCGAATGGGTATAATAAAGGGAAGTTGTAGGCAGCTCGAATACTTACGTTATTAATTTAAGGGAAAATTAATTCTAAAATGACCATTTCAATATGACATGAAATTGCGAAAACCACAGGAACGATAATTAATGAAATTTTAATACGGAAATATAAAATTTTGGAATATAATGTACATCCTGCATTTAAGAATAGTGTTAGTGTTAATTACACGTAGTTCAACTCATGCAAAAAAATATAAAACTTCGGAATAATGTCATATTGAACGAATCAGTATAATAGTAAATGCTTCACAAAAAAAATTCTATATTGTGCGGGGGTTTGCTAATTTATAGGGGGTGGATGCCACCCCCTCTCAGGAGGTGCCACTTAAAAATATATATTTATTGGACCTGAAGTAGAATCAAATTTTAAGAAGAAAAGGTTCTATGCAATTTTTCACATAAATTGACAGTTTTTAAGTTATAACGACTTCAAAATTGCGATTTTAGCTTAAAAAAAAAGTATTTCCAAACGGCTTTCGTCAAGTATCTCGAAAAGTATTACTTTATCGAAAAAATGTTACAGACCAATTACAGAAAGTACAAACTGGGAATTAATTATATTTTTTGTTAACTACAATTTTGAAATTTATAAACAACTGCAATAAAAAGGGTTTAAATTTTGAAAAGAAGAAATTCCCTCTCCGTGATCTTAAAGTACTTATAAAAAGCTACAATTTTAGCCATCGTACACATTTCTTGGTTTTGATGGCAGGAATTCACAAGGGTGCAAAGTTTTAGCAACAATTGTATATTCGAACCGTTTCAATAACTATATTGATTTGAAATTTTAAATGGTGACTGTACTTTAAAGCGCTATATTTCTCCAAAATTTCATTGAATATTATCAATTATTTTTGAAAGAACAGTGATTTGTTTAATAACGCATAATTTTGCAATATACATTTTTTTTTAAATAATAATAACAATTTTAATGAATTATAGTTTATGTGCTTTTATTGTATAGCTCATAACGAACACTTCTCTTCTTTTTGTTGTTTTCCAGAGAACTTATAGATTTCGAGATATTCAAAAAAACCGATGAAAAACACGGTCTAAAAAATTAAATTGTTTAAATAAACTATACGCCGACCTCGCAGAAACCGCAAAACTGAACTGTGAACTTAAGTTGATCCCCTGAACACGTTAAAACAAAAAAACTCCCCTGACCAGACAATTCACATTGCGAATTTTTTAATCCTAATTTGATTCCACGAGATTTTAAATTTGAGCGAAAAAAAATGTCTGTCTGTCTGTCTGTCGGTCTGTAACTTTTTTTTTGTGCGCACGTTTACTCTGGTAAGATATTGACTTGAAATTTGGTACACGTAAGTATGTACTTTAACAGGATCTGGAACTAGATTATATTTTCATCTTATTCCGTCGAAGAGTTGTGGGGTAAAATGGGGTAAATGGGGGTAAATAGGTAAATCAAGCAGGTAAGAGTCCATAAAATTGGTATTTAGTGTATTCAAGAGAAGCTAAGGTTTCAAAAAATTTTTTTGCATTAGCCACCCCCATTAGCACCCCTACCCATTATTAAAATTGATGAAAAGAAAATGTGATTTGATTTAGTGTGTGTACAAGAACCGAAAGCCTGAAAATATTTTTTTACTACATCCACTCCCACTACCACCCCCCCCCTGTCACCACCCCCACCCCGCTACCGTGTGGGATATCGTTTTATAGGTTTTGGGAGTAGACGATTTCATATATTATATTATTAAAGTTCTATAAACAATTTTTACAATTAATTATTTTTTATTTATTTGCTTGCATTATGATTAGATATATATTTTTTGCCTTAAAATGCCAGGAATCCTATCATGTAATTCAATACTTAGTCAGTATTAGCTAGAAAGTAGTTGTTTTAGTTAGTTTTCCAATAATGACTGTTTTAAAGTGTTTTCCTAAGTACTATATTAGCATGACCTGATTAAGTTAACCAATATACAGAAAGTAGATAATTTCATATTAAATAAAAAATTGTGAATGTGTGAATTCAAATAAATGATTTAAATATTTTTAATATATATTTTTTCCTTTAAAATGCTAAGAATCCTATCATGTAATTCAATACTTCGTCAGTATTAGCTAGAAGAGTAGTTGTTTTGATTGGTTCTCCAATAATGAGTGTTTTAAAGTATTTACCTGACTAGCATTTTAGCCTGCCCAGATTAGGGCAACAATATACAGAAAGTAGGTATTTTCGTAATAAATAGAGTTAGTTAGTTGTGATTTGCATAATACCTAGATAACGTTCTGTATTCTATAAAAAATTATTTCCACATACACATTTTTTTTGTTATGAGAAACTTAGACAGAAAATCTGAATGTGGAAGTAGTGATTCCTTGGGCAGTGGTTTTTTACTTCCACATCCAGTGGAAGTATATTAACGCAAAAAAAATTTTGAAAATTTTTATTATTCAAATAGGCTTTAAAAATGTCATGAAACGTTGAGATTTTAAATTTGAGAAAAAAAAATCTGTCGATCGGTCTGTCTGTCTAACTTTTTTTTGTGCGCGCGATTACTCTGGAACCGTTTTAAGTTTAAGATATTGACTTGAAATTTGGTATACGTATGTATTTTAATGGGATCTGGAAATATATTATATTTTGATCTTATTCCGTTGAATAAGTGTTTGGGGGGGGGTAAATTGGGGAAATGGGGTAAATAGGTAAATCAAGCAAATAACAGTCCATAAAATTGGTAGTTAGTATATCAAGAGAAACTAAAGTCAAAAAATTTTTTTTGGCATTAGCCACCATTACTACCCCCAATTATTAAAGGAGATGAAAAAAAATGTAATTTAATGTGTGTACGATAACCAAAGGTCTCAAAATATTTTTTACTTCAGCCATCCCTACTACCACACCCATTACCACCCCCGATCATCACCCCCACCCCACTACCGATAAGGGATATCGTTTTATGGGTTTTTGGGGTAGACGATTTAAAATATTTTATTATTAAAGTTCCATGAACAATTATTGCCACATACGAAATTTTTTTCGTTGTCAAAGACTTCGACAGAAAATCTGGATGTGGAAGTAGTGATTCCTTGGGCAGCGATTTTTAATATAGGTACAGTTTTAAAACGATTGCACTTTAGTTCTTAAATATCAACCGGCAGAATATTAACCATTTTTTTTTTTGAGCAATAATCTGAGGAATTTCTAGTCTTGAATAAATGCGGACAATTTATGGTTTACGTTGTTTTTGTTTTTCGTTGAATAAAAGTAAGGCAAGTGACGTCTCACGTATCTGTTCTGATTTTCTTTAATGGGAGACAATGGAATATGTAGGTGCTGGGTAATATTAGTATTGACAGTTACTTAAAAGTACCCTTTTATTTGTCTCAATAGCCTAGGCCAGCTCTTCTTACCTCTTTTCTTCTCTATAGCATGGAGAAAATATTCGCTGATGTACAGAGTGTGCATGAAAGTGAATTAGCTCGTGAGGTTTTCCTTAGCATGATGTAAAAAGACATTTACTTTTATGCTTTAAACAGGCCTCATTTTTCAACATTTTTTAATAAAACCCGTAAATATTTCTTACTTGATATTTTGCTTATACTCTTTTGTTTTTTATTTCAATATTTATCAAAACAGGTTTACCTAGAGTTAGTAATGTAAGTCTTATATAGTTTAAACTTTTGCCATCTTTTTAATTAATATTATTCCTTTGCTGAATATGCGGTTCTTTCTTACGAACTTATTTTAAGGGACGGTACCTAGAGGAAAAATTATGCAAAATTTCAAAATAATATCAATGTACTGATAATCTTTTATGAATGATTTTTGTAGTAAAATATACCATCATCAGTTTCTATGTGGTTCCGATACTTGCTGTTAATCCTAAGAGGTGAAAATCACCAAATCGAAAAAATTAAAATTTGAAAAAGCATTGCTGATTTATTTTTGGAACGAGGTATATTTACGTATTTGGGGTCGCTGATTACGAAACCGAAGTCAAAATTAAAAATTTCAAGAAGCAGTTACAACATGGCGGATGATTTTTTTTATAAAACAGGTGATTTAAACGGATATTTAGGTAATCTATGTATTAACAAAGAACAGTGTTTGAGAGGTCTATAATTTTAGCTTTAGCATTTTCGACGGAAGTGTCACAGTTTCTAAGATATTCAACATCTGAACTAAATGCTTCGTCTCATAAACGATCGGGCGTCTTTAACCGTCCATATCTGCGAAACTATTAATCTGATATAAATAAGAAAAATAAATAAAGGACACCGCACGTTTTATAGGTAAATTGGTGGCCCGTCAAATTTGATGAATTTTTGATATGTTATAGTTCAACTGATTCTGAACAATAAGTTCCTTTGGCGAAACTTCAAATTATGGACAGTTTCTCCGATAGATGGCACCAAAGACTGAACTTACCTCTCGATACCGAATTAATTATTTCTTAAAACGTACTATTAGTAGTACAGTACCTAGAGGTAAAAAATATGCAAAACTTCGGAATAATGTCATATTGAACGGATTTCGTTCATTTTTGGCAGTATAATAGTAAATGCTTCACAGAAAAGTTTCTATATTATAAAGGATAGCGTATTTTTTATATAAAATTGATGACAAAAATTAATTGTTTATAATAACATTTTGTTTGTTGAAGTGTATTAAGTAATTTCTGTGTTTCCCGATAACAATTACAAAAACAAAAAGAGAATTAAAAAAATGTTTAAATAAATTACTTGGTAAATAAATTGGATATTCGTAATGTACGCGAAGAGGTACCACGAATTAAAAAAAGAAACATCAAAATCCGTCAACAGGTTCCAGAGATATAGCTTGCGATATCAGTTATTTCCACTATTGAACGCGCGGATTTGAAGGTTCCCACTCTCTCGCCTCGAGCCGTCTTCGTTCGAGCTACATATTTGAAGCTTCACCAATGACCCTGTTGAAGTGCAATCGTTTTCAATTTTTTCACACAAAAACTTCAGCTCTTTATCTTTAAAATGGCGTTAGTTACGTTTCTTAATTGTTATAAACAAAGTAGCTGTGAATTAAAAAAAAAAACGGCTAACTATGCCCCATATTGACCTGGGACAATTTTTTTTAATTCGTGTAAAAATGCCAGTTTTTCGAATATGAAAAAGGCATTTGTCTATGACCAATAGCAACGAAGTTATTTATTTGTGTATAAGTTAAAAATTATAGGGTCTTTGGAATGAAATTTTGCAATAACGAAAAGTTTTTCTTTTAGATCTAATAATTTATTTCGATAAAACAACTCTTCCCCTTTCATAAGATACCCGTAGAACCATTGTATTTTTATTATTGTGCGTATAATGTTATTGCAAAAAAAACATCTGTGGGATAAACATTTACAATTTTGCAAAAACTATTCAATGAATCGATTTTTACCATATATTAAGTACTACAAGACCCAATTTTTTACGTAATAACAAAGTCGTAGGTTGATTTTTACAATATTTATTGTTAATTGAATATTATGCGAATATAGACCGTTCTTTGCAATTTTCAAAGCAACAAATAATCATATCGACATTTTCAAAAAGCCATTTTAAAGGTTTTTAATCCCCTACAAGATAATTTCTCCGAATTGTTGATCAAATATTTTATTTTTTACTGGTAGGCAAAAATGTGCAAAAATATACAATTTCTGGCCTCACACCAAATCCACTGCAGGAAAAGTATAGGTTTTGTTCCTATAGGCCTATATTACCTGAAAAACTTGTCAGCTGTCTGGATGGTTGAATGTTGATAGGGTATTTTTTTGCTTATAAAATAGGGAGATAAAATAGCCGAGGAAATTGGGGGTTGTAGAGAGGCAGGTATATATTGTTCGCAAATTTGTTTGAACTGTGATGGAAACTGCGACAACTTGGAGAAAGCCGATAAAGGATAAACAGGATAAACATGTGTATGGACCCGACATCGAAGTTATTAAAAACCAAGATCGAAAACTTGAAGTAGAACAATCAGAAGATATTTTGAATACAACTTTTACGAACGCAGCTTTGCATTCTTCAATATACTACTTCCGATTGATTTATAAAAAACTGTTTTACATATTTTCTTCTTTTTTAGATAGAAGAAAGGCTGTTGTGGACGATGATAAAGTCCGATTCTGACATCTAAGAAATTTAAGAACAGGGCCGAGAACTTCAGGCGAAATAATCAGAAGGTATTTTTATTGTTACATTTAATTTGCGGACACAACTATACATAGTATACATGCCTACTTTAATATTTCAATTGCCATTATTTTATACCTTATACAGTCAAGTTGACTTAGCACTAAATTTGTTTAGGTCTTTTCTAGGAGAACGAAATTCTTTGGATCAAGAGAACAAGGACATCGAACAGCCCGGACCTTCTGCAATAAAGCGGCCAAGATGATTCTAATAATCTGTTTAATTATCACATACTACATATTTCTCTTGTATTCCTACACATTTAAAAAAATTGTTAATAGTAATGTTCTCCACTAACTCTCTGTGTCTTATTTTTGCAGGTATTAATTTTTTTCGAAAAGTACATAAGTTTTCATATCTTAAGGAAAAAATTAAAAAAGGAACTTTTTTGTTTTTTTTTAAATTTTTTAAATATTTTTCGACAATTGTCGACTTGGCAAAGTACAAATTCGTAATCGACACACCGAAAAACATTAAAGAACCAAAAATTAGAACTTTAAAAAAGGTTTTCAAAAGAAAAAAAACAAAAGAGGCATTTTTTGTTTTCTTTGCTTTATTTGACATTTCCCGAAACTTTTCGAGGTGGCAAAGTGGAAATTCGCAATCAGCACCCTAAAAAAACATAAAAGAACCAAAAACCAGAACTTCTCCAAAACTTTCCAGGTAAAAATCACCAAATGATTAGACTACTACAGGTACTGAAATGATAACTCCTGGAAATAAACAAATAGACTATTTACCATTATTTCGCCTTAGATTGATGTGCCTGAACTCCCGGTTTTGCCGGAAGTGAAGTCAAATCACGTTTTTCGAATGCACAATACCCGTTTATTTCAATATAATACATGATATATATAAGTAGGTTTATTAAAATTCACTATATTAGTAAATAAGTAAGTACGTGCATTTATTGATAGAACATTGATGTTAGCTTGATACCGGACACATCATAATCTTGGTAGAGAAAAAAGTTTATTTTATTTTTCAAGATATAAAATTGCAGTTGTGTCTAGTCAACGAAAACTAATTATTTGTGAGGTCTTTACGTAGAGTAGGCAGTTTTTGTTTATCTGCCATTATCTGCATATGTAATTCCTTCTTCAAGCTAGAGTAGAAGCGGAAACGCCGCCATTTAGACATAGAAGATGGATATTATTGGAGAAGAATCATTTGCCTGATTTTCACGTACTAGATTTAGATTATTTAAGAGATTTGACATTTGGCACAATCCAAATTAAAATGGCTCTGTCATACGTTCAAGGAAACCAAGAAGAAAAAGGGGACAATGCTTTTGAATATGATGAAAGTGTAAATGAGCCAGGATTGTTCAGAATTCGTGTTAGGTCTAGGCATCGCAATGTGAATAGGTATAAATTGTGGATTCATTATAATTACGACCAACAAATAGGACAAGTAGGAGAAGTTGTTGTACGTCAAGAACCAATTGTATACTATTATTGTACTTGCAAGACTGGAAGTCGAACTGTAGGAACTTGTTGCTACGTAGCAAGTGTGATTTGGTGTTTAAGATACGAAGCACACGTAACATATCCATCCATGAATATCTTGGGGGGTAATTGAAGATGCTGGAGACCGTGACGCAATCGACGTTGTCGAAGTTTAGTGACTAGACTAGATTTAAATTAGTTACTATAATTATACAAAATTTATATTCTTAATACTTGTTTTTGCCCTTTTGAATCCCTATAAAGTTTTTTCTATTAATGAATGATTAAAATAAGTAAATATTTAAAAAAAATTTCTTGAAAAATAAAATTAACTGTTTTGTACCAAGATTATGATGTATCCGGTATCAAGCTAGCATCAGTATTCTATCAATCAATGCACGTATTTACTTATTTACTAAGATAGTGAATTTTAATAGAGCTACTTATATACAGTGTGTCTCACTTTTCACCACTACACCCCAATATCTCGGCCATTTGTTGATTGATTTAGATCAAATTTGGTATACTTCTTTTGCTTCGGATTGTGATTGAAAAGTTATTTAATATATTTTTTTCGAAATTAAATACGCCTACTATGATCAAAAGAAATTGGCAAAAATTGGGAATTTATATTAGCGATTGAGATAGGGTTTTTGTTTTTACAGAATCTTGTTCGGCATGGCCTAAAACCCCTGTATACCAAATTTTTTAAAAAAATATTCATTCCTTTAAAAAAAAATTATATCTAAGATTTCAATAATAATCACCCTACTATTTTAGTTATTTATTGTCGGATATTTACATAACTTGGCAATCGTGTAATAAAGACGCTAATTAAGCATTAGGACACATTTTTTATCCAAAACACTATTACGAAATGAATATTTGAAAAATTGTAGCTATTTTTTAAAATACTTAGAACTCAGCATACCAATATCTTTGTTAACATGGAGTGCTTTGGAATAGATTTGACAATTGCATCGAATGTCAAATTAAACTTAAACATGGCTGCACAACAATTAATTATTGCTGATAAAATTGAAATAATAAGAATTGTCAAATCCATTCCAAAGCACTCCATGTTAACAAAAATATTGGTATGCCGAGTTCTAAGTATTTTAAAAAACCGCTGCCCAAGGAATCACTACTTCCACATCCAGATTCTCTGTCCAAGTCATTCACAACGAAAAAACTTTGTATGTGAAAATAATTATTTATGGAACTTTAATAATATAATATTTGAAATCCTCTGCCCCAAAAACCCATAAAACGACACCCCACATAGGTAGTGGGGTTGGGGTGGTGATAGGGGGGTGGTAGTGGGGGGTGGATGAAGTAAAAAATATTTTGAGGTTTCTGGTTCCTGTACATGCACTAAATCACATTTTTTTTTCATCCCCTTTAGTAAGGAGGTGGGGGTGGTAATGGGGGTGGCTAATGCCAAAATTTTTTTTGAGACCTCAGCTTCTCTTGTATATACTAAAT
Source organism: Rutpela maculata (assembly GCA_936432065.2). NCBI lineage: Eukaryota > Metazoa > Arthropoda > Insecta > Coleoptera > Cerambycidae > Rutpela > Rutpela maculata. Next base: position 165,965,711 of record OW386286.2, read on the forward strand.
ACCAATTTCATGGACTCTTACCTGCTTCATTTACCCATTTACCCCAAATTTACCCCAATTTACCCCCCAACCATTCGACGGAACAAGATGAAAATATAATTCAGTTCTAGATCTCGTTAAAGTACATATGTGTACCAAATTTCAAGTCAATATCTTAAACGGTTTCAGAGTAAACGTGCGCACAAAAAAAAGTTACAGACAGACCGACAGACAGACAGACCGACAGACAGACAGAATTTTTTTTTTTCGCTCAAACTTAAAATCTCGACGTTTCATGACATTTTAAGCCTATTTGGACAATAAAAATTTTTAAAAAATTTTTTGTCGTTACTATACTTCCACTGGACGTGGAAGTAAAATAGCCACCATTTTTCAAATATTCATTTCATAATAGTGTTTTGGATAAAAAATGTGTCCTAATGCTTAATTAGCGTCATTATTACACCACTACCAAGTTATGTAAATATCCGACAATAAATAACTCGAATAGTAGGGTGATTATTATTGAAATCTTAGATATGATTTTTTTTTTTGTAGAGGAATGAATATTTTTTAACGAAATTTGGTATACAGGGGTTTTAGGTCATGCCGAACAAGATTCTGTAAAAACAAAAACCCTATCTCAATCGCTAATATAAGTTTCTAATTGTTGCCTATTTGTTTTTAACTTGGTAGGCGGTATTTAATTTCGAAAAACAAATTTTTAAATAACTTTTTAATCACTGAAGCAAAAGAAGTATACCAAATTTGATCTAAATCGATCAACAAATGGCCGAGACATTTGGGTGTAGTGATGAAAAGTGAGACGCACTGTATATGATGCATTAAATTGAAGTAAACGGGTTTTGTGCATTCAAAAAACGTGATTTGATGTCACTTCCAGCAAAACCGGAAGTTCAGGCACATCAACCTAAAATCAAATAATGGTAAATAGTCTGGTTATTCATTTCCAGCAGTTATAATTTCAATACCTGTAGCACGTTTTGACAAATCGTTGATACACTATCGAGGGAGGACCAGTCTTTGGAGCCATCTATCGGAGAAACTGTCTATAATTTGAAGTTTTGCCAGAGAAACTTATTATTCAGAATCAGTTGAACTACAACAAATCAAAGATTCATCAAATTTGACAGGCCACCAATTTACCTATAAAACGTGCGGTGTCCTTTATCGTAAGTTTGTAAGCTTTATGAAATTAATGTTTTTTTTAATACTTGCAAAAACAAAAATGTTACGTTGCTGAGAAAGTACCTTTATAATTTAAATTATTACAATTCTTTCTAAAAGAAGATAAGTGCTAAAAACAGTATTTGAGATTGTTTTTTAATTACTGGATAATTCCAGTTATAAAATGGCGACGTTTTTATAAAAAAAAATGTGGAAACACACATTGTTTCTGTCACAACTTCTTTGATTTTTATGCTATGGAAACAGACAAAAATCATTGAAAGCTTAATTAATAACATTTTATTTCGGTTAGCATTTTTGTTATAAGTGCCATAGTTTCTAAGATACCTATTTAACATTTAAACTAATAAATACATCGTTCGGAACCCATCTTTAGACTAGCCAAAATCATTAATTCTGCAAGAATTAAAGAAAAACAAAATTAATCCTAGGTTTATATATAGTGATGCCACCGAGACGAGACATTTCTCGGTCTCGTCTCGTCTCGTCTAGACAAGTCGACGAGATTTTTAAAGTCGAGATCTCGCCGAGACGAGACGAGATCGAGAATTTCTCGACTTCTTTTATTGTCCTGGAAATGAATATAATTTAGGCAAGTGTAATGTTGCCGACTTCCGTATTTCTTAGAAATGGTTGTTCGAAATCTTTGTAATTAATCTTATATATTTACTTACTATAGAAACTAGCAACAACGTATATATTTTCAGTATAATACGAACTTGATTAATTTAAATTATTAAATCTTATATTTTCTTAAAGTATACGTATAGAGGCGAAGAAAATATATCTTAAAATATGGAGAAAATTAAAATTCACAATATTTCAACTAGTTCTTTTAGTTAGAGGTCCGTTTAAAAGTTAAACAAAAGTCAAATATACATATAAATTGAAGTGTAACTTTATAAATTAAATAAATAGAGATTTCACTTGTGAAAAGAAAGGAAAAAATGGGAAATTTCACATTTGTCGAGACGAGACGAGATCTCGACCTCGAGACGAGATTTTGGCTAGACGTGAATATGTCGAGACGAGACGAGAAAAATCAATTTCTCGACGAAACGAGTCTCGCGGCAACACTATTTATATATAACTTTTTTTAATGGTCCCAACATTTTTTCACTAAATGTGATACTTCGCATATCCCGAAAAAAAGTGCAATAAGTAAAAAAGTACATTTTACAGGAGAACAAAACTACATTTCAAAATTCTTAAAGGCTAATAGCATACATTCTATTGTATCTAAATGACTAAACCTTATAGTGGTCTGAAGACAATTATATTACTATAAACTGTATAATTGTTTTCTTCGGAGGAATGTTGTTTATACTTATTCCTAAAATTTTGAGTTATTGCACTTTTTCTCGAGAAGTGCGACTTCTAGATTTATTTGACTAAAACCGTATTGAGATACCTGTTATCTCAAGCTAAAATAGTAATTTTCAAGTCGTTATAACTTAAAGACTATCAATTTATTTGCATGGAACCTTTTCTTCTCTTGATTCTCTTGTAGTTACAATGCTTTTTTGGGTGCCATCCTCGATTTAATGTTTTGGTACTGTACCATTTCTCAATTAATTATTTCAATTCAGCAGCACGCGTAATGTAAGAACTATAAAACTAATATTAGAAAAGAGATGGCAATTAATAAAGCGGGCATGGTACTTGAGCTAAGGAGATCATATAGAACAATTCTAATTAAAAAATGTTATATTAAGAAATGGAAGATTCAAATCTATGCATATACAGAATCCGTAGAGAAACATGTAACAATATATGCTTGCAAGGGTGGTTGACAGACAAAATATCCAGAAGTTTGAATTCTGTAGGCTCTCTGAGCTTAAATGGTACCTTACATCGAAATATGGACATGTGTCGATTTATTATCTTAATATTTGACGTAATATCGCATAATTAGGCATCTCAACGTTACGTCATTAGATAGTTAAAATGGCGTTTGGATGGCAAACTGAAGTTTATTAAAATCGTTTACACATTAAATATAAACACACACTTTCAAATAAATTAAACTCTAAAGATCAAGTTGTATGGTATTATACATGGTGATCCAAAATTGTCTTCCGATATGTCTATGACTATGTACTATCACATTCAAAAATAAAGGAACCTACTCTTTTGTCTAAAATTATGTCTGAAAATGAATAATGAGGGAGTTTATATATCTCTTTAAATGAGGATAATAAATATTAGTTTTTCTGCAATATCTTCCGACCGCCTTAATATATAAAATTTAGATATAGCCGATCTAAGCACCAGTTTACTTAGATAGTATCAGTTAAATCCTTTCTTCTGTTTAAGAGGTAGTGTTAGGTGGTGGCTGTTAGTATTTTACCCTTAACTCGCCTATTTTTTACGTATTAAAAAAATTCTTATAAAAAAATTATTTTCAGATTATTAGTATTAGAAATAAGAACGCTATTCTTTTTGAATTGAGATAAACTCAACCGTTCTCAAGTAATTTATGTTTACATGGCAACTTGCATTTAATAGCATTACTATGAGAAGACACCAGCAAAAAATATACGCAGAAATAAGTTTGTACCCTCCATTATTCTAAATCAATGAGAACGAATTACGCGACATTCAATATCGACACCAGTGGCGGCGGTGCGGTGGTCTGCAGTAGAGATGCATTCTGAGCCGTAGGTAGCCAGCAGTAGAGACGAGCGATATCGCGATGTTAGTTTTTGTCGTGATTTTCTTATAGCACTGCACTCCGCAGAAATATAAACTAAAACCAAAATATTGTACATGGTATTTTTTGTATTGATACATTTTATACAATAGAAAATAAACGAATGCATACTTATATACATATAAAAAAATAATAAATTTAAATTTATGAGTTGTTGTTGTACTGGAATATTATTTGTAGTTCACATAGTATTTAATAGTGACATTTTTGTTTTTCTGTCATTTAGTCTACTTCGTCTTTCATTGCGTACTTGTCCGACATAGGCCTGTCCATCACGCTGTCACTTTCCTTTATTTGTACTACAGCAGCCATCTTTTGTTATGGTAAGTTAGGGTCTTACACGTTCAGTAATAATGTCATTCTAACAGATCATTACAGAAACATCATTACTAAATATTTCCCCGTTATGTTACGTTTCATACTTAATGCAATAATTATAGCTAGACATGCTCTTTTCTTAAAATCTATTCTCTGATCAAACAAAATCAGTGTGCTTTCTATCGCCACTTGAAACATAATGACGAAAAAATAATGTCAGTAATAATGAACATGTAAGGTGTGAAAAATAATGACAGGGAATGACGGGGAAATTTTTAGTAATGATGTTTCTATAATGATATACTGTTACATTATTACTGAACGTGTCCTTTAGACCTGTACAAGATCCTAACTACCATGATCCTAACCTACCATAACAAAGGATAGCTGCTGTAGTACAAGCAAAAGAAAGTGACAGCGTGTTGAACAGGCCTATTTGAAAACAGCCTTTGACACGATACGGCGAGGTTATAGTCGCTATTTGCTATGCTACTCTTAAAATCACTAATTGCAGTGATTTTAGTTCTTTCATCACTGTTGCTATCATCGATTTCCTAATCAAGGTGATTTAATCACCAGCAGTGAAATATCGACCATCACTAGCCTGTGCAGTACAAATCTTTTACACAAGAATGCTTTGAAATATTAGTTTGACATTTCTCAGAAGAGTCAATTTTATTATAATCAAGTGACATTCACCTTAATCTATGGGGCTCGTGCACTGTTTGACAGCTTGGAGGTCACACAACCTCGTTAACCTCAATCATTCTTCTTCTGCTAGTACTGTCCCCTTGCTCGTGCACCGTATGACAGCCGACATTTTTGGAGGGAGGAGAACGAGACACAACGTCACAATCACAAGGAAACTACGAACTGCACATGGAGAAATCGGAAAATTTGAGGTTGTGTCTACTTCCCCTCCCTCCAAAAATGTCTGCTGTCAAACGGTCCACGAGCCCTTTAAGGGGACAGGACTAGAAGAAGAAGAATGATTGAGGTTAACGAGGTTGTGTGACCTCCAAGAATGTCGGCTGTCAAACGGTGCACGAGCCCCATACTTTTATAATTGATAGCACGCAAAAGTTAAAAAAAATACAGCTGAGAATTTTGCATTTATTAATGATCGCTAACCTCTGTTAAGGGGACAGCACTAGAAGAAGAATAATGATTGAGGTTAAGTGTTGTGTGACCTCCAAGCTGTCAAACGGTGCACGAGCCCCATTGTTGCTGTTTTTTTGCAATACTTCATTTTAATTGTTAATATTTAAACATGGCTGATTATACGTTCTCTGAATTAACAGACGTAATTTGGACTTTGGGATAATGTTGCGGTAATGTTATGGTAATGATAAAAATAAAATAAAATATACAAAATACTTACAAAGAAAAACTAACCACCTCCAGACGAAAATATAAACATCAACAAAATAATAACTGTTTGCAGTCTTGCGATCAATAAAAATAAAAATATTATTAAAAATTCAATCTGGCCTTTGGCCATTGCAAATACTAGAACGATACAGTGGCCATTCTGTTCGAAATTCGATTCCTATGAGGTTTAAGAATGACATTTCTCTTGATTTCTCGATTCGCATGACAATTTCAGAAAATTTTTCAAGATAATTAATTCTACAATTTATTCGATTTCAATAATTTGAAGAGGTTTGTAACTAGGTCTTGTATATATTTCCCCTTTTTGATAAAAAAAGGGAAAAACATAATAGTTCTGGCTTTTACGTGATCGTCTATTTTTGTTTAGTTAGGATCCAAATTTACGTTGTGATAGTAATTTTGTAACACAGGTTCTTTTTAAAGTTTGATATTACCTGTTTCTATTTATTGATTTAATTTATTTACTTTAATTTTAGAAGTTTTCATTTAATAATTCTCTTTATTTTGGTACCTTTTATTTGTTTGTATTTTACTTAATAAAGATTTCACTGCGATTACAATTTGATTTGTAATCGGTTTATTTGTCTAAAGAATTATAATTTTATCTAATTGGTTATTCCTGAAAAAGTATAATATTGAAAGAAAATACCGAAAGTGTTTTAATACATTTATTTAAAGACAATCGTCATATTCATTGATTACACATTTGTTGGGCAACTGCCACATTTTACATGAAAATAATACAAAAATGAGTTGGAACAATAGTCACAATAATTTACTATAAGTTAAAATTAAGTATTCGTTGGGGCAACAGCCACATAGAAAAATAATGGAAAGTATTCTTTGTGAAGAATCATCACTATTACTTTCATAGAATAGTCAGGTCAGCTATGCAAACAATAAAATAAATTGTTTGCAATGACAATAGTCATTACTCGTGAAATATTTATAGTTGGAGTCGGACATACGTAAAATCTGACACAAAACTCGGGAAATCTCCCAGTAGTGATATTGTGATAAAAAGACAATCAACAAAATCCTGTTTAACTGTCACGTCAACTGACGTAGGTTTGTTTCGGTGTTTCGAAGATTCGTAATATGGCTAGTTACAATTGTACTTGGCCGAGATCAATGGAACTCAAATTTAACACCTGATGTATTTCTAGATGAGGTGACAACCAACAAAATCTTGTGATTGCCTTTCGAAAATATTCGAAAATATAATTGATAACAAAGAGCTGTGTTCAGATCTTATCATATGTAAATAACAGATATGTTCCAGTTATAACCACAGAGATGACAATTAAGAACTCTGTAAAGCAGAATCCTGCAAAAGTAAATAATTTCCAAGTCTAAAGCTACAACATCGCGGATGTGCAAATAGCGTTTGTATAGCTAAGCTGAATATTGCCCGGACTATAACAACAATCGTAATCATATTTTAAAATCCAAAAGAAAACTTCCCATTTATAAATCAAATAAAATAGTAAGTTAATTCTGAATATAATTAGCTATACGGTGAAATAAACCAGTATAGTATAATTCCAAATAAATTAGCTAATCAAAAGGTACCACAATATTGTCGCAATCGCGAAGCCGAAGATATAAAGTCGTTTACTTTACTGATATTTAAAGAAATATTATTTGATACATTGTTATACTACCAGTATTTCTTCTCCCACAGTATCAGACTAAGTCCTGGTGTATTCGAGAAAAATAGGTCTATGAAGACGCCGAAGCGTTTCTATTTTCTAGCGCTCAACAGAAAAATAGGTCTATAAAGACTAAGTTTCTTGTTGGGTGCAAAATGTTTGACAGTTAGGACCAGGTTAAGCATAAGTAGATGGTTCTAGCATAGTTGCTTGGTTTGATCTAACTTACCAAGAGACCAATTTGTGGTGGCTTTTTATACAAAATTTCCTACGCGTTGTGTAAGAGAACATATCTATTTGATATGAACGAGTGAGTGAGTTAGGTAATATCGCCGGAGTGCTGATACGACCCGTTCTTTGTTCTCGTTACCCTGATGCAAACGTGGTTAGTCCATTACTATAATGTGTTTATTTTAACACCATAAAATCTGCGAGTTTCGAGGCACGAAACTGCGTTTAAAAGAAATATTCAAAACTATTTCTATACAGCAATAAAATTATTTTAAATATTATGGAACTGTAATTAGCATATTTAATAGAACTAAAGTTTTATATCGAAAAATGATAAAGCGAAATGGTTTCTAATTATTAGGCGGCAATTTGGTTTTATTTAATATCCGAAAATAAGTAAAGTTTGATTAATGGGTTAGGGAATTCTTTCACAAATAGACGACCTAGATACGGGGCGTCTCAAATTGGGCACTAAGTAAAACTGTCATTTAGCAATATGCATACCAACGAAATGTAGATTTTCTACAACTTACACCAAATTAGATAGATTAAATAGAAAGTGAGTTAATTTTAATTTACATCTATAAAGAAATAATTACAGTAATATTTTCAGAGGGATGTAATCTGATATTGCTTAAAATTTTTTAGTTGGTTGTTGTTCTGGAAAATGACTAATAACTTCCCCTATGATAATACGAGCTTTATTTACAATCAATATCTCAATTAGTTTATGAGATGTTTCACTGAACAATTTTCGTTGGGAGACCCCACAGTTTTACGCTTAAACAGTTTATTTAACGTAGTGTGATATCTCTCGCTTACGAAATATTCGCATGGAAACATGGTCTTAAATTTTCATCATTTTCTGTTACATACATTAAATTTATGATTAAAAAAAATCAAATCATTACTCAGTTATACATAGTATAAGTAAATATTCACATTTTTAGAACACACTCTAAAATATTTTATTTAAAAGTGTTTACGGTACGGCACAAGCTCAGTTTTAACTTAAATTACTGGCGATGTAATTTCGGCACGTGTCAATCAAAAGGTAACAGCTACAATACTCATTTATTCAAAAGCTTTCGACACGATAAATCACTCTTTGCTCTATTCTAAATTAAAATATTGTAAATATTACAATTTCAATATAACGCATGAAAATTAGACTATTGCTCTTTTGTTTTCATATGGTAAGTTTCCTTGAGGTAGTTTACATGTTATATTTAGTTGAGGATAAGTATTTATCATTTTTTATACACTACATAGATAGATACTTTTATTAACACTAAACTTAATTAATTTCAAAATCTATAGGATTGCCAAACCGACAATTTTCTTCAAGAAAATATATTTTCGCTGTTCTAAACATTATTGAAAATGAGAATATGTGGTTTGAATTTGTATTATTATTAGACGGATAGTCTAACAAGTGTCCAACTGTATCCTTCTCTTGAAAACTCTACACTTCTACAGTATAGAGCAAAATCTAGCTGAATACCGTTTTCTATAACAGACTCATCCAGAAGATATACATTCCAATAAAAATATGGTCCCACACGAAGATTAGGAATCTCACTCAATTGAGTGAGGATATAGGCAATTTCATTATAAATCGATTTTCCCTGGATGCATTTTATGTATGCGTTGGGGCTGTTAGTATTAAAATAATAATATGAATTTAATTACAATGAATTTAAACAAAAATATAAATAAATGATTTAACGTACACGACCCTGTCCAATAATGTGAATGAAAATTAAAAGTAATCTTTAACGTACCTTTCTTACAATATTATAAAAAAACCGCTGCCCAAGGAATCACTACTTCCACATCCGGATTTTCTATTCAAGTCACACACAATGAAAAAATTTTGTGTGTGGAAATAATTGTTTATGGAACTTTAATAATATAATATTTGAAATCTTCTACCCCAAAAACCCATAAAACATACCCCACATCGATAGTGAGGTGGGGGTTGTGATAGGGGGTGGTAGTAGAGGTGGATAAAGTAAAAAAATATTTTGACGTTTCTGATTCCTGTACACACACTAAATCACATTTTTTTTCATCCCCTTTAATAATGAGGTGGGGGGTGGTAATGGGGGTGGCTAATGAGAAATTTTTTTTGAGACCTTAGTTTCTCTTGTATAGACTAAATGCTAATTTTATGAACTCTTACCTGTTTGATTTACCTATTTACCCCAAATTTACCCCAACTTACCCCCCAACCCTTCGACGGAACAAGATGAAAATATAATCTAATTCTAGATCTCGTTAAAGTACATATATGTACCAAATTTCAAGTCAATATCTCAAACGGTTCCAGAGTAAACGTGCGCACAAAAAAAAGTTACAGACCGACAGACCGACAGACCGACAGACAGACAGAAATTTTTTTCGCTCAAACTTAAAATCTCGACGTTTCATGACATTCTAAGCCTATTTGAACAATAAAAATTTTAAAAAATTTTTTTGTCGTTACTATACTTCCACTGGATGTGGAAGTAATTATAGATTTAAATAACAAAATTCATAAGAATATATTAAATTTGAAATTGGAAATAACTAATAACACTATTATATATACTTCAGTAAAATGGAATTAAATTTGGATCAAACCCGGAACAAATTTGTAGCAAGCTAATATCTTCGGGATTGTGTTCTATGGCTATCCAGGAGTCTCTGAATGAAAATCCCAAAAAATCCGCCGTGTAGAAATAAAGAAAAATGCGCCGCCATGTTGAAATTAGGCATTATTTTCCTTTAATCGGTAACAGCCCACACGGATGACACTTTAGGAAAAAAAGTAAAGGGGCGAAATTTTGATAGAAAGAGCTAAGCAATATGGCATAAGTACATCGATTAAATATTAACAAAGTTATGATTGTCAAAATGAGAGATTCTTATAAAAAATTGTATTTTTTGTATTTTAACACCGTAAGAATGTAACAATAATAGTCAATAAAAAGTTTTGTTGGTAATACTTAAACATGGTTTATTTTAGAAAATAAATTTCTAAATGTCAATTTAACAGGAAATATTGATATTTGTAATAAATTGACGGTACATGCACCTACAAAACTGATTTATCGCGTTCTTTACAATCAGCTTACGAAACATCCCCAGCAACAAGAAACTAATGTTATTAAATAAAACTTCATTTGGGAACTTAAAACTAAAAAGGAACGATAGAGTAAAATCAATCGCATTTACAAATAGGACAATTTTCGGGACAATTATTATATAAAAAAGACATCAGCAGTCGTTAATCCTACACAACTTTTCAACAGGAAACTTGTGTTCCTAGAGATTAAAATAATTTAAAGCAGTGTTTTAAATATGAGTTAAATCATACCGTGCGTGTAATTTTCCATTAGGCATGTACATCCACGTAGCGCGATAGATATGACAACATAGCTGTCGTAAATTCCTCCGTCGAGCGGAGCATTCCAGTCTGTTATTTCATTTCAGCCAGCTGGCACGCGCGATGTTGTAATTTTACTCCCTATGCCTAGCGTTCGGCTACACGCACTGTATACCGGTTAGCTTATTTGACGATATTTCGTTTCAAAAAACAACAAAATAGTCCGGATTCTGGAAACGTTTATCTTTCAGTTCTAAGTACCTGTCAGACATACGGCTGAAAAGTATCGTGCTCTATGTAAAATTGTCTGCCGAATCCGAATCCGGAGGGCGCATAAAAATCGGGGAATGCCTTCAACCCTTAATCCGCGAATTTATTTATTTTTTATCCTTATTTTGGAATTTGCGAAAAATGGTATTTTTAAAATATAACTAGCGTTTTCTCCCACAAAACGTAAGCTAAAAATCTATTATTTTTTTTAATTGTAGCTTACAATGCACTTAACGTAACAATGTAGTCAAAATACATCTAATATTTATAAAAATTTTAGAAAAGAATATCACGTGAACCTCCACGCAGTCGGCGCATTGAAAAATGTAGCATGCGAGATTTTTTTTTATTTTGAGAAATTGACAAAAAATAGATTTTACCGGCATTTTTTGTTTAAAATATGTAGTTATTAATATAGTTGTTTAAAATGCCTTATGTTTAATTTTCATCATAACTTTAGAAACACTTAAATTATTATGTATGCAGGTATCTAACCTGTATAAATGAAATTGTCTCTCAATATGATAGATATGAATGTATTTATATCAGCTTCGCAAAATACATAACAATTAATAATTAGAAATTACTATAATTAGAATCAGCTTATATCTTGAAAATGCGAAGATTCATAACCGTAAGGAATCTCATATAGTTATATTTTCTATACTAAAATTTTGTATTTTGGAAGAGCAGTATGGCAATAATACTATAAATAATACTTTTTAGAATCAGATTTAAAAAGATTTATTTAAATGTGAACATTTTTGTAAAATATCAAAATAATAATAATTTATTATTTTTTGTTTCTTCTGCTCCCTTCCTTGGTTACTTCGAAATATTAAGAAGTAGGCAAGTGAACTGCCACATTACTCCCCCTTCAATAAAAAGAAAAGTCAATCATTTAAGGCGTCTATGGCAAAACGAACCTTTTTAATCACCGGTGCAGAGACGTCACATCTATCTGTGAGCTAATATGCCGGTTTAACCCTATCGATATTTACTGTGACCGAAGAAGTTCCTTTAACAAAAGTAACCAATTTGTATGAACGGGACAACACTTTAAACGGTCCATCATACAGTGGAGTAAAAGATTTCTTAAAACATTCTTTCCGAACGAAAACAAATTTACAAATCGAAATAACTGAACTGACAAATAATTTGTAATTGACATGGTGAAAAGGTAGAATGAACGTTAAATTATTAAGTGAAGTACGTAATTTAGTAATAAAATAAGGAATATCCGGACAAGTATATGATTTAATAAAAAATTCACCTGGTAGTCGTAAAGTTTGACCAAAAACAAGTTCAGCGGAGGAACATTGCAAATCGTCTTTGGGGATGGTCCTGAGAGATAAAAGTATGATAGAAATTTCATCCACCCAATGTGATGTGGAAGTTTTAGCTCTTAAAGCGGTCTAATAGTTTTGTTAAACCTTTCTATCATGCCATTGCTACTCGGCTGATATGCGGTCGTACGAATTCTATGAAATCCCAAAAATTTTGAAAATTCTTGGAATAATTTCTATTCAAATTGAACTCCCTGATCCGTTGTCACTGTGACAGGGACACCGAATCGCCAAACGTAATTTTGAAATAACGTACGCGCTATATTTTCTGCAGTAATATCATGAAGTGGATAAGCTTCAGGCCATCTAGTAAAACGTTCGATCACAGTAAGAATATAAGAACAACCTTTAGAAGGAGGTAATGGTCCTATTAAATCTATATATATATGTGGTCGAAGTGTCCTTTAGGAATATCGAAGTTAGCTATCGGACTTTTGGTATGCCGTGTCACTTTATTAGTTTGACAGCAAATACAAGTTTTTGCTCATAGATTACAATCCGAACTCATTTTGGGCAAAAAATAATTTTTAGAAACTAACGTTCTAGTCGCCTTAATACCAGGGTGAGATAAACCATGAAAAATATCAAAAATTGTCCGTCTATAAATGATCGGAACATAAGGACGAAGCTTAGGGCGGGAAACGTCATATCAAATAATCTTGTCAGAATATGGAATTTTAAATTCCTTTAAATGAAAAGTTCTCTTTGTGTTCGATGAAGTATCTGACAATAAGAATTTAAGGTCAAAATCATCTTCTTGAGCTGTGCTCAATAAATTTAAGTCAAAATTAATATCAACTAGTTTAGACTTTTGGGTTACAATTGGAGAAACACACTGAGGTAAAGAAGACGTATCATGCTCACGTGATAGGGTATCAGCAACAGCGTTATGTTTTTCCTTGATATGTCTGATCTCGCATGCAAACTGGGCAATGAATTCTAAATGTCTAATTTGCCGGGAAAATCTTTCAGTTTTAGTGAAAAATGCTTTGACCAAAGGTTTATGGTCAGTAAAACAAATAAATGTACGACCTTCAAGTAAAAACCTGAAATGTTTAATCGCTGTGAATAAAGAAAGAAGTTCTTTGTCAAAGGCACTGTATTTTGTTTGTGCTAAGGTAAGTTTTCGTGAGAAAAAGGCTAACGGAGCCAAGGGCGGATCTAGAAATTTTGAAAAAGCAGTTTGCGAAAAATTTTTTCAAAATTCGGTTCGAAACGATGATAAAAGATAAACATACCTATGAAACGCCGAAGCTATTTAACTGTAGTAGGTAAGGGAAAATCATTTATGACATCAACACGTTCAGAAGAAGGTAAAATACCGGCTGAAGAAATATTGTGTCCTAGAAATGTCAAATGGTCGACACCTAATATGCATTTTGACGGTTTAGTATTTATACCGTTTAATTCTAACCTCTGAAAAACAAGTCTCAATTGTTCTAAATGTTGCGAACTAAATTTACTTGCAATTAAAATGTCATCTAAATAGACGAAAATGAAGGGTAAACCCACTAAAACTTCGTTCATAAAACGTTGGAATGTTTGACCAGCGTTACGTAAGCCAAAAGGCATACTCGCAATTTCAAATAAACCAAAAGACGTAGTAATCGCTGTTTTATAAATGTCACTTTTTGCGACAGGTATTTGTGGATAAGCACGGACCAAATATATTTTTGAAAAGATAACACAATCATATAATTGAAAATTGAAGTCATGAAGATGTGGTAATGGGTATCTGTCAGGGACAGTAACTGAATTGAGCCGACGATAGTCTCCGCAAGGTCTCCAATCGTTTTTTGCTTTTTTGCCACCATGTGCAATGGTGAGGATACGGAAGAAGAAGACGGTACACAATTGCCTAACCCTACCATAGCATTGAATTCGTTCTGAGCTATCTTAAATTTAACATTATCTAACCTACGTGGTCGTGAGAAAGGTAAATGACCTTCTGTTATAATATGATGCTCTACGGAATGTTCAACGGGCAAATTGTAATTTTGCGAACTTATCAAGCTTGGCAATTCTAAAAGTAATGCAGTGTATTCATTTGATAAGGTAAATAACTTAGGAGAATGTAAGGTACCATTATTAGAAAATAAATATGTAGATAAACTAGCCATATTGTCGATTACTTTTATTACTTTTGTTTCAAATCAACAACTAAACTAAAATGCGTTAAAAAGTCGGCCCCAATAATAGGGCAACAATATCTGCCGTATTAAAAACAAAAGGAAATAACCTAATGGCAACCACCGGAGAGAAGAAAGAGAGGAAGGCCTAGAAGGAGTTGGAGAAATGGCTTGGACGAGGCGATGGAAGTAAGAAACCTAACCGAGGATGAATGTCTTGACAGGAGAATATGGAAACTGGGGACGGAGAGGCGGCGCCAGCCGTAGAAATTCGTTATATATATATATATATATATATATAAATAACCTACGTAAGTTAAAATCGATTTTCAAAAATTTCTTCCCGAATGCATTTATAATAGATCCATTAGCGGCTGTCAGTACAATATCAGGGTTCTTCTTAATATCTGTTAAAAGATTCCGAGGTACTACCGACAAATCGACGCCTGTGTCAATGAGAAAATTTAAGTTATTTGCATTATCAAATATAAAAAGACTACCTTTACTATTTGAAATATTAACGTCAGCTGTCAAAATATCATTAACTTTTAGTCATTTCTGATTGTCAACTTTGAAGTCATTGACGAAAGTGCACCAATCTCCGAGATATTTAAAATCTTTACGACCATAAAATTGATGGTAATAGCAAACTTTGGCATTAGAATGGTTATATCTAACGCGGGTATTGTTTTGACTACTAGAACGGGGCCTTGAGACCATGCGATTTCCTGAGTCGAGGCGATTTTTACAATTATCGCAATAAGTGCTAGAAACTGTAGGAGTAGCGGAAGTTATTGAGGAAATTTTAGATTCTATAGTATGCAATTGGGATGAAAAAAATTCTTGTTTGAGCAATACTTGATTCAACGTATCTTGAAAGGTTGCAATCAAATTTGACGTAGACACTGTGAGATTAACGTTACAAACTGAGTTAGAGGCAAGGGAATTCATAGAATTTTGACACGACTCCCATATACGATCAGCAATGTCGATTAATTCTTTAATTTCAGTTTTTCCGGATGCGGCGATTGCAATGAAGATGGTTTTAGGCAATCGCCGTTTCAGTTAATTTGACTAGGAGCCCCTGGCTTACCATATGGGAACCTCCGACAATCGACAGCATTGACCGGTAAAAATCGGACGGTTTGTCCCCCATCTGGGTACCAGAGAGCAAGTCCTCTAATCGCTTTTCCTCGCTTGAGGTCAAACAAGAAATAAGAATAGTTTTTAAGTTATCATACAAATCTCTTTCCGCTTGATTAGTGACAACGTCATAAACCGTTGTAATAATTTTAGGGGAAAAATTGGCAATGACGATCCTATGAATAGAAAATTGCGATTCTATTTGAGTAAACCATATCTCCGGTTTGGATACCCAAAAAGGTGGCAGTTTAATGGTCGTGACGTAATTATTGTGAGATGTCCCTGCACCTGATGAAATTGGTTTATCACCCAATAAAATATTTTCTGTAGGAGGTGCCATTGAAAAATGATTGACTGATTCTTTTCAAACCAAGGGGAAAATGAAGAAACAACTCACTTACCATACAACTTAAGATAATTTCAACAGGATATTTGAAGAAAATTTTTGAAATTATGGAATAAGGGCAAATGGAAGTCTTGATAGTTCAAAATATCGGCAATCATAATTGTTGAAAATAGAATATCTCTTAGGATTAAATTAATCAGCAGCAATCAGCAAGTGAATTCTTCTCCAATCAATATGACTCAATAATATTTTATATTTTAAAATTATCCGTATTCCATATTATAATTAAATTTGCATCCAAATAAAGATTATGATAATTTTCCAATTTTTGATCAAGTCGAAATAATTACCACCCAATAACCAGAGGGGGAACCAATAAATACAAATTATTGATACAAATTTCTGGGACATCAATTATCGATACAAACGTCGGGGTCACCAATTATATAGCAATAACACTATGAATAATACTTTTTAGAATCAGATTTAAAAAGATTTATTTAAATGTTAACATTTTTGTAAAATAACAAAATAATAATTTGTTATTTTTTGTTTCTTCTGCTCCCTTCCTTGGTCACTTTGAAATCTTAATCTAAATCTTAAGTAGGCAAGTGAACTTCCACAAGCAGCAATAGTGGCAAGTAACAGATATTTTTTTGTTGTCATTATTTTTGTACAGCAAAATGAAAGTAAAGTTGTGGCTTTAAAAGTTCGATTCGTATTTGTTCTGCAATAAAAATAATTGAAGACGCAGCAATAGGCACTCATACCTCCCCTTCTTACAGCGACCCTTTTCTTAGGTGTAATAACACAAGCTACACATTTGGGAAGGGAAAAAAGACAGAATTTAAGACGGCAATTGAAAATTGAGAAACACTCAATCCTCTTGCAAAATATATAAATGACATGGACGATTGCAGCGTCATGGAATTTATAAACACTGGCTTCATATTCTTTAAATGCCTGTATGGTCCCTCACATTTTCACGTAAACCTTAAAGAACTAAGGGCACATTTATTTTTAAACTGCAATAGCGATATAGAGTTTTACCAACTACTGAAGACGCATTTTATGAACATGCCAAGATATGTGCCTATACACTTCTTATTTGGAAAAAACAGGCAACATGTCTCCAAAACTCCCAGATGTTCTTCAGTATGATTAGACCTTGACAAAAGGTGCACTAATACTGACACATGCATTATGTTTCGGTAAATGTACTGATGAAAACTTATAATTATAATAATTTCTAATTATTAATTATAATGTATTTCGCTTAGCTGATATAAATACAAACCACTGCCTAATATAAGGAATCACTACTTCCACATCCAGATTATCTAACCAAGAATATACCAAATTTCTAGTCAATGTATAAACTGTTCCAGAATAATCGTACGCCCAAAGAAAGTTACAGACAAGACTGACACAGATTTTTTAAATTTTGTTCAAACTTACAATTTCGACGTTCCATGACAATCTAATCCTATTTGAACAAAATAAATCCTATTTTTTATTGTTACTCTACTTCCATGAAGTAGAAGTAATTAAACCTAAGGAATTTTAAACAAATATATTAATAACTATGTCTTTTAAACAAAATTAAGCCGGTAAAATCTGACACGGAATATTGTATGAATCAATCACTAAAAATAATTTTAATTTTGTACGATCTAATTTTTGTCAATTTCCCAAAATAAAAAAAACCTCGCAGGCTACATTTTTTAATGCGCCGGCTGCGTAGAGGTTCACAACATATTTTTTTCTAAAATTTCTATAAGCATTGGATGTGCTTTGACTACACTGTTGCGTTAAATGCACTATGAGCTACAATTTGAAAAAAAGAATAGATTTTTAGCTTATTTTTTGTAGGAGAAAACGCAAGTTATATTTTAAAAATTCAATTTTTCACAATTTCCCAAATTAGGGTAAATTCGCGGATTAAGGGTTGAAGGCAATCCAAGATTTTTATGCGCCCTCCGGTTTCAGATTCAGCAGACAATTTTACATCGAGTACGACACTTTTCAGCCGTATGTCTGACAGGTACTTAGGCTTCAAAAACTAAGTCTTAAATTGGAGCTGAGATTCCCGACTAAAATCGTTTCTTTTTTCTTATTTTGGTAAAAAACTTACATCAAGTCTAACTTTGCCTGAAGGTGCTAAACAATTTGTAATAAACGGGGATTTCTTAATAAATAAATAAATAAATAAATATGTTTATTGGTCCTTTCAGCTATACAAGATTATAAATAAGACAGGTCAGCAGTATACCATATTAATGGCTTATTTATAAAACATTTAATTACCTAAAAAAAATGTAAAAAGTAAGAGACATATAAGTATAAATACATACATATATAGCACACGGGAATAAAATGGTATATACAAATAAAAGTTATAATAAAAACATAGCGCATCAGCAAATACATCGTAGAAAATATGACAAACAATATAAAGTGAAATAAAATAACAACATAAGTAACAAAACTTTAAAACATGGATCAGATGACTTTGGTTCGTAAAAAGAATGTGAACTCATTTATGGAATAAAATTAATTGTCTATTAAAAGTTTTTTTAGACGGTTTTTAAAACCGATTAACGATGTGGAGTCTTTTATCTCCTCTGATAGAAGATTGTAAATGCGACAGCCAGAGTTTATGGGAGACTTTTTGTAAAATTGATTGTGTTTTTTTAGACAAATTAAATTCATTCCTTAGAAAAGTTGTGTGGCAACGCCCGGTTCAATATAAAGATATTGTTCATCAGTATGTTTCATTTGTTCGTTATCATCATGGTTTAAATTGTATTTTTAATTTATATTGCTATTATAATGAAAGCACTTCCGTTAGATTTACAGAACACCAAAGAAGAGCTAAAAATGCATTTCAGAAAGGAATTAATATTGGCCCACAAAAAAATTGTAGATATCTCAAAACGAATTTTTAGCATCAGCGTCAAATAAAGACCAGTTAATTAAACATCAAAGGGCATAGCCGGGTAAGCATGGTGTGACTGCCCCCAAGCGTCTGGCGCTTATATTTGTGCAGTAGGAAGCAATCTTGGAAAGTAGCAATTTCACAAAATATTAGCCCGGTTTGGGGTGAGTAAGGGAGGGTTGATTTTAGCAAAACTATTTTTTTTCTAAGAAACGGCGCATTCAATCGTTTTGTAAAAAATATATGTTAAAGACCTACTGAGAAAGTACTAAATAGAAAATCATGCTCAAATTCCGAAAACAAATACAGTAAAAAAAACATATATATTATTTTCAAATTTTTTTTAGGGTAACTTATCCCTGGGGTACCAGCCTGAATTTTTTTCTGTAGCATGTCTATGGACTCACTTATGTTATATTTTTTCCCAGTCTTGTCCGAAGATTACGCCATACTTTAAAAAAATGCCGAAGTGTGCAGTGCCGTATGCATATTTTGTGGACAATTAACTCCTTGCAAGTAAAAAAGGCCAAACTGCAAAGTAAATATGGATATCTGAGTAGTGTATACATATTAGTGACTAGTGATTATGGAGATGGTGAACGTTGTAAGAGAAACCAACATAAAGCTGCAACGCTGACAGTTAATTAGGTGCTCAATAGAGTTGACTCTTGCGCCGCAAAAATCAGTTTATAGCCGTAATGTTAAATATCATTAAGGGTAAAACCTAAAGTCAGCGGTACTATGGAGTACCTTGTCAAAGACTGTCATTATTCACATATTACCGTCGGCGGGGATAAGGCTTGGTTGTTAACAATTTGCAGCACTAAATCGTAGCATTACTAACCTGAGAAGGATATAGATGTTAATCTTCCTCACTGTCATCTGCAATCACTGTACTCATGCTATCCTTCTGGAACAATAGGGAGAGAACTTCTGCCGGTTTAGGTATGCTTGCTAGATATCATCCGTACGAAAGGTAATACACGACAGCAGCTACATGGGAACAACAACCAACAGTTTGATACCCATTGGCACATTCACAGAAATGTCTTCTAACGCCGACACTGTGGGGAATATAGTCGAGGAAACATCGGTAAACCTTCGTTTTGATGTGACGTGAACAAACTTGTATTTTGAGTACATTGGACTGGTCCTTAGCGTACTGAAGATTAAGTGTTCCGTCTTCATTTATGACTTCGAGGTACGAAATCGTTTGTTTATATTGATACGATCCGGTAAAAAACAGTTTTAAATCCGTCATTTCTGGGAAGTCCAGTACATCTTTACTGGAAATATCTACAAAAGGCAGTTTGCAATTTCTTTGAATGTGCCAGTGATAATCGAACTGTTGGATGTTGTTCCCATGTAGCTGTTGTCGTGCATTATCTTTCGCAAGGACGATATCTATCAAGCATACCTAAACCGGCGGAAGTTCTTTCTCTATTGTTTCAGAAGGATAGCATGAGGCAGTGATTGCAGATGACAGTGAGGAAGATTAATATCCATATCCGTCACAGGTTAGTAATGCTACGATTTAGTGCTGCAAATTATTAACAACACATGACTGTTAAGACCAAGCTCTTATCCCCGCCGACGGTAATATCGATAGTACCGCTGACTTTAGTTTTTACCCTTAATGATATTTAACATTCCGGCCATAAACTGATTTTTGCGGCGCAAGAGAGTTAAACTCTATTGATTACCTAATTAACTGTCAGCGTTGCAGCGTTATATTGGTTTCTCTTACAACATTCACCATTTCCATAATCACTAATCACTAGTATGTATACACTACTCAGGTATCCATATTTACTTTGCATTTTGGCCTTCTTTACGTGCAAGGGGTTAATTGTTGACAAAATATGCATACGACACTGCACACTTCGGCATTTTTTTTAAGTATGGCGTAATCTTCGCACAAGACTGGAAAAAAAACATAACATAAGTGAGTCCCCAGACATGCTACAGAAAAAAATTCAGGCTGGTACCCCAGGGATAACCTAAAAAAAATTTTAAAATAATATATATGTTTTTTTTACTGTACCTATCTGTTTTCGGAATTTGAGCATGATTTTTTATTTAGTACTTTCTCAGTAGGTCTTTAACATGTATTTTTTACAAAACGATTGAATGCGCCGTTTCTTAGAAAAAAAATAGTTTTGCTAAAATCAATCCTCCCTTACTCACCCCAAACCGGTCCCTTTTTCGGGCTAATATTTTGTGAAATTGCTACTTTCCAAGATTGCTTCCTACTGCACAAATATAAGAGCCAGACGCTTGGGGGCAGTCACACCATGCTTAACCGGCTATCCCCTTTTTCCCAAAATAATATCACAGTCAAATGCGCGGATGCAGATGCTGGTTATTTAATTGTAAAAGCTGCTATTGATTGCTCAACTGATATGTGTAACCCCGTTATAGTTGTTGGTCAAGATACAGACTTACGTTACTCATTGAGCATTGGAAAACAAAAAATGTATACGTACATGATGGAGGTAAATCTGATAAAATAACGAATATCTTTAAGTTACGTTCAGAACTAAGTGAAAATGTAGCAAAAAATATTCTATTTGCACATGCCACCTCCGGATTTAATAGAAGGGGAAAAAACCAGTATTTTCAGTTTTAGAAAATAATACTGAACTAAGCAACAACCTATTAATTTTCAAAAGCAAATCAGTTTGTAGTAATTGGGGAAGAATTTATTTTAAGATGGTATGGCAGTAAAAACACTAATAGTATAAATGATTACAGGTTCGTTAGGACGTTAGGTATAATCAGATTTCTGAGAGGAAAAATATTTTCCAACACCTCGTTCTTCCGCCAACAATCAATGCCACTATATATTTATAGTGTATTGGCAAATGCAAGTCTGGTTAGGTGACAATCTGAATCCAGAGAATTGGGGATGGAAAAACAGCGGTTATCTAGAACCAATAAAAACAGTACAAAAGTGTGCCCCTGATTTCATTTTAAATATTTTATTCTGTGGTCAAGAAAAATTGTTAATGAAGTTAGTTTTTAGTTAAAGCTCGTATTTGAGGGTTTTTATGCTTATTTAATTTATTCATGCTTTTTAAAGAGTTAATAGTTTATTTTTTCACTATTTATGAGTTCTGTTATTGTTACGTTTTTTTTTTTTTTGTTTTTAGAATGGATTTTATTTTGCGAATGTATTACTTTAATTATATTATTAATAACAATGGCATTTCTTATACAACTTATCGATGTGACAAATTACTTTTTTCGATTATTTTGTAAACTGATTTTATCACGCTATAAATCAGTTTTTTGTATGTATGTCTGATTTATTAAAAAAGTCAATATTTTTTCTGCCAACTTGACATTCAAAAGTGCAATTTCTAAAATAAACCAAATTTAATTAGTATTACCAAGAATAATTGTTGTTGTCTTTTGTTGCATTTTATGGTATTAAAATACAAAAATATTTTTTATGGGTCGCGTGCGCGTGACGTCACAATCTGAGACCTTAGGAAAAACAAACAGAAATTCTATAACTGTCAAATGGCAACTGATTGAACTTTTTGTAATATTATTGTTTCTATGTATATTATACATACAAAATGACAAGTTTTTGGTTTATTATTAATTGTGGAAGTGTGACAATCCAAAACAATGCTAGTTTTGATAAAATAACCTCAATTTACAACCAGAAGAAGTTAGAGGTTAAAATACTGCAACTGATTTCAAACAATTAAAATGAATGATTTTACGAGAGTCTTCCAAGGATTTTTTTAGTGGTACGTTGTTGCATATTAATGTAAGAATTTGGCTTTTAACGTATGTTTATGTTGTAGGAAAAACAGCCGTATTACAAGACCATTACGATACATCCAGTTTGGGCATCCTCCCTTAAAAAGGAATACAATTTAAAACCCATATGTGAAACTAAAAGTGCTTATAATAATAATAACTGCTGCTCACATAAGCAATAAACAATTCATGGTAAAGAAAATTAACATTTTATATTGGTTTGTCAGTATTTTTAATAATTATTTCTTCTTTAAATTTTAGTTGAGCGAAAGGTGTGTAAAGCTGTGCCAAAGGAGAGAAAAGTGCAATGGTAGAAATTGTGTTAAATAAAGTACACTCCAAGAGGAAGCAGGCTTCATAAAGATATTTGATAAAGTAGGTGCATAAATTAAGAAACGAAATTCAAAGTACCTGCGGCCGTCAACAAGTGCATGATGCAATGTGCCCTTTCAAAGTATATCGTGTGGCGTTTAAAAACTCAGTGTTGGACTATTGAACACTGAAAAAGTTGAAAATTAAAACTCTGAAGTGGTCTACGGTCAGTGAACACATAAGCAAAGTCTGACTCGGCTTTGTTAGTGTTGAATTGTATAGCTATAAAAGCCCTTCGAGTTAAATGTTAATATATATTATGTTATGTTAGGTACCTACATTACAATCATTTATTTTTTGTTACAATATTAACCTCTCTTATCACTTTCTTGTCGATTCCTTTTAGAAGTACTAATGGACCTTGGACAATAAATAACTTATTTAGTAAAGATATTTTGTTTTACTTTCAGTTACAAGTTCGACGTAACTGACAATTTCAATTTACTGCTAACAATATATAGTAGTAGAAGTGATAAATAAAACATAATAAAAAGAGTATATTTAATAAAATGATAATGAACAAACGAATTACATTAAATTATGAAAGACATTACATAACAATATATGAAAAATAAAATTTTTATAGAAATTACAATGGATTATATAGACGAGAAGAAATTATGCACGTCTTAATACATACTTCAAATAGTTTATAGCACATCAGTCTTCATTGCTTAATTTATATGGTGTCCTTTTCACAAAATTTACGGCGGTTAATACCTTGATCATAGCCATGTTTACTGTTAAAAAGGAAATACTTCCTCTCTCAAGTAGTGGACATGTTTTGTCTAAACTAGCAACACATTCACAGTAAGTACTAAGAAACCATCTGAATCGGAGTCAATGGTTTTTTTTCATGATGCCACGACTTAACCTGAAAGATAAATTTGTACGTTAGCAATTATTTCTAAAGCAACATTTAATTAGGCAAGTGTATATGAAAAGAATGGTAAATCATTGATAACAATTATTACCTTTGCAACAAGGTTTTATGCTGTAAATTTCTTGCAGAGTACTTCTTTCACATAACCATAAACAGCTTTAAGACTTTTAAATGCCTTGAACTCATCCTTCTCTCTATACACTTCTCTCAAAAACCAAGTAATTCGCAGTATCCCTATGTGTACTATTTGGAAATACATCAATATTTACACTAAAGCATTTTTTTCTCAAAATATAAGGATTTAATTCCATGACAGCAGTATACCTAACCTCTTCATCATGAGACAATTCTGCAAAATACGAACTAACCGTCATCCTGTCGAACAAAATTGAGCATATAAAAGTAATAAGAATAGCTGCAGATGTTAAATAATCCAACATTAAACTTTTAAATGGCACAAACACAGTAAAATTCACTTTAAAGAAAAACATTCAATACGCGGATAATTCAATGACAGCTGTTTGTTTTTCCTAAGGTCTCAAAATCTGTGACGTCGGCGTACGCGACCCATACAAATCTGTCATTTTGACAACCGTAACTTTGCCAATATTTAACCGATTGCAAAAAATATCACATTAAAACTTAGCTCTTTCTTTCAAAATTTTGCCTCTTTACTTTTTTTCATAAAGTGTCATACGTGTGGGCTATTATCGATTAAAGGAAAAAAGTGCCTAATTTCAACACGGCGGCGCATTTTTTCTTTATTTCTACACGGCGGATTTTTTGGGGTTTTCATTAAGAGACACCTGGATAGCCATAGAACATAATCCCGAAGAAATCAGCTTATTACAAATTTGTTCCGGGTCAACTTTTAATTTTACTGTACTAATATTTGAACTTAAAAACCGCTGCCCAAGGAATCACTACTTCCACTTCCAGATTTTCTATCCAAGTCACTCACAACGAAAAAATTTTCTATGTGGAAATAATTGTTTATGGAATAATATAATATTTGAAATCCTCTACCCCAAAAACCCATAAAATGATACCCCACATCGGTAGCGGGGTGGGGGTGGTGATAGGGGGTGGTGGTAGTGGGGGTGGATGAAGTAAAAAAACATTTTGAGGTTTCTGGTTCTTGTACGCACACTAAATCACAATTTTTTTTCATCCCCTTTAATAATGGGGGTGGTAATGGGGGTGGCTAATGCCAAAATTTTTTTTGAGACCTTAACTTCTCTTGTATATACTAAATACCAATTTTGTGGACTCTTACCTGCTTGATTTACCTATTTTCCCCAAATTTACCCCAATTTACCCCCCAACTCTTCGACGGAACAAGATGAAAATATAATCTAGTTCTAGATCCCGTTAAAGTACATATGTGTACCAAATTTCAAGTCAATATCTCAAACGGTTCCAGAGTAAACGTGCGCACAAAAAAAGTTACAGACAGACCGACAGACAGACCGACAGACCGACAGACAGAATTTTTTTTTTTCGCTCAAACTTAAAATCTCGACGTTTCGTGACATTCTAAGCCTATTTGAACAATAAAAATTTTTAAAAATTTTTTTGTCGTTACTATTCTTCCACTGGATGTGGAAGTGAAATTATAGGAACGTTGCTATAGAAGAAGATTGTTACATATTTGAACTGGAAAATGTAAACATAACTCCGATATCACTTGGAAGAAAATAAAAAGCGTTAGAATATCAGGTAAGAAAACTATGTCATAAACTCATGACGAAGTAACTGGGGAAGATATAAATCATATTTCTGTAAATGTATATGGTGTTATTAATATACTATGGATCAAAATGTAAGACATTTTCACAATACCAATAAATTAAATAATACAATATAATTTTCAGTAACTGGCATAGCCAGTGCAGATATTTATAAACACAAAAATTCAATCAAATTCGAAGCTATTGGAATCGATGAAATAAATATCAAAATAATAAATCTAGTACTAACACATTGTAAACTTTAATTTTAAATATTATTAATTTGTAGATCACTACCGGTCAACTTCCTTAGCATATGGAAAATGACATATAATGACATATGCATTAATAAATTTCAAGCTTACTACATTTAAATGAAATGTCACAGTGAAAGACTGCAGATATATGCGAACATCAACTAAATTGTGTAACTTTCTTTACCACCTGTAATAGATATATATTTTCAGGATGATGTAAAAAAAAATTGAAGCCTTTGGTTCTTGTATGCACACTAAATCACAATTTTATTTTTTTTTCACCCCCTTTAATAATGGGGTGGGGGTGATAATGGGGGTGGCTAGTGGCGAAAAATTTTTTGAGACCTTAGCTTCTCTTATTGTATATACTAAATACCAATTTTATGGACTCTTGCTTGATTTACCTATTTACCTCTCATTTACCCCAACTTATCCCCCAACCCTACAACGGAATAAAATCAAAATATAATCTAGTTCCAGATCTCGTTAAAATACATAAGTATGCCAAATTTCAAGTCAATATCTTAAACGGTTCCGGAGGTATCGTGCGCACAAAAAAAGTTACAGACAGACAGACCGACAGAACGACAGACAGAAAATGTATTTGCTCAAGCTTAGAATCTGGACGTTTCATGACATTCTAAGCCTATTTGAACAATAAAAATAAAAAAAAAAATTGCGTCCACTGGATGTGGAAGTAATTAGGTAAAATAACTCTTAAAATCAAGTTATTTGATAATTATATATGTTAGATCACGGTTCACATGAATGACTTTTTAAAAAAGATTAATTTATTTAATGGAGCCAACGTTGGCTCTTGGAGAAGGAATATAATAATAAATTAGAAGTGTTGCATTCTAACTGAGTTTAATAACTGACTTTACAAAGCATGTCTAGTCGTATTTATAACATACAGAACCTGAGTAGGCAAAATATAGAACAAAGGAAATGCAATTCGACAGTCAGCATAAAATGTGAGAAACAAAGATGAAATATAATATCTCTAAGATAAGCGATTAATAAGAGAAGTCGTTATCATGTAATATGATATACCTGTGAAGGTTTGTTATGGCTAAGTCTTGGTAATAAGCGTATAATTTTATATAACAACTTCCCCCTTAATAAAAAAGTTGATGTTATGCAGCAACTTTTGAAAATTGTTAGAAACGTTAAATGAATATAATGCAAAATAAATTGAAACAATGTTGAATGAATACAAAGCAAAATAATAAAATACGTAAAAGTTAAAATTGGTAAATGATAATAATAATAAGCGAGTAGTACATTACATAAATGTGACAAGAATAAAATAAAATGGTCTAAATTAATAGACAAGGGTAAAACTCCACATATGAAAGTCTATGTTAACTCGATGTCCTCTTCTTCTTGAGGTTTAATACCGGGTCGCTTTCTTGGAGGGATCAGTCTAGGAAATTTGGTAAAAACTCTGCTTCGGTCTGAAGGAGATGAAAGAAGGTTGTCCGTTGAGGGTTGGATTCGCAATGCTCCACATCTTCTTCTTCTGCATTTACAGGTTATGTAAAGTAGAACTAATAGAATGATGAGAGTGATTATGAAATATGTGAACCAAGATATGTGTTTGGTCACAAAAGATTCGTTTATGAGGTCATCCAGGTCTTTGGAATATTGGTCCAATTTATTTTTGGCAATATCTAGGTCTTCTACGTCGAGGCTGTTTAATTTGAGAGGTTTTAATTTTGGAATTTAGATTTTGTCGGGCATGTGATTACAGCATTCAAAAGGAATTTGGATAGGATGTGGATTGTCCTTAATTTCGGAAAAGTCTTTGCCACTGGCTTGTATTCTAGTAATGCCTGCATAGGCGTAACATCCTGTTTGTAGTTTGATGATGGAACTTTTGTTGATTAACTCTGTCGTGGATTCTCTCTTTGGACAGTTGATGGTAATGTGAAATGGTTCGGAATTAATTACTAGCCATGTGTTGTCTTCAAGTTCTTGGACGTTGTATCCTCTGACTAATGATGAAGGAAGTTTGACAGTGGCAATGGTTTTAGTATTCTGGCTTCACATATGGCATTTTGGTCGATAGGATATGCAAACAGGTTCGAACATAGTTTGGTTCCAAAATAAAGAGGTTTGCATTATTTCAAATTTTGTATAGGTATGTACATTAAAGAATCATCGTCTCTCGCCATATACTTTTGTGAAATAGATAAAATGTGATGTAGACCAGTTCTGTTATCAAGTATCGGGATAGGATATAGGCGATAGGTGTTATAATTTTGGGGTTCAACAAGTGGTATTGTTAAAACAAATACTAAGTTAGAATCCATTTGAAACGCTTGTAATTCAATAATATCCAAATACTTAGCAACTGCCGATTATTTAATGGGGAGAGGCAAATTGTTCCTTCGTAAGCTCTGTAAAATTTCTTGTAATGCTGTTACCAAATGATTAGGGGTTATGATTGAAGTGTGAATGATTCCCAATCTGGCAAATGTTATTGAATTCAAAATGTCGTTCAAATTATCTTCGATATACAAATAGCTTCCATTAGTTGTTCGGAAATGTATAAGAATTTTAGTTTTATGTGAGCAGCCTCAATAGCTTGAGTCATGGTTTGAATTGTGCGTTCGATTTCTTCGAGATCTTTGTTAAACGTTTCCTCGTCAATTTGTAATTTTTGTATAGTCGAGTTGAAGTTTTTAATAACGGAAGTTGTAACTGAAATTTGATTTTTGATTAAGTTTTCCAATTGATGTTCGTCGTTATTTAGTTTATTTATACAATTAGTATAGTACTGGCCATCTTCAGCATCTAAGTTTCCAGTTATGGATTTGAATATTGTACCGATACCGTTAAGTATTCCTCGTTTATATCTTTTTGTATCTGAAAAGATTTCGTCAAATTTCATTTTTATAGAGTTGGATATTTGTGTTAAAAAGTTAAAGTCTGTTTTAATTTCACTCGTAAAAATAATTGACTTATGATCACCATTATTGAGAGTGTACAAGATTTTGTCTAAGATATTTTGATTTTTGTCAAAAGCTAGTTTGAGGGATGAAATGTTTTTATGCACTAGTAGAGTCCATTTGTCATTTGTCACCACGATGTCCATGTCTTGGTGGTAGTATACACCAACGGTGTTATTGATCGGGGTAATTTTGTATTGACAGAGTGCTGATCCGAACAGCAGGAGAAACCTGAATATAAATTTAATTTTCAGTATATGGTTTCATTCTATCAAAATTTACTTTGGTTTCTTGTTTCGTTTCGAGGCTTAATAAGGTAGCAGAATTTTGGAAATTTTTTTTTATTTTAAAAGGATCGTTAAATTTGGTTTGCAATTTGTTTTTAATTTGTGATTCTTTCACGTAAACTAAGTCACCTATTTTGTACTCAGATCGTTTTTGGGGAACATTTCTGTCGAAACGAACTTTTGCTTTCTCTTTTTGAGATTGTGTTCGACTACGGGCTATTTTATAGTAGTGGGATATTCTGTTGTTTAAATCTCTAATGTATTTGGTTATTAACTCTTTTTGGTTATATAAAGTTTCAGGTGGTCTGTTGGACGTATGACCAAAGATAAGTTTATATGGGGTGTTTTATTTTCCGAATTGTTATAGCATATTGCTGCATATGATAAAATCGTGAAAGGATGTTCGTTTGGGTTTTCAGTTTTGTGGATTCTTATCATTTCGGCTAAAGCAGCATGAAATCTTTCTATGGATCCGTTCGATTGGGGATGTCCTACGCTTGAATAAGTTAATTTTATGTCGTAGAGGGTGCAGAGATCTTTGAGCAAGCGGTTGTCAAATTCGCCACCGTAATCGCAATGGATTCTTAATGGGGTACCATAATGTTGGAAATATAACAACAAGGCGTTTACGATAGATTTTGCGGATTTATCCGGGACTGCATATGCTTGCGTGAATTTAGTTAATTCGTCGCGAATGGTTAAAGCGTAATTTCGAGTAGGGAATTCAAATAAATCGATATTGATTCTTTCGAATGGTGTTCTTGGGGTTTCTGTGACTACTAGAGGGTTATTAAGGTTTTTCCGGCATACTTTAGTCGTTTGGCAAGTTTCGCAATTTTTTATAAAATTTTCAACGTCTTTAGTTAGACCTTGCCAAGTGTATTTTTCTCTAATTCTTCGAATCGTTTCATTTATTCCGCGGTATTCCGTATTTTTACCAAAATGATTTTGCTCCACTATAATTGGAATTTCATCTTCGTCGGCAGTTCTGACGATATCTTGACAAATTACTACTTTTAAGTCTTTTTCCGCAAAAATGAATGATAGGATTTCAAGTATGGTGAGGTCAAAATTATTTTCGACAAAGTATGTCTTAGAGAGATCTAGGACATC
The DNA here is from genome assembly GCA_936432065.2 of Rutpela maculata. Taxonomy (NCBI): domain Eukaryota; kingdom Metazoa; phylum Arthropoda; class Insecta; order Coleoptera; family Cerambycidae; genus Rutpela; species Rutpela maculata. Next base: position 165,996,117 of record OW386286.2, read on the forward strand.
TTGATTTTTAAATAATACCAAAAATAGATCAAAAGGTAGAGGGATGATAAAATATCTCCTATGTCTGACTGTTTTGCTCGATACAATATTGATTTTATCGTTATGAAATTCGGGGTTTTCTTCGAATATGTCCTCGATAATTTTGTGATGTAGGTCTTGTAAGTTATTTTGTTGGAAGAGAGTTATAATATCTTTATGTTCTCGGGATAGGAGTTGTTTGTTTGAGGCTTTGATTTTTGAATGGTCTATTAGAGATGTTATTTTATATAGGTTGGTGAAGGTTTCAAATTCTCGGGAAATTTGCTCGTTAGTGATTTCATTGTTATCGTCTAGGTTTTCGTCGTCGTCTGACTCTTCGTCGTTCGCGGCTAGAACCTTTGAATGGAATTTGGAACATTCGGAAAAATGATTAACTTTGATTCTGGAAAGTGCGTCCGCGTTTTTATTGATTTTACCAGGTTTATAAATTATTTCGTAGTCGTACTCTTCTAATTTGAGTCGCCAACGGGCAAGTCTACTTCCTGGATCTTTTATAGAGAATAGCCAGGTGAGTGGTCTGTGGTCGGTTACAAGCTTAAACTTTCTACCGTACAGATATGGTATAAAGTGCTTTACACTCCATACTATCGATACAAGCTCGCGTTCAGTCGTTGAATACTTAGTTTCTGCACTGCACAAGGTTCTAGAAGCATAGGCAATGGGTAAATCTTTGCCAATGGGCCCCTGGCTCAGCACCGAGCCGACGGCCAATGCGCTCGCATCAGTGGTTAGAACGAAAGGTTCATCAAAGTTGGGGTAGATTAATATCGGAGTTGTCGTTAATGTTTGTTTCAAATTTTGGAAAGAATTTATACAATCATTGTCGAAGAGAAATGGTATGTCTTTTTGTAGTAGTTTTGTTAAGGGCTTGGTAATCTTGGAATAATTAGGGATAAAGCGCCTATAATATCCGGCTAAGCCTAAAAATGATTTAATTTCTTTTTGATTTTTTGGTTGAGGGAAATTTAGAATAGCGTCAACTTTCGAAGGATTCGGTTTTACGCCGTCTTTTGTAATGAGATGTCCTAAATAAGCGACTTCCTTGCGGAGAAACTCGCATTTGTCGGGTTGAATTTTTAGATTGGCTTTCTGTAATCGTTTGAAAACTTCTGTTAATCGAGAAATATGCTCGTGGATAGTAGGGGAGTAGACAATAATATCGTCCATATAAACGAGACATCGTTCATTTTGGATACCTAACAAAATGTTATCCATCACTCTTTGAAATGTTGATGGAGCATTCTTAAGTCCAAAAGGCATTCTTACGAATTGAAAATGACCATTTTCAACTGTAAAAGCAGTTTTTTTAATATCTTTTGCATCAATCTCGATTTGGTGAAATCCGGAGGCTAAGTCCAAAGTTGTAAAATATTGACATTTGCCTAATTGATCGAGGAGGTCGGAAATATTGGGTAGCGGGTATTTATCGTCAATGGTCAGTTCGTTGAGTTTTCTGTAGTCCACTACAACTCGCCATTTTTGTTTACCGGAGGCGTCGAGTTTTTTAGGTACAACCCAAACTGGAGAGGACCAGGGAGAAATCGAAGGTCTAACGATGCCTTGATCAAGCATATTGGAGACTTGTTTTTTGACTTCCTCTTTATGGATATGAGGGTAGCGATATAACTTTGTGAAAACCGGTTTTGAATCGTTCGTATCAATGGAATGCTTAATTTCGTTAGTGAAAGTTAAATTGTCTCCTTCCAAATAGAATATATCTTGAAAGTCTAAACAAAGCTGCGTTACTATTTCGGCCTCTTCTTCGTTTAGATGATCCAAGCGCAATTCGTTCCTAATTTCGAAGGATCTGTCTGTCTGTGGATGTTTGTCGGAATTTTGAGTATTTAAATTAAAAATTGATTTGAATTTTTGTACTGGTTCAAGGTTAAGGTTTGAAAAGTTTATGGTTTTTGGGATCGCGTTTGCATTTATTATTGAAGTTAAAAATTCTCCATTGTGACGATTTTGACAATTGCATTTGGTAAGCGTACTTTCTCGTTTTCCTGGGCTAACAGTATAGCCTCGGTATTTCGCAGGTTACGTTTTAGTTTACAAATTTTTTCCATGCGAGGTTCAATATAAATTAAATTTTTGATGTTGCTTAAATTTGAATTTTTTGTATCAGAATTAATAGTTGGTTGTAAAGGTAAATTTACTGTAGTTTCTTCCGTAACTTTAAATAGTGGTACGGTTTTGAAATTTGTGACTAGTTGTTTATTTTTAAAGTCTACTTTGCATTCGTAATATTCTAGGAAGTCTGCACCTAATAATCCATCAAAATCTATATCTAGATTATAGATATAAACTTTGTGTGACTCATCTGAAAAGGGGATGGGAACAGATTCGTTGATATAAATTTTTTGATCAGTGATACCCTGTATGATTACATTTTCAGGAGATCTACGCCTGTAATTTTCAGCTGTTTTAGGTTTAAAAATTGATATACCTGCGCCTGTGTCAATTAGAATTTTAAATTTACCAGTTGCATCCTTCATATAGTAAAGGTTCTTTGAATTTACAGTTAATAGGGTACGGGAAAGCGTATTTACATGAACGTCTGTTCTGGGAAATTCAGCATTGGGTCGAAACTGTCGTTGAGGTTCATAGTTTGTACTTGTGTTTCTAGTTCCGTAATTGGTTCGAATTGGTCTGTTTGTTGTGTTGGAGTATCCGTGGGGTACTCCGGATCTAGGCGAAAATCCTGAGGATTAGCAGTATAATCCTCGTATTGCTCGTTTTGAGAATTAGCAGTATAATTCTCTGTGTAGTTTTGGTTGTTCTCTGGATTGTAGTTTTCGTATGATTCATTTTGAATTTGATAATTTTGGTAATCGTCGTTAGAGTAGTCGTTGTATTGACTAAATTGATCGGCATAATTATCGTAAGGTTCGTAATTTAAATGATGAGCTTTTTGCTGATTAAAGCGGTTAAAATTCGGGTTAGGCTGAAGAGCGGATGGTCGCTGTTGCGTAAAGTTTGGGTTCGGCCTTATGGCTGAGGGCCTGTTTTGTTGCGATTGATTAGGTTGGCCGTTTTGAGGGAATGTCCTCTGGCTAAATTGATTATTTTGTGAAACGTTTTGGAAACTTGAATTTTCTGGGTAATTTGGTCGTTGGAAATTTTGTGAAGTTGACGACATTGTTTGTGTTTGTTGCCTTGTACGAAATTCATTTATGACATGTCCGTTTCGTTTACAAAACGAACAGAATTTCTGCTGAAAATTTGAAGTTGGTCGTTTTTGTTGCATAATAGGATTTTTGACCGGATTATTTTTCGGAAATTTCTGTTGCTCGAAATAAGAGAGTTGTAGCTCTCTACGAATTCTGCTAACAGCCTTTAATATGCTAGAAGGATTGCTAGCACGTATAATTCTACCTAGGTTCGGTTCTAAATCTGTTAGTAAATTATTAAGCGTCATGGTTTCTATAAGATCTGATTGTGCAGTTCTTTGCGTTCCCGTGAGATTTTGTTTTTGCACTGCGGCGTGCATTTTCGCGTTGTGCGTTTGTAGACGCGATACAAATGTTAGGGCGGATTCACCTGGCAATTGGTGAATACGCTGCAGGTCCTGAATTAGGGCCGTTAAATCTCTGGAGTCCCCAAAGTGGGTTTCCAGTAGTGCTTTTATTTCTGACCATGTGCCGGGATTACGTGAGTTAATTAATTCGGCAGCTTTGCCTTTTAATTTATTTTTGATGTGGACTGTTAATAAAATTTTCTGGTCGTTAATGGCCATACTTTGTGCACAATGGCATGAATTTAAAAATGTTTGTAAATTAATGGCATTGCCATCGAATTCGGGTATCAACGAAAATATCTCAGAGAGCTTGTAAGGCTCAATTTGCTCTGGTTGTGGTTGTTGTTGCTGTTGTTGTAGTTGTTGTAGTTGTTGTTGTAGTTGTTGTTCTGCTGGTGCCGGTGGCACTGGTTGAACTGTCTCTGGTTGAGCTCTATATGGCATTTTGCTTTTTGTATTTAGAAATTACTTGGACAAAAATTGGTTGCGTATCAGCAGTATGATACGATAAATTAAATTAGCTTGTTACGTTGCGTGCGTAAATGGATTGTATATTAGCTGTATAATACACAATGTTTCGTATTAACAGTATAATACGAAAATAAATAAACTTAAAATTAAATGAACTTGTTTCGTTGTGTTTGTAAAGGAATGGATTCACTTTGACAAGAGAACTGGCTTTCTGCGCCGAGTGTATTAGCAGTATAATACACTTTTAATAAAATAAGTTGCGAAAAATAATAAATAGTAAAATGGTACAAGATGATTCTTAAAATGACTTACGTTAATTTCATCTCCATTGGTAGGTTCTTCGTTCGTCAATGGATTGGGATACGCCACCACCAGTGAGGAAGGTCTCCTTGTTCAAATAGATGTACACGCACTAGTTAGGCACCTTCTGCAGATGTTCCCCTTGTTCTCTTACGCTTCACTACCAGTTAGACTTCTTGTTCTGATGATGTTTACGGATCCTACCGACTGCGCCAATGTTAGATCACGGTTCACATGAACGACTTTTTAAAAAAGATTTATTTATTTAATGGAGCCAACGTTGGCTCTTGGAGAAGGAATATAATAATAAATTAGAAGTGTTGCATTCTAACTGAGTTTAATAACTGACTTTACAAAGCATGAATAGTCGTATTTATAACATACAGAACCTGAGTAAGCAAAATATAGAACAAAGGAAATGCAATTCGACAGTCAGCATAAAATGTGAGAAACAAAGGTGAAATATATCTTTAAGATAAGCGATTAATAAGAGAAGTCGTTATCATGTAATATGATATACCTGTGAAGGTTTGTTATGGCTATGTCTTGGTAATAAGCGTATAATTTTATATAACATATATAGCACGTCGTCACTTAACTAACTTGCCAGAAGTTCCAAAAAATCAAAGTTGTGCTACGGCCTACATTTTGGAAAATGGCGACCAAAATCAGTTTTTTGCAATTTATATACTACATAAATTGAAAAAAGTTTCGAATAAAATTTTTCCAGCATAAAATTACCAATCTCTTCTGTTACTACCATTTTTTATTTAACCAAACCTAAAGTGTTAATCATACACATGCGATTGGTATAGATATATACGGATTCTACAATCATTTCAACAGCATTAGAGAAGGCACTTGGTGGTGCTACAGTTACAGTTGTTGGTCAAAATAAGGATTTGCTGGTACTGTTAACTTTGCTTCCAAAACTGACAAGGTTGCGCCCTATTCCTGGTTCTAAAACGCAACGAATTGTGTTCGATATATTACAACAGCAAACCTTGCACATGTAGTAACGGGCTGTAACACAACATCTGCTATGTTTGGGAAAGGTAAAGTAAACGCATTAAGGTTATTACAAAAAGACCACGTCCTACAGGAAGGCATGAAAATGTTTATCCTTCTACAGCCAAAGAAGAGGTAGCTGCTGCAAGAGAAAAATTTGAACTTCACTTATGTGGGCGATCAAGAGTTACTACATTAGATGATTTACGATATTATAGATAGCATAATCTGATTTCTAAACAGCTAATCGGCGATTCGCTTAACGTCGCATTTTTCCTTCAACTGGTGATGCAGCGGCTCACCATTCATATGTCTGCTTACAGGTTCAGTAATGGAAAGATAATGAAATTAAAATCACCGAATGGAGATAGATATAAAAAGGAGACATCTTAAAATCCGTTTATTTGACCAAAAACTTTGCTCCATCGGAGTTGTAACACTCACTTCGTATACTTGTAAATTCAACTGTACCAGTAAATGTGAATGCAGGAGATCTTGATTGAAATGCTTTGCCATGTGCAGATACCGACTTTAGTATGAATTCTGATGAAGCCATTGAACTTCTGTCCGATGAGGAAGATCACTAGCTTGTGTAGGATCTGATGAATAATATAATGTAGTATTTTTCCTTCAAAGGATTGTCGTTAATATATAATTACAATTTTATGTTCTTTCGTTTTGGTCATTTTGGTCCTCTTAATTTTTTACTTTGTAGTTTTCAATTATGATATTCAGTCAAATGAAGTGAGTCGTAAAACGATTTGCCGACTAGCTGTTTAGAAATCAGATGATGGTATCTGTAGTATCGTAAATCATCTAATGAGTAATTCTTGATCGTCCACATAAGTGAAGATGAAATTTTTCTCCTGCACCAGCTACCTATTCTTTGGTTGAAGAAGGATAAACACTTTCATGCCTTCCCGTAGGACATGATCTTTTTGTAATAACCTCAATGCGTTTAATTTACCTTTCACAAACATGGCAGATGTTGCGTCACAGCCCGTTACAACATGTGCAAACAGAAGGACTCTCTAGATATTTTCAGCAAGGTTTTCTGTTGTTTTTATGAAAAAGTGATGGGAACAGAAAATTATACATTACTGCAATCGGTTCTCTATGGTGAAAATCCGTTTGTTTGATCCGTAAACTACCTTTATTTCTGGGCGTAGTGTTAAAATGAAAGACAGCCGTATGAGAAATTTCATAAGAATCTTGAGTTAAAAATTTGGTTTCGATGTCAGTTAGTTTTTTTTATGTACGGACGAACGGATTTACGAAAATCTTGTTTTTTGGGTATGTTGCGATCATGAAATGTCAAATACGATTTTTTCATTAATACCTATATAAAGACTTTCTTCACTCTTACGACGGCGCGGCCGTTCGAATGTAAAAACAGGATTTCCACTTGCAAAATAATGTCAGAGTCATCATGTTTCAAACCGTGATGACGTTATTGATAAGAACTATTCACCAAAAGATAAGGAATAAAAATAAAAAATCGACGGTTCCCAGAATGTTTTCCAATATCTCATAATAATGAATTTATAGACAAAGGGCATAATATAGGTATATATTCGATTCATTTACAACAAAAAACAAAACTACGTTTACTATGTCAACAAAAAATGTAAAGCAAGAACAAAAGTGAAATACCTATTTAATTACTTCGCAATATTAGCACGGAAAACTGAAATATAATTTTTTATTCTAAATCAATATTTTAGCTAAACGTAAAATAATATTAATGCAAGTCATTGAACTTGAATTTACTCTGTTCTTATTGTCATCGCTTGGTTTCACACCATCAATTTTGCTGAAGTAAACTTTATATAGAAAGAAGCTTTTCATCCATATAGAAGTAGATCCATATTACAAAGCTATGCTTAACAGTGCAGTTTCCAAGTTAGACAAACTTTAGTCAGCGTATAAACTAACACTTTATTGATTCCAAATATTGGAAAGATTGGGAAGCTCGAGGTAAAGTTACCTTTATTGGAACGACACACCGAAATGTGGTTTCAAATTTCATTTGTTTTTGTGGTTCAATGGTTTAATTTCTTAGTAATAGATTATTAATTTATGTTAGATTATAGAATTTATTATTTCTCAGGTTATAAAGTTTCATATATTTAAGATAGTAGTTTCATTTGTAAGTAGTCTTGCCCTTGTATCTGATGAAGTAAAATTGTCATGTTAACATATGAACATTTAGAATTAAAATTTAAAAAACTTTAGTGTATTGTTTTATTTGTTTGTTTAGCTAGAAGTAGTAAAATTTTATTTTTCATGTTGGGTATTTGGCAAGGAATTGATATGCTTTTCGGTGTGTATAACGAGATGAAAAGTGACGAATACTCTGTTTATTGAATATTTTTAATTTTCATATAAACGTCAATCACTTATTTTTTGCTAACTATACAGAGTGTCCCACCGGGAACTGCATTGATCGATATAGGAAAAAGTACACACCAAAAAATTTTGAAAATTTAGGGAATTACTAATGTCAGTATGGCCAATCAAAAGAAAATAATTACAAGCATTTGGCACTTCCACTTATACCGAAAGTCGATACCAACTTGCTTATTTTAAGTGGAAAGTCAAAAAAGAAGAATTAAAGCTGATTATCTTTAATCCGTTTATATTTGTTTTTGTATTTTCTCCTGATTTAGCCCGACCGCGACCTGGCGAAAAATACTACATCGCTCTGATATGGAATGAAAACGACTTTGTAACTATAAAGGTGCATCTGACTTTTATATTTTTTTGTGAGAAAATTCAATGAGTAAAAACTAAAAAGTAGTTCTCCAAAGTAATTTTTCTGTGCTTTAAGATAGTAGTATTGTATTAACATTGACATAAAGATACATTTTTTTAAAGCTTAAATTTAAACATTATTTTGTGTAAAAGAATATCAATACCATTTCGAAAGTTCCTAATTTTACCACATCCAATCATACTAAAACAAATAGGAAACGTATTAAAAGTAAATTTTCCTCTAAAATCAGTATTTTACAAGATATTCGCAATAACGTAATATATAATACGATTATATCCCACTTATTTTCTCGCATGACCCTTATATGGGAAAAACCGGGACAAATCAATAGTGGTGTGTATTGACGGATTTGTAATGTACAAAATTTGAGTAAAATCTTTATAGAGATATTTTTGAGAAAATCGTTTTATCATTTTCCTTTTAAGGGTAGATGAAAAATGTTTAAAAAGTCAGGAGATATTTATAGTAGACCTAAATATCGAACTGGTGAATGATTAGTTCAAAATGTTTATACTTATTGAAATTTTATAGAAAGATATTTATTTAATATCTGAAGAATGTATCGATCACCTGACTTTGGTAACTTCGGCCCGAAGTGTGCCCCTACTTTTTTGGAATTACAGAAAATAAAGCTGAAGAAATATGAAGTATCTATATAGTCTGAAATTCAAAATCGAACAAAATATTTCCTTTTGTTAAGTGAGGGAAGTAAAAATGTGGAAAATAGTAATAAAACTATAAAAGAAACTTTCCGTACAGAATATACAATTGAAAATATTTATTCATCATAACTCTCGAAAATTCTTTCGGCTAAGTTTTTACTACTTTTTATAAACCTACGCGAGAAACCATCCTAAACTTATCAAAAGGTTCACCAGTAAGCAAACTTTCTATTCCCCTAATATAAATTTTCCTTAATAATTAACTTCTTAATTACTTTTCTGCGGCGACATAAAAGTTAAAAATAATATATTTTATATAAAACACATTCCGAATAACGCCAGGAGATTTAGGAAATTGTAAACCCAGAACTTTTCCGAGGTTTAAAAATAAAAGATAAAAATAAATAGGATATAAATTGGATATATACTTTTCATGGATTCTTCAATAGATGCCTATCAAACGCAGGTCTCAATTATAGCCTCTATTCAACTTTTGTCTTTAATTTTCAAGATTTTTAAGACTTCCTTTAAAGCAAAATGAAATAATAGACAATTTTTTTAAAAATGAGAATTTCATATTAATATTACAAATATTTATACGTGTGGTGTGTAGTGTAGTTACCTAACTATTTCCCTTATTATTTGTTATATTGTTTTACATAAAACTAGATCCCGAGGATTAAAATAAAATCCGTTACTTGGTTACATAATTAATAAGGTATGATATATATGTATATGTGGTAATGTTTTAATGTAAATTTTATCTCCACACCTTTTAACTACCTTAAACCACTTTAAAATAATATTTGTTTTTGATTATGTGGAACTCCACATAATTTCGTGACCCCGACTGTAGATTAGAAAGTCTCCTTGATTTGGTAACCCCCATCTTATCACACATTCCGTGATTTTGTCTCCATAAATTGGTAGACCGAAGCTCAACCCGACGTTCACGTAAATTGGTAACCCCGAAACTCTCAAATTGATTACTCCAACATCCAGATATTTTGGTGACCTCGACACGAAACCTTCGTAATAGCTGCTATATTATCCTTGCCACAATTGTTTTATCATCAACTACATTGGACAGGATACAGATTTATGTAATTTGATTATATTGCTGCCAGACATTCTTTGATGTTGAAGATTGGTAACCACAATTGAAGTTTTAGAAGATGAAGACCTTTTCTTAATAGAAGATTTTTAAGTATTATACTAGATTTGGATAATTTTTAAATACGACTTTTGATATTTTTGAGATTTGGACCGTTTAATAGAATAATTTTATAGAAGATTACAAGACTGGAATTTACATTTTGAAATTATCAATTATTGTACATGATTAGGTAGGTACCCTATATATGCTCCTTTCCATTGTTTTATTTTAAACTAGTCAATCATTCAAATAATTCATTCATTTGATCTACTTTTTTTTAAATATGGCCGTCTCAAACGCAGTTGCACCAACGGATCTTGAAAACCCGACGACTGGAGACCTGTTGTCACTGATCCAGTTGTTGCACAAAATCAATACGTTACTTCATTGAAACTTCCCCCCTTTTGGATAGCTAAACCAGAAATATGGTTTTCTCAAGTAGAAGCTCAGTTTAACGTTGCACGAATAACTTCTGATCGTAAAAAATATGATTATATAATCGCGAATTTACCGATGGAAGTCGTCAGTAATATTTATGACATTATTATTGCTCCACCTGCCACTAATCTATATAATTTTTTTAAAAACGCTATCATTGCCCGACTTTCTTCCAGTGAAGAAAAGCGTTTAGATGACCTGTTATCAGGATCACAAATGGGCGATAGAAAACCCTCAGAATTTTATCGTATTATGTCAGGAATTGTCGGTGGCTCAATATGGTTAGTGAAGCCATTCTTATCAAACTATGGGAACGACGTTTACCCAAAACGATTTATATAGCAATTACTGCTTCTGGAAAAACAGAAATAGAGGATATGATTGACATAGCCGACAAGATATGGGAATCTTGTCAGAGTACTGCAATATACTTGTTCAAATCTAACATTTCTACTGTTACGATTCCGAATTCAATTTCCTCCACAACATTGTCAGATTTATCAGGCAAATTTAATGTTTTTTCAGTTGATTTTCAAGCCACTTTAAACAAGATTTTATTTAAACAAAGTTCTCTTGAAACTCAAATATCTACCTTACAGGCTTCTAATCACCAAAGTCGACCCACTACCTCTTTTACTCAACATCAATGTTCCACTTGTCGCAATAGACCCCGTTCTCGTTCTAGGTCTTCCAACGGTAACAATAAATTTGATTCTTCTAATAAAACCGTTTGTTATTATCACCAGGTATGGAAAGATAAAGCTTTGAAATGCAGCGGCCCTTGGCGTTCTTCTTATAACACCCCATTATATAAAGATCATTCTATTTATCAAAAAAACTAATCAACACTAGCATATTATCTGCGGATGCTAGTGATTCTGACAGCTGATCTAGACTTTTCATTTATGATATGTCAAACAAGTTAGATTTTTTAGTAGACACAAGTGCAGAATTGTCGGTTGTACCTAGGAAGTTATTTACTGATTTTAAAAAGAATCCTAATTTAGTCTTGACTGCAGCTAATAATACTATTATTTCTACCTACGGTAAGAAACTTTTAAAAGTCAATTTAGGCCTGCGCCGCAATTTTACTTTTATTTTTACTATCACTGACATAAATGTTCCTATCTTGGGAGCTGACTTCATAAAACATTTTGGTCTACTTGTAGATTTAAAGAACAAACTCTTGATAGATAACATGACAAGTTTGCCAATTAATTGTTACGTCAAAAAGTTTTCTTTCATCTCTCCCAGATTATTTTCTGTTGAAAACCAATATACCAAATTGTTGCACTCTTTTCCTCATCTAATTAGCACGCCGGATTACTTTTTGCCTATTAAACATTCAGTGAAACATTATATAGTTACTGAAGGACATTTACGTTTTAGTCGCCCAAGACGTTTGGACACTATTAAATTTAATGTTGCAAAGAGTGAGTTTGATCATATGGTTGAGTTAGGTATTTGTGAACTTTCTTCTTCGTCTGTTGCATCTCCATTACATATGGTTGTTAAAAAAGATCCCGACGACTGGAGACCTTGTGGTGATTACAGACAACTAAATGTTGTCACCATACCTGATCGATATCCACTACCAAATATCCAATATTTTAATGCCCAATTATTTGGCTGCTCAGTTTTTTCTAAGATTGACTTAGAGCTTATCATCAGATACCTGTTAACAAAACAGATATTTTCAAGACTGCGATTACCACTCCATTTGGTTTGTTCCAATTTAGACGTATGCCTTTTGGTTTAAGATATGCTGCTCAAACCTTTCAGAGATTTATGAACGAAATTCTATCACATTTGAAGTTTGTTTTCGTTTATTTAGATGACATATTAGTTGCAAGTAAAGATCATGTCGAGCATTTACAACATTTACAGATCGTTTTCGAGCGTTTAGAAAATTATGGAATAAATATTAAACCCTCTAAGTGCGTTTTCTGCACAGATCAATTAACATTTTTAGGTCACCACGTCTCTCATAAGGGCATTTCCCCCACTACCGAGCGTGTTGACATTATCAAAGAATTTCCACAACCCACAACAGTTAAGCAACTTCAAAGGTTTTTAGGCATGATTAATTTTTATCATAGATTTATACCTAACCTTGCTGAAATATTCAGCTCTTTACATGCACTAACTAGTAAATTGTTACATGACAAAATAAAGATTATAAATACTTGGTCAACGGACTGTTCCAATAGTTTTATTAAAGCTAAACAAGCTTTAGTAGATGCTACTGTCCTTGATCACCCTAATTACATCGATGGAGTAACTCTTTCGTTAACAGTTGATTGTTCAAATGTGTCCGTAGGATCAGTTTTAGAGTAGACTTTTAACAATGTCTCCACTCCTTTGGCTTTCTTTTCTAAAAAGCTAACTGACACTCAAAAACGTTACTCAGTTTTTGACAGAGAACTTCTTGCCGCTTATTTGTCAATTAGACATTTCAGATAAATTTTAGAAGGCCGATATTTTACTCTTTTCACCGATCATAAACCTTTGGTTTCAGCATTGTTTTCTAGAGCGGAGAAAACCCCCAGACAAACTCGTCACTTGGAATACATAGCACAATTATTTACGAATAACATTAAACACATTCCTGGTGCTCATAACGTCGTCGCAGTTACAATGCCTCGTTTGAACGATTGTTCTTTAGTAAATCGAAATTATCTGATGTCTGCTATTAATTCGAATGAATTTAATTTCACGATTTTGAAAAATGCACAATCTAAGGATTCAGAACTTACTTCTCTATTACAGTCGCAGGAAAATAAACACAATAAGGTACATTTCTTTTTAAAACAAATTAGTGTTGCTTCAATAGAGCTCATTTGGTGTGACGTCTCTAATTCTAAATGCCGTCCTTATGTACCCAAAACTTTGCGTCATGTTGTTTTTGACATATTTCATAACCTAGTTCACACAGGTATTCGCGCTACTAAAAAATTAATTTCTGATAAATATTTTTGGCCCAGGATGAATACGGACTGCACATTATGGACCAAAACTTGTATAAGTTGTCAAACGACATACCAAGACTCCGATAGAAAATTTTAATGTACCTAAAGGTCGTTTCGAACACATCCATGTGGATCTTGTAGGACCGTTACCTCCTTCAGAGGGTTATTCTTACATTCTTACCATCGTTGAGCGTTTTACGCGTTGGCCTGAAGCTTACCCCATTCAGGTTCGCACTGCCGAGACGGTGGCCAAAGTGTTGTTTCAAAATTACTTTTGTCGCTTTGGCGTTCCGGTTCATATCACGACGGACCAGGGAATGCAATTTGAATCTAAATTGTTTCGCGAATTTTCGAAGTTTTTAGGATTTCATCGTATTCGCACGACTGCTTACCACCCGCAAAGCAACGGATTAGTGGAACGTTTCCACCGCTCATTAAAGACTACTTTATTATCTAGAGCAAATTCAATTAATTGGGTTTCGGAACTCCCTATTATTTTGTTAGGTTTCAAAAGCTATGCCCAAAGTTGACTTACATTGTTCATCTGCAGAACTGGTGTTTGGTCAAGCATTACGTCTCCCTGGAGAATTTTTTATTAAATCACGCGTTCGTCCTTATTTTATTAATAAGTTACATGACGCTTTTGATAAATTAGATTTTACAAATCCCAATCCTAATCATTTTTCTCAGAAGTAATTCGTGAGTCCTGATGTTAATACTTGCAAGTTTGTATTTCTTCGTAATGCACGTATTAAACCTGTTTTCACACCTTTATTTCAAGGTCCTTACGAAGTGATTTCACCTACAGCTAAAATTATCACCATCCTAAGCAGGGAAAAGAAGTGACTGTCAGTGTTGACAGAATTAAACCGGCTTATTTATTAGCTGACATTACTGATCGTCCAGCTCCGTTGGGGGCTAAAAGAGTACGTTTTGATTTTGATTGATTGGTTTATTTTACTTCCACATCCAGTGGAAGTATAGTAACGACAAAAAAATTTTTAAAAATTTTTATTGTTCAAATAGGCTTAGAATGTCATGAAACGTCGCGATTTAAAGTTTGAGCGAAAAAAAAATTTCTGTCTGTCTGTCTGCCGGTCTCTGTCTGTCTGTCTGTCTGTCTGTAACTTTTTTTTGTGCGCACGTTTACTCAGGAACCGTTTGAGATATTGACTTGAAATTTGATACACGTATGTACTTTAACGAGATCTAGAACTAGATTATATTTTCATCTGGTTCCGTCGAACGGTTGGGGGTAAATCGGGGTAAATTTAGGGTAAATAGGTAAATCAAGCAGGTAAGAGTCCATAAAATTGGTATTTAGTATATATATATATATATATATATATATATATATATATATATATAAGAGAAGCTAAGATCTCAAAAAAAAATTGACATTAGCCACCCTCATTACTACCCCCACCCCATTATTAAAGGGGGTGAAAAAAATAAAATTGTAATTTAGCGTGTATACAAGAACCTATGGTCTCAATTTTTTTTAACTTAATCCACCCCCACCCCCAACCCTCTACCACTATCGATGTGACATATCGTTTTATAGGTTTTTGGGGTAGGCGATTTCAAATATCATGTTATAAAGTTACTTCGAGTAATATGGATGCGCAGTAGGTTTTTAGGTTTTCCCGAGTATTATGCGCAGTAGCTTTCCTCGAGTACCGTCGATGCGCAGTAGGTTACCTCTAGTAGTATGGATGCGCAGTAGGTTTCTTCGAGTATTTAGGATGCGCAGAGGCTTTTCTAGAGTACTATAGATGCGCAGTAGGTTACCTTAAGTAGTATGGATGCGCAGTAGGTTTCCCCGAGTATTATGGATGCCCAGTAGCTTTCCTTGAATACCATTAATGCGCAGTAGGTTACCTCAAGTGGTATGGATGCGCAGTGGGTTTTCTCGAGTAAAATGGATGCGCAGTGGGTTTTTTCAAGAAGTATGAATGCGTAGTGGCTTTTCTCTAGTAAATTGGATAAACAGTGGGTTACCTCGGGTAGTATGGATGCGTAGTAGGTTTTATTGAGGAAAATGCTTGAAGTAGAGGCTCTACTTCTATCGTGTAGTCCACGGCACAGAATGATTTTTTATATCTTTGTCATGCTATTTTATGCGTATTACTTCCACATCCAGTTGAAGTATACTAACGCAAGAAAAATTTTTGAAAACTTTCATTGTACGAATAGGCTTAGAATGTCATGAAACCTCATTATTTTAAGTTTGAATAAAATAAATTTGTCTATCGCGTCGGTCTGTCTGTTAGTCTTGTATCTTTTTGGAGGAGCTAAGGTCTCAAAAACATTTTTGGCAATAACGACCTTTATTACAACCCCCACCCCATTATTGAAGGGGGTGAAAAAAATATTGTGATTTAATGTGTATACAGGAACCAGTCATCAAGAATCACCACCCCTATTACTGATGGGGCATATCATTTTATGGGTTTT
Organism: Rutpela maculata; assembly: GCA_936432065.2. NCBI lineage: Eukaryota > Metazoa > Arthropoda > Insecta > Coleoptera > Cerambycidae > Rutpela > Rutpela maculata. The sequence goes on from OW386286.2 coordinate 166,011,910, forward strand.
TGGGGTACACGATTTCAAATATTATACTATTAAAGTTCCATAAACAATTATTTCCACTTAGTGGAGTACAAATATAGTATTTTCGTTGTAAGAGACTTAGATAGGAAGTCTTGATGTGGAAGTAGTGATTCCTTAGGCAGCGGTTTTTTTTAAGTTTTCCTTAAGAAATGAGAGATAATTACCAATGAAAATCCACTGTTGCACAGGACTATGCATTTAAAAGAGTGGCTTGACTCGAACAACTGACAAAGGAATGTTTAATTGTCAGTTTGTGTAGGTTTACTTATTTAAACTTCTGTTTGCAATAATAATTATGGCGCGCAAGGATTGTGTATGTGTAAATTAAAACATTAATTTCTGGCGCTGACATTAATCGACGGATGATTTGGATATCTTATACTTAATTGTCGAGCTGATTCTCTTGATGATCTCGCATTATCAACAACAATCAGAAAATAAAAAAATCAAACTTTCACGAATTAACGAATAAACATTGTGTTGTCGGTTGTTTGAGTCAAGGCACTCTTTTAAATACACAATCCCGTGCAAGAGTGGATTTTCATTGTCAATTTCAAAATTATTATTTCGTGAAAAATCTTAAAATAGGTATTTTTTCACAAAATTTGGTATATACCCATTTGATAATGAATCCAGTGGAGTCCTTAAATTTTAAATAAAACATCACCAATAAGATTTCTTCGTTTTTCACACTGAAAACAAGTAGGCAGAGCTTTTATGATTTATAAAATTTAGTGTATCGCAAGAATGCATTTTTCAAAAATGTACGTTTTTAAAAAACACCGATATAAATCGGACCTAAAATAAACTTTTTATGGGGCTGGTTCCAGGCAAAATGTGACACGCTGGTGTTACCCAAAAAAAATTCAAAAATAAGAGTTTTTTCACGAAATTTTGTAAAAAACCATTTGAGAAGTTGCCGAATCCAGTGGAGTCCCCATTTGAAATAAGAAAAACTGCAAATAAAAAAAATTTTTCAAAACCATTTTAAAATTTTATTTTATGATAAAACATTAGCATACCTTTACCGGGTTCGCAACTTAAAACTCCCCAGTCCGTATTTATTTCAATTTTTAAGCAAGAGCCATGTCCAGCATATCAAATTGTAGGTATTTTTAATTTCTCTAAATGTGCATACAAAGCAATGCAAAAAAATTATTTTTTCCAAAAAATTATGATAACAAACTTAATTTTCTGGAATACTTTTTATCTCACCATGTCTGCGTCTGATTATATGTCATATATGTGTAGTTGTGATACTTATTCTATTGGTGATAATGATAGAAAGGTTAAAGTTGATTTTTGTAATTGACTTCGTGCAGCGCTTGAAGCGTAAATAAAATAATTTATTGATTTTTCAGCATTGTCGTCACCGCACAAAGCAATGAAAAAACGTTTTCCCACCATACCAAGGATATTTTCGTCTACTTTTTTAATAATTTTGTATGGCATTTGTAGATTTTAGCGTGCTCTACTTTATAACTTATTACTTATAACTTTTTTAATCTAAGACTTATGAAAGACTTGAAAAGGAGAAAAACATTATTCAACCCATGCACTTTTATCTTTCTCTAAATCGTGAAACATTAATTCTATGAAATAAGTAAAACAATCGAAATGATAGAAAATTTCAATCTCTACAAAAATGTGGCATTTTGACAGGAAGCGAGATATTTTAAGAAACGAAAGAGATGGCAGCGTTTCCACCAAGAGAGGAGAGAACCAACAGAGGCCAGAAACTTGCATACGCACTTGCGATAGACCACCATACAGGTCCTCAAAACACCAAGACATCAAATTCATTTTCGTTGCCACTGATTATTTCAGAACATACACACTCCACTGAAAATCCACTTGAAAATCCTCATAAAAAGTAGTTTAAAGAGATAAGGTTCGGTGGCCTCGGAGGCTAGCAAAAGTCACCAAATCGGAAAATGACTTTATATGCAAACAGCTTTCTGATGGTGGACATAGACTTTCTTGCCGTGTGGACTATGGCGCTGTCCTGCCAAAACCTTCTTTCAGCCTTGAAACTACGAAATTGTTGAGCATCCGGCTTTAAGACAATAAGAAACATAGCATAGTATTGAGGACTATTCACCAAACCATAATATTGGGGCTGTGCAGTGTGTAATCGTTTCTGACGCTTGCCTTTAGTGTTAATTCAGATCCAATATCCACAATTCTACTGTTATCGATTAAAGTGGGCGTCATCAGTAAAAATTATGCTGTTTGAATGATCAATCAACTCATATGCACCTTCTAAGACTAACGAGGAGAATTCAGATTCTCTGTCGAAGAGATAAGAATTCTTATCAACAAGACGTCTGTAAAAACTGGAGTCACGTGCTGATCACAATAACGGCAAAGGTCTTTGCCAAACAGTAAGATTGATTATACGCAACTTTAAACGTGGTAAATCAAGGATACCACTCTGGTGCTATAAGAACTGACAGGGCTCAGATTACTGATGTTTGATGCCAATACTGTGAAAAACATTTCGAAAGCAACCATTCTGAAGCTGCAAATGATAGCAGGACTACTAGCCTTCAATGCCGACTGAATGACCTGAATCTGACAGGTGTTTGTGATAACTACAGCTCACTGGCATTAATATAATGCATCAGCAAGACAATCCTGTATATTTCTCAATCCAGACTTCAACATTATTTGTCTTGGAAATACATCCAGGCTTTGTTAAAGGACGTGTCACTAGAGAACAAATACTGAATTTCCGACAATTTATCTAGAAGGTAAGAGAACATTACGTTCCTATCTACCTTTGTTTCATAGACTATCTTAAGGCTTTTGACAATGTGAAATGTGGCAAACTGTGTGCTGTATATTGGAGATGGGAAAACCTAGACATCTGGTGTTAATTAATCACCGACTTTGTGAAGAAAACTCTGCTATGGTGAAAGTCGACAACACCAACTCCGACAAATGTAAAATCGACAAAGGCGTCAGAGTAGGCTATGTTCTGTAACCTTTTTCAACAAACATAGTGAACACGCGATGCGCCGTGCACTAGAGGGCTGGCAGGGTGGTATAGCTATAGGCAAATAGCAAAACTTCTAACTTGAGATTGCCAGATGATTCTACCCCAGTAGTGCAAATACAAATTATTTCAAACGCCTGTTGAATAAATACCTTGAAGCATTGTAGACAATACTGTGAATATGATATTCCACGAAGGATACAAATGACAAGATCGACAAATTACCAATTGATCAAAATTTAGCGTCTCAGAAATATCGCGAAACGTATAAATTTTCTCCATCTATCTCCAAGAAATACGTCCCCAAAGCTAGGTCAGTTCTCAAGATTTAATATTGATATCTGAACCATCCTATCTAATCTTGGTCTTCCATAAGTTTATTAAATGAACACTTCGAGCATTATTCAAGCGGCGAATATTGTAGTGGATACAAAAGTGACGTCTAGTTGCAGTATTAGAATCATTTACTTTAAAACTTGCATCCAGTATAAACGCACATCACCCCACTGCTGGATACTGACGAATATACATCTATCCCCCTTCGTATTCGTATTTACTTAAAAGTTATCCAATTCACAAAAAGATAATTCCATTCTGAGACCCCTTGTATAAATAAGCGAATGATAAATCTTTCACGATTTTCAGATAAATTCATACGGTAGTCTAGGTTATACACCGGGTGGCTCAGTCGATAGGGACACTCTTGTAACTTTTGAATGGGCGACTGGATATTTTTAAAATTTGGTGTGGTGATATAAGATGAAATTTCCAATTACATGATGTAAAAATCCAATATGGCCGACTTCCGGTTTCGATGCAACTGACATGAAAATCAAATTTTTAAATTGGACAACCTGTATATTTTTACATATTTGGATGCTGCTGGCCAAAATACATATGATCTGGCCCTCAAATATTATTCTGTTTTTATTTTTAGTTTTAATAATAGAAGGCCGCGATTTTGCCAATATTGTTTTTTTCAACTATTTATTTAACATCGGCTATTTCCGCTACCAGGGCCTATCATTGTCGCCAGGAGGCGAGCTACCCCATCCTGGAAATTTTTCGGAACCTCTTCTCTTGAGAAGAGTAGGGATCTTTTACTTACCTAGCACTTAATAGACAAGGGACCGCCTGCTTTACATCCCCTTTAACTACGTAATCTTCGACTTGAAATTACATAGCTTCCGCATATACCTGATATACAAGCCGCTAGAAGATGGGACGAGATCGCTGTGTTTCCCAAGATGGACTTCATCCATCCAACTACTAACCGCAATGAACGTTGCTTCACTGGAGTATCGAAATACAGCACAGTGAAGACGTCACTATGCTCGCCACTACCAAAATTGTTAAAAATTAATCTTAAAATTTTTAGCTCAAATAGCAATCCTATTAAATTCGTCCATTTCTAATCACGTGTGCTGAAACAACCAATCAGAACAAAATTACACTGATAAGATTAGGGATCTTTTCACTTATATCATCCAGTTTGACAGCTCAATAATTTAAAATGTATTTTTTGACAATGCCGACTTAGAACCGCAAATAACGATTTAATGAATATAATAATAGCGGAAAACACATCAAATAATATATAATATGTAATCTACATTTAATTTTTCGAATTTCTCTTTTAATAATTGTGTTTTTAATAAATAGTTTTAAACAAATAAACAAAATAAATTGCGAAAAATTTTCTATGCGAATACCCCTCGAACGTTGATAAATAGCTCATAAATTTATCACAACTTCCTCAAGCACATTGGTTTTAGGTAATATCTCTCCGCCTACAGCGTCGGGATATTACCAAGCAAGTGCTTTCGGAAACTGTGATAAAATTATTTCGTATTATCAACGTCCTTGGGATATTATAGCTGAAAGTACTTTTAAAATATTATTTCTGCAGATACATTAAACACGATTTATTCTTCATTAAGTTCAACGATGTTGGTTTTTTAACAAAAACTATTTTTTTTTTAATGGGACAACCTGCTATTGGAAACATGCAAAAATATACAGGTTGTCCTATTTAAAATTTTGATTTTTGTGTCAATTGCATGGAAACTGGAAGTTGGCCATGCTGGATCTTTACATTATGTAATTGAAAATTTCATCCCATATCACCACACCAAATTTGAAAAATATGCATTGGCCCACTCAAAAGTTACAAGAGTGTCCCTATTGGCTGAGCCACCCGGTATATATTGTTATATCAGCACACCAATGCAATGTATCAGTGACAGTCTACAAACACTTTAAGGGTCGTAAATGTCTGCTAATATGGAATAACCAAGGATTTACCTAATAGATGTTGTAATCAGTCAGTGAAATTGTCTTGTAATTCCTATTAGGATCATCCGACTTAATACTATTGAGGTTCGTTTTCACAGGAAGTTAAAGATTTATTACGCACAGTATCCCCAGCATGATCCAAAAGATTACGTCTGGGCTGAAATTCAGAATGGAACAAACTGAAATTAATTATTTTGTATAAACCTAATTTAAATTTTAATGGTCTTTATCTTCATTTCGGTTTCCTAATGACTAATGAATAAGTTAACGTAAACAAAAGGTGGATTATTTTAAAGGACGTCGTTATTGAGATAAATGAACACAGAAAATTTGAATTTTTTCCAAAGTATTTAAATGAAATATTTCATGGAAAATATATAATGCGCCCGTCACTTAATAGCATCACAACCATTTTGTTTAACGGCAGCGTAATCAGCTGTCCTTAGTGGAACATTACGTGACCATTTTTTCATGTATGTTGAGGGAATTTCAAAAAAAATGAATTATTGTTCGTAAGTCTTAAAATATTCATTTAAGAGATAAAAAAATCCTCTAAGCCAAATTGTACGTTAACTAATTCAAACATATCAGATCATGTGGGTTAGAGACTAGTCATACACAATTACGCAACTACTGATATCAATTCCAGCGTTGACAGGACACCACATAAACAAGAAAATTCAAAAAATAAGAAAATGCCCTAACCAATTAATTTTTTTTTATGATAAATTCGCATGATTTATTAATTGATCGCGTAGATCAATGTTTTTACATATTTTTAGAAAATATTCTATGGTATTTTGACATGATATGTTCATATCATTCGACAAGAATTGGGACACTGCGAAACCTTTTCTATTTGTAGAAACAAGTAGCTCTTCTACAATGAATATTAGAGAATGAGGTCTCGGCACAAATTAAAAATATCTCATTGAGACGCAGTCGAATAAATCTGACAGCATCTCCTCTTCTCTAACATAAAAAAACC